>JAKEYF010000675.1:0-20738 GCA_021527775.1 Lactarius sanguifluus | reverse complement strand
GTCCTCCCGATGTACGTCCACGCACTCGAGACTTCAAAATCTCAGGGCTTCTTCCCAGAGACGCCAGTTCTCGAGAGGCACTTAGACCGAAGGCCCTATTGACGCAAACACCCGATCTGCCAACGGTCAACGCCTCGCACACCTTCACACGTTACGCCGGGTTTCCACTGAGGCGGAGTGGACATGCTCCTTGGCTCGGCCGACGAGTCGACGCCTTTATGCCGCCGGATCGGACGCGGTCTACAACCAGCGCGCGCAAGACGGGGGGCGATGCGGCGTCTGCATCTGCACTGCTGCGAATAGCACGGTGCTGCAGGAAGAGCTGGCGGCGCAGATGGCAGGCCAGCTGCAGCGGAACGTGGTGCACTTCTCCGGCGCGCTGGCGGCGGACCAGGGGGTTCTTCGCATTGCAGAGGAGAAGTGGGTGCGGACGTGGACGTGATGAAGTGGGACCCCGTGCAGTTGCGGGATCACCGCGGGAAAGCACTCGGGATGAAGTGTCTCATGGTATCGAGCGTCGTCGTCGTCGCGGTTGCGTTTTGGTCATGTTTTTTGTCATTCGCTTCACATGAGAGGCGATTGGAGACGGTCGTTGGCGTCGCAATGAACCAGTTACTATTATGTGTGTGCCGGTGAATTTAATCGCTCGACAAACTCAAGTTACATGTGGCAAAGTGTCGACACCACGCCTGTGGCGGACCGAGTTGTCAGTGTGTTCGCCTCAATGAGCTAATATTGTCACATTACACTTCAGACCGCCTAAAGAAAATCTACGGATTACTGTAGCAGTTCTATCTAGATGTCAACACACAGTCGCCCAACGCGGTCCATGTACGAAAGTGGAAAGATCGAGGCGGGTTTCATATTCGCCGGCAACCCAGATATTACTCGGGACGATGTAGATGTGCCCTATGGTTTGCGGGATCCACATGAGGAGTTCACCTCCACTACCACATATCCATCCCTCCTCGTCGATCACGGAGTGGTCAGTGAAGTCGACGTGACTTGTAGTTTCCGCATTTCCTGTGGTAGCGTCCAACATACGAATTGTTCGATCGTATGAGCTCGAGACGCTGGCCATCGGGCGAGAATCCCACAGACCAGACCGATCCGTGTGACCAGTAAACGGGCCCGCCTCTGTCTCTCCCGTGGTGGCGTTCCACACACGAATTGTTCGATCGTGCGAGCCTGAGACGATCCGCTGGCCATCGGGCGAGAATCCCACAGACCAGACCGAAGACGTGTGACCAGTAAACGGGCCCGCCTCTGTCTCTCCCGTGGTGGCGTTCCACACACGAATTGTTCGATCGGAAGAGCCTGAGACGATCCGCTGGCCATCGGGCGAGAATCCCACAGACCTGACCGAATTCGTGTGACCAGTAAACGGGCCCGCCTCTGTCTCTCCCGTGGTGGCGTTCCACACACGAATTGTTCGATCGTCCGAGCCTGAGACGATCCGCTGGCCATCGGGCGAGAATCCCACAGACAAGACCCGATCCGTGTGACCAGTAAACGGGCCCGCCTCTGTCTCTCCCGTGGTGGCGTTCCACACACGAATTGTTCGATCGTCCGAGCCTGAGACGATCCGCTGGCCATCGGGCGAGAATCCCACAGACCAGACCGAAGACGTGTGACCAGTAAACGGGCCCGCCTCTGTCTCTCCCGTGGTGGCGTTCCACACACGAATTGTTTCATCGTCCGAGCCTGAGACGATCCGCTGGCCATCGGGCGAGAATCCCACAGACCTGACCGAATCCGTGTGACCAGTAAACGGGCCCGCCTCTGTCTCTCCCGTGGTGGCGTTCCACACACGAATTGTTCGATCGTCCGAGCCTGAGACGATCCGCTGGCCATCGGGCGAAACTCCCACAGACCAGACCCGAAGACGTGTGACCAGTAAACGGGCCCGCCTCTGTCTCTCCCGTGGTGGCGTTCCACACACGAATTGTTCGATCGCTGCGAGCCTGAGACGATCCGCTGGCCATTGGGCGAAAATCCCACAGACCAGACCCCATCCGTGTGACCAGTAAACGGGCCCGCCTCTGTCTCTCCCGTGGTGGCGTTCCACACACGAATTGTTCGATCGGAAGAGCCTGAGACGATCCGCTGGCCATCGGGCGAGAATCCCACAGACCAGACCCGAATCCGTGTGACCAGTAAACGGGCCCGCCTCTGTCTCTCCCAGTGGTGGCGTTCCACACACGAATTGTTCCATCGAAGAGCCTGAGACGATCCGCTGGCCATCGGGCGAGAATCCCACAGACGAGACCCAAGACGTGTGACCAGTAAACGGGCCCGCCTCTGTCTCTCCCGTGGTGGCGTTCCACACACGAATTGTTCGATCGGAAGAGCCTGAGACGATCCGCTGGCCATCGGGCGAGAATCCCACAGACCTAGACCCAAGACGTGTGACCAGTAAACGGGCCCGCCTCTGTCTCTCCCGTGGTGGCGTTCCACACACGAATTGTTTCCATCGTCCGAGCCTGAGACGATCCGCTGGCCATCGGGCGAGAATCCCACAGACCAGACCGAAGACGTGTGACCAGTAAACGGGCCCGCCTCTGTCTCTCCCGTGGTGGCAGTTCCACACACGAATTGTTCGATCGGAAGAGCCTGAGATGATCCGCTGGCCATCGGGCGAGAATCCCACAGACAAGACCGAATCCGTGTGACCAGTAAACGGGCCCGCCTCTGTCTCTCCCGTGGTGGCGTTCCACACACGAATTGTTCCATCGGAATCGCCTGAGACAATGCGCTGGCCATCCGGTGAGATGGCAACGGAAAGGACATCAACCCCAACGATTGGGATCACCATCTCCGACGGTGGCCAATGAGAAAATCGCCCACGTTCCATGCGTAATACTTGAGGAAATGTGCTCGAATAACGTGCAGAGACGGGAGAACTAGACGGCGCAAATGGTAGAGCAGAAAGATAGACATGCGGGGCACTCTTTGCCATGGCCATCCCGAAATGCCGTATAAATACAGACGCATCATTGACCAACGACTTCAATTCCTCTAGTTCCGTCTGAGAAACCTGTTGCGATCGTGATTATTAGTTGTTCGCCTTCCTCATCGAATCAACAATTGAACCTACACCTTGTTTACCGGCTTGGCCAGAGGCTAACCACATGTTCATAGCCGAGCACGCCGCCGGAGCAAGACTCAGATCGCTTGTCAAGCTGAGGGCCTCGAACCACAACAGAAGTTTCGTCTCGAAGAAACCTCCAAGTTTTCCAAACAGATCGCTTTCGAAACCAATATGTTCCATATGATCATCCCAGAAACGACAGGCATACGACAGAGCAGGCGAAATGTGTTTATCAATGCGGGAGCTAAGGTCTGTGACATCCTTGTTTGCGAGATACGATGTCTCGAGATTGCAGATGTTGAATTTGAGGTCTTTAAGCAGTAGACCGAGACAGGAATGCGCCAACTGACGGTGAGTGTCATGAAGGTCAACCCAAAAATCACCGCTCTTCTCTTTATTGGTGAGGAAATCGCGGAATGATGCATGAAGAGGTATAATGGGAAGAGTTTCATCGGATGAATTGACATTACTCAACAACGAGCCAAGGCGACGGAGCAATATCACAACGGCATTACTGTCGTCGTCGTCCTTGTCGGAGGCGTGTCGTCGCAGAGTGTTCAGGGAGTGGATACTGAGCGGTTCAATTGCAGTGACGAGCTGTCCCACGACAGTGCGAAATAGGAGCCGTGCTTCTCGGTCTGTGAAGTATCCTTCGAGGACTTCCTTGTATAGTTCATCCAAAGGGCCTTGTCCATCGCGATTTGCACTGGGTCTTAAAAGATGGCTTATAACCTTTTTCCTGTTAAAACCGAAATGCCCGGGAGGATCTAGGATGATTTGACTGGCAACCGCTGCCCACTGAAATAATCCCTCCGCCTTTACCGTCAGATCGTTGCCGTAATTTCTGAACTCCTCCGAGGGGAGCCTATCCCGAAAAAACGCGGAAATATCGTCACGCATTTTGGCAGCCAGCTCAGAATCGTTCATGCGTTTGATCCTGATTGATGGCGCCCCAACTAGCGCCGACTCGATGCCGTCCTCTGGCCGCGAGGTAATGAGCACACGGAAGTTCGATGGGAGTCCGATGAGGTTTTTAGCGAGAAACGTGTGTAACCCGGTTCTACCAGTTGCGTCCCCACTCTCATCCAGGGCGTCGATTACAACAAGTATAGGACCGACGACGTGTAGGTCCTTGAGCGGTTCCAGGATAAGGGATCGAAACAGGGTATCATAGTCACGTGTACCAACTCGAAGAGAGGAGTTGTCCTTCACGACCGTTCCAAGCGCGGCTTTAAACGAGGGATAGCGGTCGGACAGATCGCGAGCAAGAGTCGTGAAGAGGTGGTAAGCTTCCCGTTTGGATTGCTCTTTCCGCAAAAAGATAAACGATGACGTAAGACGATGGATTTTGTCGAAGCGACGCGCGATCTCATGAGCAATCGACGACTTTCCCGTGCCCGCTTGCCCGAAAAGAACGAGACAACGCTCGGAAGCGGGATTGTTCACCCAATCGTCAATGAAGTCCAGGAATGCTATGCGAGTGCCCGTAAGACAGCCCTTGTCTGGCATGAATCGTGAACCTGTCCCATATGGGATTTCTCCAATTTTTCTATCCAGTTCTATAACGATTGTCAGATCGAGAACCCTCAAGGTATCAGGACTACGTACCGGCGTCTGAGACTTGGCTAGACACCCACTTCAGCCGGGTAGCCATGCCGTCGAGCTGACTTGAAATCCTGCCCACGCTGGCCGAGATTATTCCCACATCGTCCAAAATTTGGAGTGCGGTTATCTCTGTGGTGATGGTGGCCTCATCCAAGAAGGCTCTTCGGTGTTCGAGAAGGGTAGCACAGAAATCCTCGATTTTTTTGTTGACTTGGCTACCAGTATTCTTCAATATTCGCTTCCCTAAAACCGCATGTTTACGTCGGCCACTGAAATGGGTAAAGATTACGTACAAAATTGCGAATCCTTCGCGTATGATCGGATAAAGTCACAGCAGTTACAGACATGCTGCAACATGAGCGTAAGGATTCGTGCCTGCTTGGAATCACGCCCGATAGCCTTGAAACGGTCCTCCTGGTTTGCGAAATCAAAGGAATCGTGCACAGCGGCAAGTAAGGTTCGGATGTTGTCGTCGCGTTGAAACTGTTCCAGAAGAGTCTAGCGTACAAATGAACATTGTGTTTCAACCCGGCAATGGAGCGAAGAGCTCACCTTGGGGATCGCGAAGAGCAGACCATATGCCATCTTTGCATACGGGTGGAGCTGAGGACGAAGTTCGGCTTAGTCGACGAATGGCAGCAAGGAGATTGCAACGTACTTCTGCAACTGGCCTCAAAGTATCCATCACCCACTTGATCCTCTCGAGAGCACCTTCCCATGTATTCGAGAGATTAATTGTCGCCAAAGCTTCGCCGGCGCCATGGAGAGTAATCTCAGCATGTGAGAGAGTTTCAGAGCCGGTGGCGATGGCGGATCGAATGGAACCCGGGGGCACAGAGGGCTTCTCAGCTTCTCCAGAAGGCGAGTCATTGATTTTGGTCGATTGGAGATTGGGTGCGTCGGTGGGCAAGATCGGATAGGAAGTTGTGTTCGGTGATACAACGACTGTCAAATAGAGCTTGACTAGCGGGATCGACTGTCCACCCTGTCTGTCGCCATTAGTGAGGACAAAAGGAGTATCTATCACCCGCGATGTTAGCAGGTGGAACAAGGGAGGTTTTAATAAGAAACGAACTGATTTGGGATTCGACGGGTATCATCTGATGCGTTCCAATGAGGGTGTCTTGACGTGCCCTCCGTTTCGCATAAAGGCGTAGTATAAGAGGTGTAGACGGTTGTAGAATGCTGAACAGATCTCTCAGCCGAAGAAGAGGACTAAAATGCGATGGCTTACAAGGCACCAAGGCTCTCGCCCCACCTCGCCGTCTGCCTCTTAGCCGGTACACTTGGTGTCTTCTTCTCTGTCGCTTGATGGGTGACAGTAACAAAGAACTTTAGACCAAAAACATTCTTGAGTTTAGGAAGATTGTCTGCTCGGAGGACTGAAAGAGAAATATAAATGCTTATCGGGGAATCATCGGGTCAGGATTCAAGTACATACCCGTCACCTCAACACGGAGCTGGGATGGGCCACCCTGCGGTTCGGCGTCTGGAGGGCTGTCCAAGGGCGGTCCTTGAGCGAGTACCGGAACACGTGTATTTTGCGACGCTGAGGGACCCGGGCTGGAGTAGTGGGTCACTATCAAGTCACGGGTGATGGCCATTGTTTTACGCACGAATTCGAGGAAATTTGCCGGTCTTGTGCAGTCGCCATACTGGATGCTTGTTTCGTGGTTAGAGTCGTACAGTATAGTTGGGGTATTGGCCCGGGGGTACTGTTACTAGTATCACGATGCCGCTATCGATCGCATTAACACCACGTCACCTGATGCATCGCGTGACGGTCGCCCGGCCCTACTTACCGTAATCCATAAGCGCGTTAGTCGGATCACACGTCGATTTGGTCAACCCGACAATTCCAGGGACAGCCACAAAACCCCCTTACAAAAATGCTTGCTGCTCGTGCTCGTGTAGTCTCAAGAGCTCTCTCCACGGCGCGGGGGCTGTCCTCGACGGTGCGCATACTATCCGATGGAACACCTCCCAAGCCCCCACCTCCGATCGACGACTCGACGTCCGCCCTCGACTACAAGACATCGCACAAGGTCAGACCCCCGCCCCTCCCGAAGATGGACCTGCCGCGGTCACGGTCTGCAGAGGAGGCCGTGACGAACATCCTCTACAACACGCCTCCGCCGAGCCTACAGCCATACAAAAAGTAAAGAAGTTTTTTTTTGCTCGTTTTCATTTCCATTTTGTTTGGATACGGCCATGTGTTTATTATCTTTTTTTTTTTTTTTACATTGTGTGGGGCTGACGAAACGTCCCTCAGGCATGTGCTCAACTGTCTCGTACAGAACGAGCCCGGTGTGCTGTCGCGCGTATCTGGGATCCTTGCAGGCCGCGGATTCAACATCGATTCGCTCGTCGTATGCCGCACCGAAATACGTGACCTGAGTCGCATGTGCATCGTCATCAGCGGGCAAGACGGCGTCGTCGAGCAAGCACGCCGACAGCTCGAGGACCTCGTGCGTTTCCCCTCCTCCCTCCCTCCATCATCCCTCCCTCACAGACCCCTCGCACAGGTGCCAGTGTGGGCCGTACTGGACTACACCGAGACGCGCACGATCTCGCGCGAGCTGCTCCTCGTCAAAGTATCCATCCTCGGGCCCGAGTACCTCGAGGACCAGCTCGAAGGCGGGCCGTCGCACGAGCCGCGCGCGGCGCACCGGGCCCACGCCGAGCAGACCAAGCTCGAGCGCGAGATGGTCCTCGCGCGCCACTTTGAGGAGTCCACGCGTCCGCAGCCGCCATCCGCCACGCAGGCGCCGGCATCAGAGAGAGAGGAGGGCGGGAAGGCGCTCACGCCGAGCGAGGCGCTGCGCCGGCGGCATCAGCATCTGCACTCGCTGCACACGCTCGCGAACCAGTTTGGCGCGAGGTTGGTGGACGTGAGCGACCATAGTGTGATTGTCGAGATGACGGGGAAGACGTCGCGCGTCGAGGCGTTCCTTGCCCTCGTCAAGCCGTTCGGGATCATCGAGTCTGCGCGTACCGGTGCGTTTTCTTTTTTCATTGGCACTAGTCGTTGTTGTGCTGAGGTTTGCTGTCTTTTTTTGTTAGGGTTGATGGCTATGCCGCGCACCCCTATCGCTGGTTTGGCTGAGGACGACGCCTCCGGTGAAGCAGGGTCAACTGTCGATGCGAGCTTGCTCCCTCCTGGCTAGACAGCCTCCAAAACCTCTGACCGAAATCTAAAAAGTATCATTTGGTTGGCTTTACACGTACCTTCAATTCAAATGCTCTTTTCCAAAACTCACAAAGACCTGATTGCGAATGGATGGATGGTATTGAACGAAGAGAAAATGCAGCAAAAATAAATAGAAACTTTTAAACGGAAACATTCGGTCTGTGTGCGATATAACAAAAACGGGGTCCACAAAAAATTAAGGAAAAACCAAGGGATCGTCGCTGCGCGAATCAAAACCTCTCACACTCGTGAGTCACCTTGCCCTTCCCGAAAGCTTAAACACCAAAAAAAAAAAGAATCATAAGTTACCGAAATTGCCCCTAATCATGTATAGGATTTACGCCTTTGCTCGCTTGCCGTATTCGTCTTGGGATGGTGGAGAAAAAAAAGGGGGATATTGAGGAGAGGAAAGGGGGTGACGGAATCGTGGGTTCGGTTTCAGCGGGTAACCTCTGTGTCGACGGTGCCGATGGTGTGCGAGTACGGGTGCGGGTGCGGTTGTGCGTAGTGGTAGTTGTAGGTGATGGAGTAGAAACATTTACAGGAACGAAGATCGGGGGGCGAGGGGCGAAGGAAAACGAGCTTGAGATCCACGGAGAACACTGGGGGCATATAAAAACGACGATAAATTATGTGCGTGCAGCGCTAACATTGTTATTATTGTTGCTGTTGTTGCTCGTAGACGGCTTGCGCTCGCGATTCTGCGTGGCGTGCTGTTGCAGGGCCTCGGTTATGCGCCGGACCCACGTGTCTGCCGCAGTCTCGCTATCGACGACAAAAAAGGCCGACTTGGCCGTCTGTCGCACATCACGTCAGCGTCAACACGCACAAGCGTTCTTTCTGCGGAGAAAAGACGCACGGTCAACACGACAAACTCCTTAGCGCTCTTGCGCTCAACACCCGTGATCATCCCGCGCGCCTCGTCGCTCTTCGTGCGCTTCTCACGCCCCGTCGATGGCGGTGGCTGTGCCTCGCGCAGCGTAAACTCGGCCTTGATCCCGATCCCACGACCGCTCTTCAGCGGCTTGAGGCATACCAGCCGGTGGCTCGTCAGGGTGAGCTCGCGTACCTTCGGTTTGCGCTGCGATACCGGCAGCGGCAGCAGCAGCCGTGACGTGCGCCGTTTCAGCGCCGTTTCCCCAACGGGGGCATGGAACAGGATCGTCTCGCCCGCGCTTAGCGCCGACGCCCTGAAATAGCACGCAATGTCGTCATAAGACGCCTGACACACGGGAGAGAGGGAAGGGGGGGCGTACCAGTCTGGCGATTCGACAGAGGTGGGCGGGGGTGTCCCACGCGCGGGCGTTGGGCTTCGGGTGCGCAGCCTGCCTCGGTGGATCCCCATTGCTTCGAGCGCAGCGCTGAGCTTCTCAACAGGGCTCCCGTCGGACGAACTCGTGGCATACGAATCGCGCACCGCACGCGGTACACGCAGCGGCGCGCTGGCCCGCGGTGGCACCTCGCCCGGAGCCGTTCCGCCCTCTCCGTCTCCTGTCTCCGTGCTCGAACTCACCGGGCTCCCCGGTTCTTCATCTTTCTCTGTTCCCGGTCCGGGACCAGGGCCATGACCAGGGCCAGGACGCACGCCAGAGCCAGTAGCCTCGCCAGTAGCCGCAGCGCCCGCGACCGCGACCGCGCCTGTGCCCGGACCTGTATTCTTCGACACTCTGTCAATCCCGGGCAGAGCAAAGTGTATCCCGTAAGCCCCACTGACAGTCCCATCCGTGCCGGCGCCATCCGAGTGCTCGCCCTGTGCATCCTCGACATCATCATCCGTGGCCATCGCGGCACCTACACCGTCGACGACCCCAAGTAGAGGATGGGCTTCGCGCGCGTAATCTGGCATTTCCCCGTGTGGTCCTATTTCTTCAGGTGGTATGGCGGGTGGTGACACATACGCCTGTGCATCGGGGGACCATTCGATCCCGTCATCCCCGGGTGCTCGTATGCGCACGTGCCCATGTGCATGTGCATGTGGGCCGTCTGAGCTTCCATCTTCGTCGTCTTCGTCGTCGCTCCCATCTGGACCGACAAGTTCATCCCAAGTCGCGCCGACATCGTCCCATTCATCAGCGGGTGCCGGCTCGCGTCGTACAAGTCCAGTCTCTAGTGGTGGTGCCGGGTCATCCCAGAGTGTATCCCAGCGAATAGTCACAAAGAATGGGTGCGCGCGCAATTCCTCCATCGAATAAGCGCTCCCAGCTAGACCGGCGCCTAGTCGCTCCAGTGGATCACGTACCTATGCCGACAATATATGAGTACGATTGAAAAGAATTCAGGGTGAAGCGCACCAGGAGGCGTCGCACGAGGTCGGCAGCCTCTGGATCGAAGCTCTCAGGAAACGTGTAGTCAAGCTGCTTGATCTTTTGCCATGTTAGATACTCGGACAACCCTTGGAACGCGAATCGACCAGCGATCATTTGGTATAGCACACAACCCAGTGCCCACAAGTCCGAACTAAAATCACAAGCGACATCAGCAACACCGTGACTAAGCAATCAGCTGAATGGATATGGATGTGCCATACCTCTTGCTCGTCTCATTTGCTTCAAGCAACTCCGGAGAGACGTATTGTGCGGTACCGACAAACGTCTTGGTGGCACGCTCGGCTAGGATGATATAACATGAGGCCTTTTCGCCATCCACGAAATGAAGAAGAAACGAACGTGGCACATCGATTAATTTCCCGGTTCCAAAGTCCGTAACTTTGATTCGGAAGTCATCGTCCAGCAGCAAGTTTTCCGGTTTGAGGTCACTGGCAACGGGGATCAACAAGTGGAGAACAGTAAGGGCGCGACACGTGCACACCGGTGAATGACGCCACGTAAATGCATATAGTCGAGGGCATCAACAAGCTGGGCAGTATAGTATCGTGCGCATGCCGTTGACAGTGAGCCCATGCGCGAGATCCGGCTTTGGAGTTCTCCGTTGCGTGCGAGGTCGAGGACAAAGTCTGGGCAAGACGTCAGCGGGGAGCTACTCAGAACCCTTGTCAAGGAAGAAAGGGATGTGGGTCTCCAAAAGTATGCACACGAGAACCCGTGGACACCAAAAGTGGAACGTTTCGCCCCGAAGTGACGTGAACATTCTCTTTCAGCACGAAGCCATGGCGATCGGTATGTCAACCGAGCACGGGAGAGAGGGCATGGGTATCGAAGGCTTGATGCCCAACCGTACTGAAATGGACGGCGCCGTTGCAACCAATTACGGTATGCAGGGTGGGTTCAGGAAGCGAGCGCCTAGTGGAGGCTGCCCGAGGGGAAGACAGCCGCGACGGAAAATCTTCGGCGGTAGCCAGAGGACGATCGCGACGACCGGCTACCATTTGACGGAAAAGGCAAGAGAAAGTGGAGACTCACAAAGACTCCAATCATCTTGGAAGGCCCAATGTAAACGCACGATACCCGGATGACCAGAACCAAGGCGGACGAGGGTATTTTTTTCAGCGAGAGCGGTGTGGAGCTTGTTGTTGCGCTTGAGGTGACCCTTGTCAAGGACCTTGATGGCATATTCTTGTCTCGTTGCGCGGTGTGTGCCGTGTATCACCTGTGATCAGTAGCATGTAAGCAAGGCGGTGCGAGGTGGAGGAACTGACAAAGACAGAAAACGCACAGTCGAGTATGATCCTTCGCCGAGGATGTCACCGAATTCGAAATCGTCTGCGCTGAGACGAGCATTCACTGAGCTACTGCGAGACTTGGACTTTGAGTTGGCGCGAGAGCGACCGGTAAGTGAATCTATAGGCTGATCCGCGATACCGAGCTCGCGGGTGATGTAAGCGGGGGGTCGAGACGCCTTTGGAGTGGGTGGACCCCCGGGGCTCCTAGAGCGAGGGGAAGAGAATGTTCGTATTGGGCGGGGACGAACGGGGAGAACTAGGGAGGTGGTGGAACTAGACGAGGAGGAGGAGGATATGACCGATGCATTTCGACTGAGGTCAGCCAAAGACGGCTTGTGAGTTGGTAGTTCAGATGAAGGCGTTGGCGGTTCAACGGTGATCATATCTGAGTCGAAACACAGTCAAATTTGGGTTAAAAGGTCAGGTCGAAGCCGAGGGAAAGGGACGAGGGAAAAGGGAAGGGAACGGGAAAAGGAAAAGGCGAGTCAAGGTCGAGGTCAATTCGATTTCAACGCAGGCAAGCAAGCACTCAGTAATTGCATCACGTGACCATTCCGGAATCAAAAATGCGACGATTTGACTAGGAATAAATAAATAAAATAATACCGAATCGGGAAGTGTCTAGAGTGTCCAGTGCCGAGACTCTCAATCGCCCCTTCTCACACCCTGTACAGCCACCACGTTGAAGATGTATGCGGGTCCCGATCGAACTGGAACTAGAACAACTAGAACTAGAACTAATGCTCTTCATTCCTCTACACAACAACACCCAACCAGTCAGGTCAGTACGGAAATGCTATGCCGCTCTCTTGATGCCTCGGATCGAGTTCCGGCTGACGACGTGAAACCCGTCGGTATGGCCACACGCATACATCATCATAACGGCACATTCTCGCCCGGGCGTTTTGATTTTGATTGCATGATGTCAAATTTCTCCAGATTACCCCACACGCTTTCCGCATCTTTCTCTAAATTCTTTCGCTCGCACCACAGCCGAAGTACCCAACTGAGTCCCCACCTATCAAAAATAGCAAAGGATTGGGCGAACCTGCATTGGAATACTTCTTCTATAGGCCAAGGCCAAGTCCTTTATCCCTATCGTTATTAGATGCTGTTGTACGGACTTTTCCTCATTCGGCTCAACCACAGACTGTCACCCCTTCGTTCTGTGGGCGTTCGGTACCTATGACGAAACGCACATCACTAACTTACAGTATCTTCTCCCCACTCGTGTGAACCCCGGCGGCTTCTGTGTGCGTCACCAAGGTCTTGTTCGCACAAACAACAGACTGTGTCGTCTCACATGACTCAGCCAAAGAAACAAAGAAACAACCGGAACACCTATGGTTGCCCGTCTTCTCCGCCCGCGGTAAACCGTGGGCTGGCACCCCTTCGTGTCTGCATCCCCTTTCTGCAATATTGGTGTCGTCTTCCTGCTCGGCACCCACAATTTGATTTTTCCGACATGAGAAACCTCAACTCAACGCCCACAAGTCACGCCCCAGCGCGCGGTGGGACATTGTACTCGACGCGCGCTCTAGTTCTTCCGGATCTTCTCGAAACGTGTACCATCTCAAGGAAGGCGACCATCTCTCTGTCTCCCTATGCCTTTTTTGTTTTGGGGAAGGGGGGCAGACTACAGTACCTCGGAACTTGGGATCACGCTCCTTTGGGCAGGCGGCTTTGACGCACGCCGGACCCAGGAAATGCGCGGCTTTTGGGCACGCCCCAGCCTGAAACGTTTTGCACAAATGACAGGGCACAGTTACCCGTCCTATACCCCCCGATCAGGTTTGTTCCGCAGCGCTACCGCTCACGAGACTTGCGTTCCCACATTCCCCTGGAGGCCTGACAGCAGGAGGACGCACTATCGGCCGGCTCTTATTCCCGCAACACTTTATTCTCCTTATTTCCCTTGGGTCGCTGCCACGTGTCCCTGGCTTACCAACCTTTTTTCTCCGCATCATTTGCACCGGCATTTTTCTCCGCTGCGCAGAGGCCGCGCTTCTCAATAGATTCTTTCCAATATATTCCACACCGCCACGGCTACGGCAGCCCGACACGTCAAGAAAGCGCAAGAAGGATGGTGGCACAAAATGTCATACGAGTCTCATCCCCCTTCAGACAGAAGAGAAGACGCCGCCATTCAGCCGTGGGCGTGTCATTATAGGCATTATACGTGATCCGAACTAACACGACGTGCTTTTCATAAGCACCTCTCCGATGACCTGCACACCGCAAACCGGCAATGCTACCCCCCGTCACAACAGTAAGCCCCGTTCTGTGCGGATCAACCACCCGCCGGAGAAGTGCTGCGGTGGGCCCCGAACTCCGCCTCCGGGACCGTGTAGTATTCACTGGGGGGTAGAGCAGAGCCGCTCCGAAATCCGTACCAATTCGATGAAAAGCAGCGCGTGCCACGTGGTGAGAAAAACGCTTGATTTTAGGTGGAGTGAGGTAATCAAGTGATTTGAAGAGATGCGAATCGCACAACGTCATTTGACCCCACGGCGCCCGAGTCGTGTCCAGAGACCCCATTACACCGTGGCCGGTCGTCGCATGAACGACGGCCTAGTACCCCATTAGCTCGGCAAAGTTACCGCCGATGCCCAACCCCGGCTTCAGTCTTCATCTCCCCCCAAGAAAAAAAAAGAGAGAAGAGGAGAAGGATTGACGGACCAACAACTGTGAGTGGTTGAGCACGCCAGTCGCGTTCGTCCTCTCCTCTCCTTTGTTTTTGTTTTTATTTTTAGCTGGGCACGAGGCGAGTCGGATGAAGTGTGACGTGCGGCGTGTGGCCACAAAACCGACATGGAAGATGTCGTCATCGTCCCGTTGTCTGCCGTAAAATGGGTGTAGGTATCCCTTGGCGATAATCGACCGCGGGAGAGCAACGTTTTGGCACGTGCGGGATTGGACGATAAACTTTTGGAGTCGTGAGAACCCGTAGGAACGGCACGGACGCATCATGCAGTGAGGTCAGTTACCGGCGCCAGGTGCAGTCCGATTCGGGAGGTACGGGGCCAGGTCCCTCCTGCTCCACACGGCGGGGCAGTACGCCCCGGAACATAATCGACTACACGTGCGCCGATCCCCGCGTGGGCTTGCCTTGGTGGCGCACGATGCCAAGAACGCCCTTGAAGCTTGAAGTACTGTACTGTAATACGACACAAAAGGGGTTCGCGGCCTGAGAAGGGCAAGGCACACGACGCCTCAGGCGTACCTTGGCTGTTCCTGAATATCGTGGAAGGTGTGGTGGGTGATGACATATTGATGTGGCACGCACAGCGGTAGCAGCGCCGCGGTGGGGGCGTATTTGCATACACATATCCGACTGCGTGCCTGAGGGGGACGTCACACGAAGAGCACAGGGGCGGGGATCGCTATTCATCCGTGCGCAAGCCCAACAAGAAGCTGCATATACTATACTACACTTCCGGCCGGACGGCCTCACTATTGAGCGGTACCCCCCGGCGGTCGGCTGCGCGAAGGCATCAGTTCCCAGACACAGAAAATGTCGATTGAGCTCTAGTAAACCGCAATAGGAAGATAGTAGGAGCGGCGCTTTGGCGCGAAAGATCCTACTCGGAGGGACCCGGAGTAAGAGTTGTGTGCCGAGCCGGTTCTGAGAAGGAAGTGCAGACGAAAAATGCGTACATCGTCCTGTCATTGCGAGTGTCACAAGGAGAGGCGAACCACGGAATTCTGCGCGTATGCATGCATACGTTCATATGCGCGGTACGCCGATGCCCACATAACCATCCAAGGATACGAGCAGAATCATTGTGCTTGCGCACATGCCTTGAGCGCTGTACGATATTGGGTCAGGCCGTATCACGGTCGCCACTTGAGAAGGGAAGCGAGCAACATTACATTGGTGGAGGTAGAAGGACTCACCGGGTGATTCCTGGGCTATCTCGTTTCCCGCGCGGGTAGGACACCTCGATTGGGACCAGAGTGGTCGACAGCTGAGGGGAAATCAGATCCACACACCTAATGGAGTGTCGGAACAACTACAGTATCACACACGGAGCGGTGAGCGGCGTATGTATACGAGCATGACCCTTCCGCTAGTCGGTATACACCGCTCGCAGGAGTTGCTCCCGACCACACGCAAACAACGACCCCACCATGATATCGCAGAGGTTGTTGTCGTTGTGGCAAAGAGCAAACGCTCTGGATTTCGGATCACTGTTCAATGATTCCCAATCTGCAGCGCGTCAAAAAGCGCAGAGACGGACCGCGCGAATCTAATTTCAGAAGCGCGCTTTCAGTATGAGGTAGCAGTAAGTAGAGAGGGGGTCGTGTAGCGGCAGACCTCTGCATCTGGCAATTGCACTCGACGCGCAGGGATTTCCTGAACTCAGAGGCGGTGGTATCGTACGCACCGCGCATAGTTGTTAAGGCATCATACGAGAAATTTCCAGGGCGTTCAAGGTGCTTGAGTTTTTGCAACGACTGTCGAGTCGCAAGAGTACGGCCAGTACGACTTGTTCATTAGTGACCCCCGTGCTGAGGTCAATAGCTAAGGCCGGTTGGACGCCGATTAAAGGTCCACGGTCCTTCCAGAAATAGTGACATGAACGCGATCTCCTCTAGAGCACTGACTTGCCAAATTTCCCATTTTTGTAGATGGATATACATAGAGTATACTTCTGGTGCTGTAACCAGTCCCTGTCCCCGGATGCAACAAACTGACTGGTCCCAAGCACTACCGGAATAGAGATCACGTCGTAATAGAGGGCGGGTTCGTTGCAAAGGGACACGGGTTGAAGCTGTCAGGAGCGTGGTCATTGATCCAAAGCTACCAGTACTCTTACGAATAAGATGAAGCACTTCAGTCAAGTCATTCATCTTGTTCGTAACGTGCGAAGTGTTGCTCGAGTTCCGACTAGGGTGATCCCCACACCGGACGTCCATTGAGGGTATTGATGGCAGCGCCTGGCCCAAACACCGGAGCGGGCCATGGAGTTGACCTATCGGGGTGACATCTACTCGCCCTCACTGGTAGGGGTATATACTGAAAGAAGTAATGCCAGAGTATGTAGGGCAGATGTTGCGATTGGAGTAGGGTGAAAGACCAGAAAGGGGAGAGAACGAACGCATCGGTTCTTCGGAGGAGGAACACCTACTATGCTTGTCAGATGATGTCAAGGGTTCGCGGCCTCCAAGTTCTTTTGCTGGTAGCCGTTATCTCCTTCCGGGTCTCCGCCGCGCCATATAAGGCATTGCGTGCCTCTTCTGCGGCGCCGTTCGTCCACTATCTTATCGACGAAGAATTCTTGATGCCCGTCGATGGTCATAAATTCCGCGGGAAGATGTGCGTGCAGGAGATAGTGAAATGTGTCGTCATTCTCCTTGAAGGGTTGTAAGTTACTTCCGAGGGCCCGGGGCGCAATATTTTCCCGAGTTTTCTGGTAGCCTGAGGTCGCATGGCAGTAGAGTTGACGTGCGCCCCATCGTGCACGTAGTAGCTGACGCCAGAAGCAAATTGGCATCACAGGCACGCACCGTTTAGCTGGAAACGACGTATGTTTAGGTTGCGATCGCAACCGTAGATTTCGTAAGTCTTCCAAACAGATGGTATTACAAGTGGAAACGTCATACATACCCTAAAGACCTACACGGATTCAAATGCCTCCATTAATCCAATCACGAATTGATCAAGACTACTTCTCAACATCCTTGAGCAGCTAGATTATTGACCTAGTAGAGAGCCGCAAAATCCATTGCGTCAGGCTTATCGATCGGAATACCAGGCTGAGCTCCTGCGTCCCTTGTGTCCGCGTCGTGCCCCGTGAATTTGGTCAAGCTAGCAGAAGTGCGGATGGCATCAGTTTCGGTAGCGTCAGATTTTCAGGGTCTTTACCAAACGCAATGTCGGTGGCCGCAGTGACTGTCGGTTACAAGGAATCACTAATGACGGCCGAGGGAACCCAAAGGCACACAAAAATGGATTGAAATATAAACAGGTTGGTGAACCGCAACTGAATAGCTGGTACTAAATCCGAGTCACGCAACGAAACACAAGCACCGCGATGTCCAAGTTTCCAAGTCTCCTTGTGGAGGTCGGGGCGAGGGAGCGGTATACCATTGTGGACACTCTTGTGACTCATAGTCACTAGGATCCAGTCACTAGGATCCAATACACCGTATTAAACTGTGTCCTAATCAAGGAAGCGTGATAAAATACAACAGACGTCATTGGAAGCTACCCCCTGAAGCCTCGCTCCTTGACGACCTCTATGTATGGTTTCAAACCCTTTGCAACAGTGAGTGGAGACGTCGAGAAGCAATGCATTTGAGGAAATACGATATTTTGTCTCGTCTTCCGGAAGAGTACCTTCGGAAATACTACTCCACTGGACAGGTAATTGACATAAGTTACTTGATTGATCGGATTTAGAAAAAGAGTCGTTGATACAGGAGCCACAGTACTCAAGTAGCATCCTAGGGAAAGCTGAAGGTTTGAGTAAGACCTGCTCCTGAGTTGATTGCATCACGATGATGTAGTGCGCCAAATACCATGCAGTTAGTAGAGCCAAGCACAAACAATTAAAGGACCCCAAGATAAAACTAGTCAGGATCCGCAGCAATACACATGACCCAGAAACAGTGATATGCCAAACAAAGGTACTCGGAACCGAGTGCTATGGGGCCGCTGAGAAGTTACCATAAATGGCCCGAAGATGCGGCCACGTCTGCGCATTGGGGCCAAGTCATGTGGAAATTGTGAGAGACAATAGCGTGCACGCGCTTCTCGCGGTGCTCCACAAAAACCCTATTAATACAGTGTAGCATGATGGTCACCGGAGCACGAGCACGAGTTCAATCTTGAGTTCAGCCGCCGGCTGCGAATTGTCTTGTGACGGCTCCAGTGATCCACGACGCCATGCGGAACACATTATGATACGGTTTATGGTAGGATCATCTGTCCAATTGGTCGAGCGCATTTTGCTATGATGCCAAGCTATTAGCGTGCCGCACTGGCAAGTGATCTTCTATCTGATAGCTAACTTGAGGGATCGGCGCAGCAGCTCGTGCCGTGCTGCCGCGGGCTAGACTCTCCAGATTATCTTGTTGTGCAGTGTGTTCACCGCCGCATCTCCGATTCTTTGAGAGGCCGAGAAATGGTGGTCTGGGCTCGATCACGCCACAGGAGCGTTTCAAACGACGCGGATCGAGATGACAGCGATAAAAATAAACTTGAACGGCGCGTACTAAGCCTGCAGTGCCTGCAGCGGACACGTTCAGTTGCGAGTCGCAATCGTATGCCCGGGCGTTCGCGTCTAGTCAATAGAGTGGGAAGACATGGGCGACTCATCGCGACGATTTGTAGTGGCGGCGCAAAGTTGGGGAGTGAATCTAAAAATAAATAAAAAAGTCACGCCGGACCACTGCAGCCGGAGAGCCTAGAGCGTGCAAGAACGGACGAATGGAGCGCCCTAAAACCTTCCGAATCAGAGGGTCTGTGGATGTTTTTAGTGCAAGCACCTCTCACACGCAACGCAAAGGAACAAAAAAAACAAAACACAAAAGGACGAAACATGTGCTGCAATCCATCACCGAGGACTATAAGCTACGTACCCGTGGAGGAGGCCGATTCGGACATTATGCGCCGCGGCCGCGGGCAAGAACTCCGAGGCGGGTCAAAAGACAATACAATGAAGTTCTGATGAGCTCCACTTGCGCGAAAACGACATTCGTACATTATTTCATGATGATGCGAATATATACCGACCCGCGCGAACGCAACCCTATTGGTGGGCACCACGCAGCAACGCGCCATGCGTACTATGGGTCCGTGGGGCGACTTTATTTTATTTGGGGCTGCTGCTATGCGACGGACGCCACTCACGATCACGATTGTGTGTCTACGAATACCTCTAGCTTGAGCCCAGAATGTTCGAATCAATCAATCCGCGTGCCCGATTCGTACATGTGTTGTCCATGCATCATTCTGCGCAGACCCGCCGTCAGTGCTGTGCCGAACAACATCGTATCTTTGAGCCCCTTTCATGAGAAGCTCAAAATTTTTTCATATAGCTGGAATGCTACTACTTAAAATGCACAGCAAGCACAGCAATGTATCCACCGCCGTGAGAAAACATTGCAAGTCGGCGGCGCCAAAAAAGGCCTGGGACGCCATGTGCCCAGCAACGTGTACCACCACCGGCGTATAACCCAGTGCCAACGCAGCCAGACGGGACCTCTGCGTTACGAGACGACCACACGTGCCGGGACAACCGTTTACGAGACGGACTTCGCCGACTGACAAACATTCCTGGCAACTCGCACATGCCTCACGATGCCCATACGGGTATGAAGCTTAAGTTTGTTTTTTTCACTTGGGGTCGCCCTCGTGGCTTTCTTTTTTCCCCTCCTGGGAACTTCCATTTACATTTACGCCTCTCTGTCTGTTTAGGAGGGGAGGAAAAAGAAGGGAAGCTGTCGTGCTGCGGGCGCAAGCGGCGAGTTTTACCCTTTTGTTTCGACTTTGGCCTTTTCCGCTCTTGGCTTGTTGGCAAAGAGCATGGCACGGGCACGCCATCGTTATCGTCTTCACCAGCTATCTTTGTTTGTCTTTTGTTCTTTTTGGAATTCCGTTTTGCACGTGTCGCACATGTGATACGATGGGTAAACTACAATGGGTAGATGCGATCCCTCTTGGACCGTGTGTTGGCAGCATGGACGTCCAGGCACTTACTTATCGTATACAAATACCCCCGTCGAATGAAACATCTTCGGTGATCTACGTGTTGTCCCTGCATGCATACTTGTATGGGAACGGGCAGAGGAACAAAAATAAAAATGCACGTGCAAAACAGGCACTGACTGGTGAAAAAGGATAAATTTGCGACGTGGAAGCGGCCCATAGTACGGCCGGACCTCGCGATGGTTCTTTTCTTGTTCGTCTTTTGTTGTTATTACATGCGGCAGGGAAGTGAGTAGTACAGCAATAAGGGACTCGATATTGAATGGGTAACCTCGTTTGGTGTGCGCGTGGAAAGAAAAAGGGCATGACACGAACAAATGGGACGGGAGAGGTGAGAGACTAAAGGGGTAAGTACAACCAAAGGCCGGACGGCAGTCAAAGACTGTACAGTCTGATGCGAAACGCATAAGAAAAAACAGAAAAGACAGTATGGATGACACGAAAATCCTTGCCAATTTGAGTTTCGAGCAGCCGTCTAATACTATGCGCCACCGCGTCGGCCGCCGCGCTGCGTCGC
>JAKEYF010000674.1:0-20788 GCA_021527775.1 Lactarius sanguifluus | reverse complement strand
TGAAAGCGGAGGGTGCGGCGTTGATGTCAATGGAGTCGTGCAAACACAGGAGCTGAAGTGGAAACGGTATCATCAATGCCTATTCGTGGTCCCGAGAGAATACTAACTAGGTCAAGATAGAGGTGACGGTATAAAGGCAAGAGATATTAGTTGGGGAAACGAGATCAAACGCAAGACGAAAGAGATGCGGTGGTGAAACATGAGGCGTAAGAATCAATGGGGGTATCGGTAAGCACCGTATCTGTCAATGGAGCGGGATGGACAAGGTTGTATTGTACGGGGACGGGCAGATGTACTTAACAAAAAGTCAGGAAATAAAAACAATGTTCATCGTGTTTGCGTCTTCGCTGTCGACAGCGAGTGCACGATCGTCATGAGTACAGTGATTCTCCGGTAAATAATGGGGTTCACTGTTATTTCACTCTTTGCCTTTCCTGCGCTTCCTATAATTGGGACTCACAACTGGACCCCTGGAGTTCGACGACAGGGTTGTTGTGTGAGTCACGCAACAACCCCGTCGTCGACAGTGTGATGGAAGCAACTGATAGCGCTGATCTTCGTCGCTGGTTCACACGATCGATCAGTTCCCTTCCTTATCTGGCTCAGATGATCGGAGTCTGCATTCGGTATTTGCATTCGGTATGATGTGTTCTCTTTACCTATTCGCCCCACCGACGGACTGTGTGGCTTTCCTTGAGACATCTGAATCGCACCATTGAGATTACACCTATCAATGTATAGAACGTTTTGCTGGACCTACCAAGGGACCTAAGTTACAACGATGACGGAAGGAGGCCGTGAGAGACTTGCACGTGAAAATAGGCGGCATCGCTCATGCCAGGCTCATAACCAAGACGCACAACGGACAGAGCTGTTGTCTGTTCCTCTACAGCTTCTCGTCCACAACGACATCCCGGCACCGTCAACCATCGTATTTTGTTCTCCCGATGACACGGGTATTCGACTACGTCTTTGGCTCGACTTGCGGTCACTGGCGTTTCTCTCAAATACTACCGCCGGTTCGACTCTCCAACCCCTTCTCACAACCCTCTCATTTACGCTAATTCATCACGAGAAGAAACACTCCCTCTCCATCTTGTAGTCCTCACAAAAGCGATCAAGCCTACCCCTCAGGCAGAGCAATTTTCGTTGCTCAGGACAACGGGGATAACATTGGGTCGGCTCAGAACTCAAAAAGGTCCGGGAGCAGTGCGTCTGCCTTACCACAAAGCCCGCAGATACTCCGTACGCCTGCCGTCCATCCCCGCCAATCTTACTCACTGACCTTGCCACTACCGATCCGATCCTCCCGGCCTTCGCCGCGCGACCCAGGAAACGAAGATGCGATGATGGTGTCTGAGCCCACGTTTTCGTCACCCACATGGCTAACATCGTCCACTGCCATGCGCGACATCCTTTTCGCTGTGTCTCTGTCGGGAGCAGCAAGATGACCGAGCGGTCGCGGTGGGACTACATCCGCGAGCTGCATGAGGTTGCCGACGAGGCCGACGTTGTGCTCGTGCTTGATGTACACGACCTTGTACACGACCTGACTGGGGCCGTGCCAACTGGTCGAGGAGGAAGTGCGCAGTTGCAAGATGGAGGAAAAGCGGGTCGTGTTCGTGTTCATAAATATGGTGCGTAGTCGTCAGTCTCCATCCCCCCACCTTCTCCAAGTTTTTGGATAAATGGAGCAGATGTACAAGCTACGGATCCTGAAGTTGCTGAAGCTGAAGCCGAAGACGCAAGAGGGCCGTGAGAGGTTCTAGAGTGGACACATTGCACCGCCTCATAGCCAAGACCAGGCCGACGAGTGAGCGAGGCAGAGCCGTTATCTATTCTTCCACAACACCCGATAGCCTGTGGTAGTCGACTACGTCGTTTGGCTCGATTTGTGACCACTGGCGTTCCTCTCAAATATTCTGGGGCTGAAGCGCTGACGCCCCAACCCTTCTCACATGCCTCTCGTTCATATCAATTCACCATGGGATCCAGCAGCACCATCCTCAATCGACCTTATAACCCTCTCAACGGACTCGAAAACAAGCCGAGGCCCTCGAATGGAGTACGCATCAGATTTTCGTCACGCATGACATTACGACTGACATCGCGGAGGCTCGCAACTCGAAAAGGATTTCAGGTACGCTCGATCTCAAAGTTCGCGGCGCACCAAAGTAGCGCAAGCGCTACATACGTCTGCTGTCCGTCGCCTTCCATCAGTACTTACCTGAGTACTTCCCTTGCCAGCCCGGCCACTGATCCGTCCCACTCAGTCTCAGCCGCACGATTCACTGCGCCAAGACGTAACGATGGCGAGTAGCTGACGTAGCTATCCACGTCCCATTCGCTATATCGGAGCTGGGCATCTGCCAGGAACGCCAAGAAGGAGGAACAGCTGTAGCCTCAAACCCGCACGCGGCTCAAGGTAGCAGACGAACCTGCCGCCGTATTGCTCGTGCTTGACGCGCACGACCTGGTTGGGTGCCGCGGCCAGCTGGTCTGGGAGGTGTGCTGGTGCGAGGCGGAGGAGGGCAAGGGTTCGGTTCGTGATCATGCAACAAGATCGGTAGGGGTCTATACTATATGCACTGTTACTGTTCCGGCTCGTCCCGAACGACTGTGAACTTGTAAGGTCTCTATGTGATTCATCTCCCACCATCACCGGGAACACCGGTTTGTGTAACTCGTTGCAACATTCTGTCGTACTGTACTAGGCGACTCGGACAGATCACACGATTCAGGAAAATTTAGACAGGTCTATGAGTTTCCGAGTACGTGTCGTGAGTTATGTATACAGTGGGAATGACACGATGTACGGCGGAACTACAGACAGCTGTAATGCGAGGATATCCAGTAGCGATCGGGCAGGGATCAACATAAAGGGAGAGTGGATGACAACAGTATGGGGAGACCCGTACCCTTCTCAAGAAAATATTAAGTCGTAATGAGTGTGGTGATTGAATGAAAGAGATATACACGCAAAGAAGAAATCCAAAAAAAAGAGAACAAACAAGAGCGTACATGGATTTGGTTCATTCCTCCCGCTCGAGTTTCCAGTGCGCCCCCGAAGGAAAAACGACGCAGTATGATGCCGAAATCAGCGGATCCCACCTCCACAGCGCGAGACGTGACGGGCTTTCTTCCGCTTGGCAACTTTGATCGCCAGCGTGGGCTGTAGGCGGAGTGTAGGAAGCGCCTACACGTTCGACAACATCGAGCCGAGCTTGTACAGCGCTTGCAGCGAGACCTAGAGTACAGTACCGACCACTCAGTGCCAGAGCTAGGGCGAGCCAACACGTACCTCATCTGAAAAGACAGCTCGAGAAGCTCGAGCCCCACGCCTGTCTTCCCTAGCACGCCTAACAACCGCCCGCGCGTGCGCGACGTCCACATCGGGCGCGAGTACGAGTAAGTTATAAGCACCTTCAGCGCTCCGCCAAGTGCGCAAAATAGCATCGCGGGGCGAAAGCCGTCGTACACCGTGTTGGCGACGCGTAGCGTAGCCGCTGTGCAGCGGACGGCCAGAGCGCAGCCGCGAGGCCGGGGGTGCTGTCGAGGACGGCAAGGCGAGGCGCGGCAGCGGGTGGCACGCCGACGAAATGGGGCAATGCGAGATGCGTGAGACGCGCACGCACAGTTGCGGTGAGAAAGTCGTCGAGGAACGCGTCAGCAACATGGAGTACGTGAGCGTTCCTGGCGCTGCGGCGAGTAGCTCCGCGTCGGAGGCAGGCAGTGTCGGCACTGACAGCGCGCGCATCGAGCGGAGCGTCGGCTACCGTCGGCCTCAAAATTTCAGATCTGTGACTGCAATAAAACCAGCAGGAGTTTTCGGAACATTGGACTAAGAGCAGGTAAGCCAGTTGCAGTCTATCCTGTAATTGGTGACCCGGCGATGACACCAAATATAAGCTCGGTCATTATCACAAGACAAGACAATGGCAAACCCACAATAAGGATTGAGGCTTTCATGTCATTATGGTTCTGGAAGGGCTTGAAGTAGCTGGGGTGGTACCGGAACGAGCACTCGTGATGGAGTCGGGATGTCGCTGGCCATGATGAAGCCCTGCACGGATTATCCCTGCACTCGCAGCTGGCTCTAAGCCTTGCCTGGTCCATTTATGTCTCAAGGAGCACGACAAGATGGCAGTGAGGTATCCCATCAACAGATCTTTCCGAAACCACAATGGTCCACGGAGGGAAACGACCGGAGTGGCAAGGAAATCCGACTGCATGGAGGTTTCTGATTTGGCGGAAGCTGGATTCCAGGTCGTCGAGGCTAGGCCCGTTCAGCTGGGGAGGGGTAGGTCAGGCCAAATGCAGCTAAGAAAGTAAGGTCTACGCACGTAGTCCTTACGACGCAGGGCCTTGCGTTCTGGAGTGGGACGCACTTGAGGTTGTGGACACCAAAGGTGGTGACGCAGCACACTTCAGTACCCACAGGGAGAACTGCAAAACCAATAGGAAGCCATGATATTTCTGATGATGGATGCGTAGAAGGTATTGATGGTGGCAAGTTGTTGGCGGAAAAAGGCTGTTTCGAATAAGACTCGTGACGAAGGTAGCGATTCTCGTGCTGACTGGGACGATGGAGAGTCGCTCAGCGATGGAATTGCGACATGATGTTTTTACGGTAGTGCTTCTCACGTCAGTAGGGGGCGGATTCGGAGCGGAAGAATGCCGGACCAGTGGCACCTCTTTGGACGAACTCCCAATAGGCAAGCATATACGCTGGCACTTTAGAGTGGCAACTCATCTCGAGAAGCCTTGAGTCGGGTGTACATGTATGCGGGGGTAACAAGGCACCGTCAGCCAAAGCGGGGCTTGGGCCATGCCATCAGTCTCCTTCTAGTCAACACTTGAAACCTGCACACTTGTATTATTGGGTATCTTCAGTTCAAGTTACTCTCGTATCGTTGGCTCCACCCAGAGTACGCCCACCGGTGCATAGAACTGCTGACCCTGATCCACGTATCCGCGTTGTCCTCACCATGCATCGCATGTCCACTGTTCTTATCCGTCCTGCCCGTCCGACTCCAACTCCCAGTCTGAACACCAAGCATTTCTTGATAACATCACCGTCATCATGGTCTGGTCGTAATGACGAAACCATATTCCTACAGCCCTCGCATGCACTCGCACACTTGCGAAGAGCAAACAGGGTGCCAGTTCTGCCCATCCAAGCTGATCCGAGAATGGCGCTCACGCCCTTGGACAAGATCAACTTCGAAACACTCCGTGCGCCTTTAGACATACGTCTATCTGCACCTTCTCCTGTCCCTTCTCCCACCCCACTCGTCTGAATGGACTTTTCGAAAACGGAGCTTCGTGGAGATCGCACAATCCGACGAGGTGCATATCGCGCAGCTCCGTGGCTCCGACCCCAAAAAGGTCGCCAGGCTGGACCAGATATTCGAACAGCCCTTCCACATGAGTCCGGCGGGCGACGCACTCCCCGCCGCTACTATGTGTTCTTATTGATATTTACTTCTCCGACCGCCGCAACCTCTGCCAGAGGCCGCTGGGAGGGCGACAGATGCAGCGCGAGCAGATGAATGGGCATGAAGGTGGTCTAGGACATCGAGTTTGGTCGTACAGATCACACACGGCTCAACTAGTACGATTCCTGAACCTTTCGGTAGTAGATGCACTTATCCTTCCTTGTCAACTGCACAAAGAAAATAAACTTGCACGGGGACATTGATTCCCGTAACGGTGTAAACCAACGATCTGTTCTATGTAAATGTATTTTCGACGGAAGACTGAAACGAAATTAAAAGCTTAACGAGATATTTTCCTAACAGATACAAGAACAAACGAACCAGATCAATAGCCATAATAAACCCCGCAAATGACTCGTCAGAGTGCTCTTGAGAAGATGCAGTAAGGTGTTGTCGGATCTTCAAGTCAATATTTGCCTCTCGATAGTGGACCTCTGCGTGGGTTAAAGCTAATTCCGGTGCCATGTTTGAGAGCCGTAAGAAGGTGGCATGCTTCAAGATGAGGATAACAGCTTTGACAAGCGTTAAATACGCCATAAAAATAATAAAGTAAAATACCAAGGATCAAATGATAGCCACCAAGACTGGTGGGGGTGAGCTAAAGAGATCAATGTCGTAAGCAAGGGACAAATGACAATGATATACAAGCAAACACATTTTGAATGGTTGGAAACGACATAATCTGGTTGACCTTATGAAGGAGTGAGATGTTCGGTTGAGTAAACGTATGGGAGAGAACGTACAAACTAAAAAACCAAATGTGAACAAGTCATTAGCAAGCTGGAAAGGAGAGTATCCACGCACGGGCTAGTAGATAAGGGATGAATACGATCAATGGAGAGTAACAGGTGTGATCAACAGGAAAAAACGCAGCAAGGTAAAGAGCAACTTACACCCTGAAGGCCCGAGACGGACGACGTTAGCAGGCTTCGAACACAGAGAGCCACGGCAACCACTCACGTCCTGGAGAGCCGAGGACAGGTGTCGTCAGCAGGCTTCAAACACACCGAGCCATGGCAGCCACTCACTCTCTGGAGAGCCGAGGACAGGCATCGTCAGCAGGCTTCAAACACACCGAGCCACGGCAGCCACTCACCTTCTGGAGAGCCGAGGACAGGCGCCGTCAGTAGGCTTCAAACACACCGAGCCACGGCATCCACTCACCAACTGGAGAGCCGAGAACAGGCGTCGTCAGCAGGCTTCAAACACACCGAGCCACGGCAGCCACTCACGTCCTGGAGAGCCGAGGACAGGCGTCGTCAGCAGGCTTCAAACACACCGAGCCACGGCAGCCACTCACGGACTGGAGAGCCGAAGACAGGCGTCGTCAGCAGGCTTCAAACACACCGAGCCACGGCAGCCACTCACTTTCTGGAGAGCCGAGGACAGGCGTCGTCAGCAGGGCTCAAACACACCGAGCCACGGCAGCCACTCACCCGCTGGAGAGCCGAGGACAGGCGTCGTCAGCAGGCTTCAAACACATCGAGCCACGGCAGCCACTCACGTCCTGGAGAGCCGAGGACAGGCATCGTCAGTAGGCTTCAAACACACCGAGCCACAGCAGCCACTCACTTCCTGGAGAGCCGAGGACAGGCGTCGTCAGCAAGCTTCAAACACAGCGAGCCACGGCAGCCACTCACGAACTGGAGAGCCGAGGACAGGCATCGTCAGCAGGTTTCAGACACAGCGAGCCACGGCAGCCACTCACCAACTGGAGAGCCAAGGACAGGCGTCGTCAGCAGGCTTCAAACACATCGAGCCACGGCAGCCACTCACGGACTGGAGAACCGAGGACAGGCGTCGTCAGCAGGCTTCAAACACACCGAGCCACGGCAGCCACTCACGTACTGGAGAGCCGAGGACAGGCATCGTCAGCAGGCTTCAAACACACCGAGCCACGGCAGCCACTCACCAACTGGAGAGCCGAGGACAGGCGTCGTCAGCAGGCTTCAAACACACCGAACCACGGCAGCCACTCACCAACTGGAGAGCCGAGGACAGGCGTCGTCAGCAGGCTTCAAACACAGCGAGCCACGGCAGCCACTCACGTCCTGGAGAGCCGAGGACAGGCATCGTCAGCAGGCTTCAAACACAGCGAGCCACGGCAGCCACTCACGTCCTGGAGAGCCGAGGACAGGCGTCGTCAGCAGGCTTCAAACACACCGAGCCACGGCAGCCACTCACGGACTGGAGAGCCGAGGACAGGCGTCGTCAGCAGGTTTCAAACACACCGAGCCACGGCAGCCACTCACGGACTGGAGAGCCGAGGACAGGCGTCGTCAGCAGGTCTCAAACACAGCGAGCCACGGCAGCCACTCACGGACTGGAGAGCCGAGGACAGGCGTCGTCAGCAGGCTTCAAACACACCGAGCCACCGCAGCCACTCACGGACTGGAGAGCCGAAGACAGGCGTCGTCAGCAGGCTTCAAACACAGCGAGCCACGGCAGCCACTCACTTCCTGGAGAGCCGAGGACAGGCGTCGTCAGCAGGCTTCAAACACACCGAGCCACGGCAGCCACTCACGGACTGGAGAGCCGAGGACAGGCATCGTAAGCAGGCTTCAAACACAGCGAGCCACGGCAGCCACTCACTTTCTGGAGAGCCGAGGACAGGCGTCGTCAGCAGGCTTCAAACACAACGAGCCACGGCAGCCACTCACGGACTGGAGAGCCGAGGACAGGCGTCGTCAGCAAGCTTCAAACACAGCGAGCCACGGCAGCCACTCACCCACTGGAGAGCCGAGGACAGGCGTCGTCAGCAGGCTTCAAACACACCGAGCCACGGCAGCCACTCACCCACTGGAGAGCCGAGGACAGGCGTCGTCAGCAAGATTGAAACGCAGCGGGAGGGTAGCTGCTCACAAACTGGATCGCAGTGCATGGTCAGGTCAGTCGATCTCAAAACTGCGACTAAGAGCTGACACTCACCAACTACGAGTCGCGTGGCATCAACCATCATGAACCATGCATCACAATTAAGACTTTATTAACCTACCCAGATGTATGGAAACGGGAAAAGACATTCCCAGACAATATCTTTGGCGTCCACTCCAGTGAGGGAACGGACACTGCAATGCTTGTTGTCATCGTCGCGCACTTCGCCCCTTTCAATTGGTGCACTCACCGCTTCAAAGCTGCTTTAACACTGAACTGTAAATTTCCCCTCTGCACAGCCAAAAGCATTAATCCGACAATGTCGTCATTCAAAGCTGCAGCCGTCGTCTCAATAAGCTTATCGCAGCCCAGACTTTGCTTGTGCATTTCTGCCGAACACCATTAGCACCTAACTCCGGTATTTGCCTCTCAACCTACGTTCTAATCGCACGAATCTCGCATCATCACCAAGGGGGCTTACGTAGTGCTCTTGAAATTGTTTTTCCGCCACATCAAGTACGTCGTCATCTGGGCTTCCGAAATCCTCCACATGGATTTGGACATTTCGCCGGAATTGATCGTATTTTGTAAACACAGAGATCACAGGGACTGATCATTATTTGTTAAATATAGTCACGAATCTCCTCCGTAATGACGCACCATTTTGTTCAGGACAAATGTCCTTGAAATATTTGAGATCGAGCTGTGGTCGCTGGTTGTCCATTGGCACGCAGTACCTCAAAATATGTCCGTCAGTTGTCGTAATCGCGAACACTCGGGAATCCAACCATATCGCATGTAATCTGTCTCGCAGTCGCCTCTCTCCACATTTCTGTTGAATGAATTTACGCAAAATGTCGAGTTCCCTTGCGCTACCTGACTCGATCCCACGAGAGTCATGGAAAACATAGCCCCGATGATTGGAAAACACAAGTTCGTCGTCGATCCTGTGCTCGCCTCGCTGATTACATTTTAGAGGCAACCGATGAGAAATACCATTGTCACTTACATCCACGGACGGGTCGAGTTTACTCTGGTCGGCAGTGATATCAGATTCGCGGACAATAAATAGGTTGGACTACGTACCTCGTTCCCTCCCCGGTAAATGACGGGGCTCTCTGTCGTTTCGCAGATTCTCTTAAGGATCGACGTCTTGCCTGCGTTCGCCCTTCCGATAATCAGCACTCGAAACTGGACTTCTGGAACCCGACGACGCGGCTGCTGGGTATTCATTGGAGCGATGGTGTTTGTGAAGGTGGTCTGAGAGCCAAAGACGCGAGTGACGTCTTCCGGCTATAGGAGGAATTCGACGGCCTTCTGGCACCATAGAACAACCAAAGACTCACGGCTTTAGATTTCCTGTACACAAAAGTCACGGTAACGCGATGGTTGCTATCTGTGAAGCCGCTCAGCAAGAAGTGGACTGTACTGGGAACAAGACATCACCACCTTCCAGACGGACAACCTTGTCGTCTCCGAACTTGTATGGCTTAAACTCGACAGAAACTTCAGCAACCTTTTTTTTGAAAAGCCCTCGCTGGATAGTCAACGTAGCACTTGTGTGGGTTTTAAGATAGCTACGCGAAATAAATTAGCATTCGACGGTGAGTGCAAACACGGCCGATGACACGAACATGTTTAGGTTCCAACGAACGAGGGCACCGTTCTTGAATTTGTCAGACTTGCATGTGGCGCCGGCATCGTCCTTGAACACGAGCTCGAGATCGGATGTGGGACGTGTCTCGATAAAATCGACAGATATTTCTACGTAACTATATTAATTCCTCTCATACACAATGGTAAGTCCTGTATACCTTTCAAATGAATAACTCTATTCGCGAATCGGTCAGCGTATGCTCGAGAGGAAGCTGGTCGACTAACCGAGCTTGATCATCCATATCAGCTACAGATCGTGGATTCGATTCCATCCCCAGATATGATGAATTTGGTTGTTTAAGCTTGAGTGCTGTGTGAAGAACTCCGATGAAGCAGATGGATGTACGAGCGACGGATGAAGGTAAGACCCAAGTACCGTGAGACAAACACAGCAGTATTGCGCAACTTGCCACGTGACTTTCTCAACATGCCTGATCACTGGAACCGGGAATTGATCTTTAAGCAAAAAATATTGAAATAAGACTTAATTAAGACTCAAAATATTTATGTGTGACAATATATTATGGAAAGATTTAAAGTTTATAAATCACATGCCCCGAAATGCACCTGTTGGAGCTGTCATGTGATCTATAAACTTTAAATCTTTCCATAATATATTGTCACATAAATATTTTGAGTCTTAATTAAGTATTATTTCAATTTTTTTACTTAAAGATCAATTCCCGGTTCCAGTGTGACCCGTCAACTCTCCGCACGGGGTTAGTCGACCTCAAGGTCGACCTCGCCGATTGGCTCAACTTGTGGCCGTTGGCGTTTCTCTCAGAAACTACACCAATTCCCAGTTATCAGAAACAGTCAGCTCGACAACATCTCCTTCAGCCACCCTTGTGACCTTCTCAACAACGAGAAACCAAGCCTATCCCTCAGATGAAGTACGCGTCCAATTATTTTCGCTCAGGATGTCAGTCTGGCCCAGAACTGTCCACGTGTCCGCCTACTTGATCTCAGGGCCAACGATGCATTGGAAGAGCACGCCATCTTGCCCGCTAACCTAGCCCATGATCCGTCCCACCCATTCTCCGCAGCGAGACCCACGTCACGAAGACGCGACTGTGCTGTCTGAGCCCAGACTCTACCCAACTGGACGCCCCAGCCGACTGGTCGAGGAGGACGGGCGCGGGCACGAGGCGGAGGGCAAGTGGTCCTGGGTGGTTCCTGTTTGCGCTCAACAAGATCGGTTCGTGTCTTCCGCCCCTTCTCTCACATACCCGACTGACGCACCTTCCTCCGCACCACTACCCCAACGATTCGGTCCCGGTTTCCGGTATCGGTCCCTTTGGCACCAGCGTACTCTTCCGCCTTGTTATGGTGTACAAGCCGCGCAGGGGTGTAGACGATCGCATTATATCAACTGAAATGCGTATTCACTGTCACTATTAAAATCGAACTTCCGAAAGGTGTGGTCGGTTCGATTTGGTTGGCTGAAATCAGCTTATGGTGCAGTAGAGTAACGTCTCAATGTAATCTACTTATCTTCAACCGGAAACACCGGTGTGTGTAAATGTGTATTTTTCTGATACATGCTCGCTGTAAGATTTTGTCATAAATTCGATTATACCGTACTTGGTCAATAGTGCAGCTCTTCTCAAGAGGAGCGAAGCGCGCGATTGGGGAGATTTTAGACAAGCTGATGAGTTGCTTAGTACGTGTCGTGTTATATACACGGTGGGAGTAGCGTGATGAATATGAGCTTTACGACGGAACTATAGACAGCTATATTGCGAGGATATCGGGTAGCGATCGTGCAGGATCAACGAGAAGGAGAGTGGCCGTTTGGATGGACACTCGAACCCTTCTCTCATAGAAAGAAGGTAAAGTCATAATGAGTGTGACGATCGAATGAGAGAGATGTGTACATAAAGAACACATCCAAAAAAGAGAGATGAAAAATGAGCATGCACGAGTTCAGTTCACGCGTACCCACTGAGTTCCCAGTGCGCCCCCGAAGGAAACACGACGCAGCGTAATCCCGATCCCAGTGGAGGTCGCGTCCACAGCGCGAGACGCGACGGTCCTTCCTCCGACTTGGCAGCCTCGGTCGCCAGCGTAGCCCGCAGGCGGAGCGTACGAAGCGCCTGCACGTTCGGCAATAGCGATCCGACTTGCTTGTACAGCGCTTGAAGCGAGACCTAGTACTGATCAGTCAGAGCCAAGTGCTGCGGAGGGAGGCAGCCGACGCGTACCTCATCTGAAGTGTCATCGAGACTCAGCTCGAGTACTTCCAGTCCCGCGCCTGTATTTCCCAGCGCGCCCAATAACCGCCCGCGCGTGCGCACGTCCACGTCGGGCGCGAGTACAAGTCCGAGCTCTTTCAGCGAGCCGCCGAGCGCGCCAAACAGGGCCGCAGGGCGAAGGCCGTCATACAGCGTGCTCGCAATGTGTAGCGTCACGCGGCAGAGCGGACGGCCAGGAGCAAGCGCAGCTGCGAGGCCAGGACTGCTATCGAGCACGGCAAGGCGCGGCACGGCGGCTGATGGGACGTCCTGCGCTGCGGGGGGCACGCCGACGAAGTGGGGTAGAGCTAGGTGGGTGAGACGCGCGCGGGCTGGCGCCGCGAGAAAGTCGTCGAAGAACGCGTATGGAAGCGTGTCGGTGAGTAGCGTGAGGTGTGTGAGTGTACCCGGCGCCGCGGAGAGCAGCTCCGCGTCGAAGGCTGGTAGCGTCAGCGCCGAGAGCACGCGCATAGAGCGGAGCGCCAACGCCAGCGCGAGTACGAAAGACGGGCCGTGCGCAGGCGGGTAGGCACGCAGCGTTAGCGTCGTCACGAGCGCCGCGAGATGTGGTGCGCCTGCTAGCCGCGCGACGCAGGCGTCAGCGTCGTCTGCGGACAGCTCGAGCGTGCGGTAGAGGGCGAGCTGCGCGGCGGCGCTGAAGCGCTTCGAGACACGGGCAAGGACTGGCAGCCGCGAGCGCGGGACGTGCGCCAAGACGAATGAGAGCGGGATCGGAGGGCTCTGGCGCGCCTGCTGTCGGGCGAGCCGTGGCGTGCGAGGCTCGAATACCTGTGGGGAAGTCACTATGATGCGCTGGGGCGGTGGTGGTGGAGGTGCGTGGGCGGGCTCGGTTGGGGAGTGCAGGAATGCGGGTGAGCTGAGTGTGCGGGCGCGGGTGGGGTGCGTCTGGAAGGAGGACCGTGCGCTGGGTGGGACGATGTATGTTGGTACGCTTGGGAACATCTCGGACATGCGCGGGAAGGTAGATGAGACAGGCGAATCGGTGCAGGCCATGTCCAGCTCGGAGATAATGCTAGCACGTCGCCTGAGGCCGCTGGGAGGACGGATATCTGTAGACGCAGGCGATGGCGAGCGACTGGGAGAGCGTGGCCATGGGACATTGGAGATGTGGGAAATGGCCTTGGAGGAGGGGCGTCCTCGACCCCTGCGAAAATGTAACAAGGAAGTAAAGGTTGACATCCGCCGGCGCAGGGATATCGAGATCGAGGATTGAGATGTCGAGGAGATCGTAGATGGTGAATGCACAAGACTGGGCGTGTCTTTGATGTCGAGATTTTGGGACTGCTTGAACCTACGCATGAAGGACGGCATGGTGCGAAGAGGAGGAAGAGAGTGTCGTAGGGGGAAGGGGGAACAGATAGGCCAGAAGCAAGGCCGTCCAAGTGGAGTGCGAATGAGCATTTTGAAGCCGTGTGCGGGATGGTGATTTGCAATAGAGTTAAATAGGTTCTGCGGAGATGGGTGACATGCCAGTGGCTGCAAAGGATCGCTAGATTCACGCCGATCTTGGTCCTTCGATTCTGATTCCGTTCACGTCTTGACGATCGAGTAGCCCTTCCTCCCGCCGGGCTGACGATCTTCAGGTTCCACCTTTGACCAAGGCATTTCCGGGTTCGGCGAAGCGAAACGTTGAGTGTGCGCTCTCTTAACACGGCTCTCAGTATGAGGCGGGCCATACTGGGACCACAACTTTTGAAAAGCGATCCCTGGATGGTCAATGTAGCACTGGTGTGGGTCCTAACATAGCTGTGTGGAATTAATTAGTACTCGACGGTGAAGCCTGTGAGGGCTAATGCATTAATGACACGAACGTGTCGAAGTTCCAATGAACAAGGACGCTGTCCTTGAGTTATTCGACTTGTGTGTGACACCGGTATCGTCTTTGAAAACGAGCTCACGGTCAGATGTAGGACGTGTCTTGATAAAATTGACAGATATTTCTGCGCAAATATATCAGTTCTGCTCAGAGACAATGGTAGGTCATATATACGTTTTAAATGAATAACGAAGGGAAGCTGCTTGGGAAGCTGTTCGACTGGCTGAGCTTGATCGTCCATATCAGTTGCGGATCGTGCCTTCGATTCCATCCCAAGAAATATGGTGATGTGTTGTGTGAAGAACTCTGATGGAGAAAAGGTGTACGAGCGACGGAAAGAGGTAGAGCTGATGGCGCAAGAAGATTGTGAGATACGCACGTTGTTCTGTTCCCACACAACACGCCTGGAACCACCAACTCCCGTCTCTTGTCTTCAACTCTCTGGTGACATCGATGACACCTAGTCGACTACACCGTTTGGCTCGACTTGTGGTCCCTCAAATATCCCTGGGGCTGATGCTCTAGCCTTTTCTTATCTTTCTCATTTATCACGGCAAGAGACATATGGCTTCTCAACAGGTGCAAAAAAAACCCCGCTTGTAGCTTTCAAATACACCTTCGGCCAACGCTCCGACCTTTCTCACGTCCCTCTCATTTACCCTAGTTCATCATGGGAAGGAACAGTCAACTCGACAGCACCTTCCTATATCGACCTTGTAACACCCAAAATAAACCAAGCCTACCCCTCAAGTTAAGTATACACCTGATTTTTGTCGTGCGAGACAATGTGGCTAACCCTGTGCTGGCGCAGAGCTCAAAAACGATCCAGGCGCGGCACGCCAACTCTCTGAAGACATGGGTAGTCGACCTCGCCGACTGGCTCGGCTTGTGGCAGCTGGCGTCCCTCAAATATTCAACCTTTCTCATTCTCTCGCTTACACCAATTCGTCGGAAAAGATCAATCGACCCTTAACAACTGACCAAGATTACCCCTCAAAATGGAGTAAGCACCAAACTATCTCTGCCAAGGACACCGGTCTGACTCAGAACTCAACAAGGATCCAGGTGCCCGCCTGCCCGAGCCCAAAGTCAACATCTATTTTGCCCGCCAACCTGGCCATCGACCCGTTCCTCCCAGTCTCCCCGTGGGACCCGCTTCACGAAGACGCGACGATGGCGTCTGTGCCCAGACACTCATTGCTCGCGTAGCTAGCGACTTCTGTCACCATACACGACGTCTCATCCGCTACGTCGGAGCCGACATCTGCCAGGGGCGGCAAGACGCAGGAGTAGCTGTAGCAGCTCTACGTCTGGTGAGCTCGCCGTCGTATTGCTCGTGCTTGATGTGCACAGACCAGGCTGGGTGCCGCAGTTGGCCGGTCGAGGTGGACGTGCGCGGGCGCAAGGCAGAGGGAAAGCAGTTCGGTTCGCGCTCAACAAGATCAGTACGTGCCTTCCGTCTCCTTCTCTCTCAAATTCTCGAATAGACCCGGTGCGCGAGAATGCACATGCCTGGCCGAAACGTGTCTGCACTACGACCCCAACGCCACTCTCGCTCCGCGGGCTGGTACCAGCACACGAGTATCCTTTTGTACTTCGCCAGCGCACTCGTCCGCCTTCTTATCGTGTACAAGCCGAGCGGGAGCGCAGACGGTCGCGTTATATCAGCTGGAATGCGTTTCCACTGTTATTGTTCGAGCTGGTTCCGAAGGGCGGTGGTCAAGTCGATCAGGTTGGATAAACAATGTTTACGGCGCAATACAGTAACCTCTCGACGACGTCGATCTACCTCCTACCATTATCGGGAACATCAGCATGTGCCTATGTGTGATACTTACTCCCTGCAAGACTTTGTCGTGAATTCGATTTTCAGACAGAAGAGGAACGGACCACGGAGAGTTCATATGATTTTATGAGTTGTTGAGTACGTGTCATGTGTTATGTACACGGCGAGAGTAACGTGGTAAATATGAGCTTTACGACGGAACTATAGACAGCTGTGATGTGAGGAGTTATGATCATGCAGGGATCAAGGATCCACGCCCTTCTTTTCGAAGAAAAAAGATCAAAGGTTATAATGAGTGTAGCGTACGAACGAAAAAGATACGTGCGCAAAGAAAACATCCAAAAAAAAAAAGAAAGACGAGCATCCATAGAATTTAGTTCACGCGTACCCACTCCCCCCGCTCGAGTTCCCAGTGAATGCCCGAAGGAAACACGACGCAATGCCGATCCCAGCGTTGGTCGTGTCCACAGCACATGACGCGACGAGCCTTCTTCCTAGACTCGTAACCAGTCATTCTATGGGGGTGCCGGCTGCTGCGCAAGGACCGCTCGATAGAGCGACTGGTCTAGCTGGGTTTAAAATGGGGGGGTAGCGCTATGATCGGGGGGAGTCCTTGTAATTTCGCAGACACACGTGACGTCCGTGGGAGGAGAATTTTGAAGACCGCCGACTCAAAACTCAGCAAGTCCGATAAATCTCGTATTTACTCTAACAAATAAAATGATTTTTGTACTATTACTAATGAACTCAAGTAAGCTACAATGCCACCGGAGAATGCCACAAACGTGTGCGGTGTGGGGAGGATGCCCGGGATGCGAATGTACCGTACCATCATCCCCTGCTTCACCGATCCCCCATCAGAGACTTCATTAGATGAAGGCCCATATGGCACACTCTGTGAGTGCTTGACTTCCCCACTCATTCTGAACAGTTCCCTACGTGTTTTAGGATTCCCCTTTTCCCTGTGTAGCTCATCCCTTGCATTCCCCGGTGTGCTGCATTTGCGCGCAGCCTTAGCGACTCAAGTATAACGCGTTACCAACCAAGGCAGCCACCTGTGCGAAGTTTCGCGTCGTGCGGAAGTGTGCGCGACCGTTCCCGACCACATGCAACCAACCACCCAAGCAGGGTTTCATGTAGCCCACTGTTCCTCCTCCCGGCCTTACCGCACTTGCGCGCGGCGTTAGCTCTTCGACACAGACATGCCCTCGACTGCCGTGCACATATCTACGACATCTCGTGCCCCGCGGAGGCCTGCACAACTGCTTCTGCCACTGATATGCCTGCATGCTTTGCCAGTTGCTGGTGAGTTCGCGCTTTTTGCAGTTTCTAGCTACCTTGCAATGCCTTCTGCGTTCCCGCACTCGGCCGCGCTTCCTGTGCTCTCTACACACTTCCTTAGCTTACTTGTCTTTGGTATATTGCTCATGGATTTACAACTTTAACACCCAAAGAAAGTAATACTTCTCCCCCCACATTTTGGAGCTCCCTCGTGTTCTTCAGCGTGCTGCATTTATGCGCGGCCTTAGCGGTTTGAACGTGACGCGTTACTGACCAGGGCGGCCGCCTCTGTGAAGTTTCGCGTCGCGCGGAAGAGTGCACGATAGTTTCCGACCACCTGCGACCACCTGATCCAGCAGGGTTCAGTGTAGCCCTCCGTTTCCGTTTCCGACCTCGCTGCACTTGTGCGCGGCCTTAACCATTTGACACGGACACGTCCGCGATTGCCACGAACCCCCATGCGACTTCTTGCGCCCCGTGGAGGCCTGCGCAACCGCTTGTGATGCTTCACACCCCCAAACTCCTGCGTGTAGTTTAGGTATATGCACGCGCCTCGTCATACTCCCGTGTCGCTACCTGCAGTGTCATCATTTATTTATTATCTTTACATGCAGTATTCCTATCTTGTACCATATATATTTTCCCCCTTCCACTCAATAAATCGACTTAGATGTTTGGTTGGTGTCTACTGAATAATCGACTTTCACGGCGGGCAAGAGCAGATAAGTGGAAGTCGAATAAGGGATCGACTAATGTCCAATATATTGACCACTAAGTTGACTTGATTGTTATTGTGAATTATATTAAGACAATATAATAATTTGTAGACCCTCCTTATATGTCAGATAATTATAAATAGATTTACTCGAACAATTAGATATTAGTTGCTTGATTAAGAGAGCTCTGATCATTTCCGAATCTATTTAAACTTAATTGTCAGGCACCAGCCAGCATAAACAATTAAGTTCAAATAGATTCGGAAATAATCAAAGCTCTCTTAATCAAGCAACTAATATCTAATTGTTCGAGTAAATCTATTTATAATTATCTGACACATAAGGAGGGTCTACAAATTATTCTATTGTTTTAATATAATTCACAATAACAATCAAGTTAACTTAGTGGTCAATATATTGGACATTAGTCGATCCCTTAGTTGACTATAAGCAGAGTCTGCTTACCCACTCCTGCCTGCCGTGTTTGAACTTTTTCTCGGTTCTTGCTTACACAATCGTCTTACACTCATTTTGGATGTTTGTATTTGTCAATGAATTTCATAAATATATTACATTATCGAAAATATTCTAAGTGGCTGAACTTTCGGAAAAGTCTGTGTTTAATTTGGACTTTCGGTTGTGGCCGAAAAACGTGACTTTTTGCGTCACGTGTGTCTGCGAAATTACGCCAACTATCGGGGGGCTGTCACTGCCTGTCAGCCGTATATAGTAGGGTACCCCCAAATGCAGTAATTGATCTTGATTATCTGCCCGATTATCTGTATCTGAGATAATACGTCCTCTTTGACACGCCGTCCTGCTCTGGTGTTTGTTCTAAGATGTCTACGCACGCATTCGACACTGTACTGGGTCTCCATGAACACCTCCAATATCTTCGGACTTGCCCTTCTGATGATCTCAGGCTACTTATCTTGAACCTTGAGCTGTGTAATCGTCTACCGATGTCATTCTTGGAAGCGCTTGATGAAGATGACAGGATCGTTTGCTATCGGGCTGCGCTCATCTGCTACAGCGTCACTGGCTCCACCCAGGTCCCTCGTGAGATGCAGCTGAAGGTCATTCTAGCCACCCAGAATGGGACTGATTGCCTTGTTTCTGCGGGTACTGGGAGTGGCAAGACATTGCCAATTGCGTTGAACACGCTTCTGGATGACCTGGGTTGGAAGCTTCTGACTCTGACTCTTTCACCCTTGAAGCGTCTCCAGGTGACACAAGAGTCCGACTTCAATTCTCGGTATCATATCCCGACGGTAGTTATAAACGAGGATACACCTAGGGAGGACGCGTGGTGCCAGTGGAATGTGAGATGCGCCTTCTGTCTTGGCTTGGGTCGACCATTCTAATATCTATAGGAAAACGTCTGGGACAACAAAGCGTGTTCTCCTGGCCACGCTCGGATTCTGATTGTCACAGTAGAGCAGCTCTTCAAGTCTCGTGAAGGGCATCTTCCTCGTCTCGCCCTGCTTCTTCGTAATCTCCGGTTCCAGAGGCATGTTGCACGTGTTGTTGTTGATGAGGCACATAATATCTATACAGCTGGTCTACCGCATTACGGCCTCGATGCCTTCCGACCAGCATGGGGTCGTCTGGATGAACTTAAGATCATACTTCCTTGTACTGTGCACTGGGCGTTCCTGTCAGCGACCTTCCCACCGCATATACGAGCGATAATCGAAAAAAGCTCTTGCAATCTGGATATACCCCCATTCATGTTACTTCGAACCGCTCAAATACAATCTATGCTACCCACGAAGTCCTAAACAGTATCGACGACCTTCAAAACTACGAATGTTTCCTCTCGTGTCCTTTTTCGTTGGAATCCCAACCACGTGTCCTCATATTTGTGGATAACAAAGAGCTGGCCTGCCGAATCGCTGACTATTTAGATTCTTGTCTACCATCTGGCTGTCGGGACAAGGGTATTGTGCGGCATTACCACAGCACGATGTCGCAGAAGTTTTTGCAGGTCGCTCATGAAGCTTTTACAACACCATCTGGAACCTGTCATATTTTGGTGGCGACTTCAGGTCAATCTGTGGTATGTGTTCCTATCGTCCTGGGCCCCTTGTCGCAGGGACCATGCTGATATACCTTAGGGCGTTGACTTCCCGGATGGTCAAGATCATGTGTACAGCCGGTCTACCAGGGACCATGGTCGACGTACTGCAGCGTGGTGGCCGCGCCCTTCGTAACTCGATGAAGAAGCTCTGTTTGTCGTTTTCTACGAATCTTGGGTCCATGAACTCTCCCTGGACGAGTATAGCGAAGGTGACTTGGGTGACCCCGACCGTCCCAGGGGCCTGTTGAAGCCGAGCTCGCGGCGACGGGACTGAGCACCGTTGTCTTGTGTAAAGCTGGTGAAGAGTACGACGTGTCTTCGAGCCGAATTTGCCTCATATCTGGACGATACTTCTCATTCTGGTACTGTGATTGTCTTGTTCTAAAGCTCATGTCTTATCTCTCGTATCCAGCCCTCGCACGCCCAGCGACTTACTGCTGTACCGCTGCGGGCTTGTGATGGGGACTCAATTTAGCATCCAAGATCTCCCCGGGAAGCTCGCGGTTGCTCCCTCAGCTTCTCCTACGGCCCAGAAACCAAAACAGAACTCTTATCGCCCTATGGAAGAACGCAAGTTCCTGGAGTTCCGTCTCAACGAGTGGCTAGAGTCCGAGCATTTGTTGGATCAACTCCGCTTCATCTGTCCGTTGACCTCATCCTCTCTGACACACAGAGGGTGATTTTGGTACGTGCCAACCCAAGAGAAATCAAGACCGCGCAGAGCATAACGATGTTGTTGAGTGAGTCAGCTGAATGGGAAGCCGAATGGTCCGCGAAGATATTGGAGGTTGTCACACGGTTTGATAACGAGTATGCGTGTATTTAC
>JAKEYF010000673.1:0-20792 GCA_021527775.1 Lactarius sanguifluus | reverse complement strand
TCTAAAATGTATTCAAAAATTGGGGATGTCCGCATCTGCACTTAGTGCCCACCATCTGGGGGCTGCGAGCGCAGGGGTAAAGAAGGAAGCGGGGATACACCAGGGTGTGGCATGAATATAACAATTAGTGGGTCCCTGAACGAGTAAAAAAAATGTAGTACAGCACGGGACGCAGGGGGGAAGGGAGACCGCCATATTCGAAGTTCTTCGTGGTTGCCTTTTCCCTCCTTGCGGCACCAGGAGGAATCGGGGGGTTCACAATCCAGTCTCGTCCAGACAGTATGATGGGCCCATCGAATGACTGAGTCAAAATAAAAATAAAATAAGGACGAGCAGAAAAAAGCAGCCCGTAGTGATTGCACAGGGAAGCAGGTGATTGAGTAAAAGAAGCAAGCTAGATAGAGGTGTCAGGTGGGGCGGGCTGTATGCCAAGGGCCCGGAGGGCCAAGAATAAAAGTCCGGTGCTGATCCACTTCTGGGAGGAACTTCAAGGAAGATCAAACCAAGGAACAGTACGTCCAGGGAGTCATCGATAGATGCCGAACTTTCCCAGGGAGATCAGGGCATGTATGAGAAGTACTGTATTACTGGAGGGCTCACATTCACATTCAACTTGATCACACCAACCTTGACACTAACTTACCGTGTTCGGTTTGGGTGTCCGCGTCATTGTGATTATGTCACTTCTCACGTGAGTAAGCGTGTCTGTTTATTTCATTTTCCACAACACCACCAGATTGACGAATGGACTGTACACTCGCCCTAATCCCCCCTTGTTGTCAACACCGAATCCCCTCGGAGTTACAGAGGACAACCCCGGATCTCAGTTCTATTAAGAGGTGTCACAGTCGCTCTATCACCGTGACCTGGAGGGCGTTGCATCATTGTAACAGAACGGCATCCTGGTAGGTATATTCCAGTAGCCCGCGCACTCAGAGAGAACTCCATTCAGATCAGGCTCGATCGCATGACTGGCGTTACAATCCCTCTCTTTAGGGCCTCCCTTCCTTTCGCCACTGCTCCACAGCCACAAGTAAAGAGTTTAATCTGGTCTTGGAGGTTCGTGGCGCTGCTGGAATAACGTCTATTCGGCTCTCTTGGGATCGGTTCTCTTAATCATATCCTTTGTGGGAGAGCGTCTGTCCTCAACCACGTTGGTAATGGAGACCAGACTCTCCGTCCTCAGACCAAATTCGGACAGGACACCAAGTTAACTGGACACATCCCCCCGATGGGTATCAACACAAGCTCATTTCCCCATGCGTCTACCTCATACAGTGACACAAACCATCCAAGGTAATACACGATTCTGGCTGCATTTCTCTAATACTTATCCGGCATCCATCTTCAGACCCTCATTATTTGCCATAGCTCCCGTCCTGGAATGTCAGAATGAATGGACATGCGCTGTATGTAGGAACATTTCTCCCCCAGACATGGCTAGACCTCTCGTGATTAGTGATGGTGCGGTCGTGTCTTTTCTAATCACTAAAACCCAGAGGCGACTACATAGACAGCGTGGACCAGGAATCTCGATCTTTGAGATTAGGCCGTTATGGACAAAAAGAAAAAGCAGTACCCGACTCGATGGAAATTTCTGGTGAATACCCTGGGAGTCCGCTCAAGCCGATAAGCGGTGTAAACCCTTGATGGTCGCTAAGTAAGATAGAGGTTTGCCCTGTCTTGTCCCCAGGTGACGTTAGGCTTGCGCCTATACTCACCGCAAGCCAAAAACCGTCTAAGTGCTTGCGGAAAACGGTATTTGTGGGAATGATGCCACTGCAGCTCTGTTCACCTCATCCTGATGACGGTGACGTTTACTTATGATAAGCCAGAGGACAATATTTATCAGGCGTGGTGCGAGCAAACGGCCTATATATGAATTCTATTCAGTCGCACGCGAACTTGCATACAGCCACCGGTACCTGAGGTGAGCATACTGCTTGGGATTTGTCTCCACGTGATTATATCACGAAGAGTAGCATCGAAATCTTGCTAGCTACTGAGCAAGGAGAGCTCCGCAACGCGCATTACGCCGTCTCAGCGGGCACTCCACTGTTGAAGACCACGTTGGTCGTGATATCGTCCATGGAGGATACGTAGGGCGCCGAGGTGTGTCGTTCGTTTCGCGTAAGAGTTGGCGTGGATTACAATTAAAGCGCCGGTTCTTGGTCATCGTGATTTGGGCGCATTTCAGGTCGATCAGGTTATGTTTAGCGGATACAGTATTGGGGTGCGTAAGTTACAAGTACAATACAATAGCTTGACTGGCCTGGGAACCCAATAACTCGAGGACCTCATTTGAGGGTTGGGAACATTGGAAGTCGTTTTGATACTGTTACCTGCCAGCGGGACCTTATCTTAAACTCAACGGAATAATCACCGAACCTGAGGCTTGAGGCCTTGAGGCCTGAGGTCCCCGGTTACCTGATAAGACAGCTCAAGTACCTCTGTTCGAATACAACCGACGTGAGAATTGGCGATCATCACCCCTGGGCCTTTGATTGCCCGCGTATCTTCTGAAGTCCTACAGCATGTAGCCAACAGAAGAAGCTGAGGGCAATTAATAAACGACGCCGCAATCGCCCCCCACCGTGCGCGTCTTTACAAGAGGACATTCTTTGAGTACTGCCGTTATGGCGACTATTCAACCGCTGTGAGGCGCCTTGCCACGTAGACTCTTCACAGCTTGTGATATAATTTGGCGTTAATTCCTCCGGACTGGTCTGATAAGTTCGCAATTGAACCGTGGGTACAATACTTGCGCCGAGGCGGATACAGCGCCAATAGCCCATGAGGCCTCCGAGGGTTCCGTCGGGTCGAAACGCAAGTAGCGCCAGTACCCTTACCACGGTGTTGTCCATCAGCGACCCACTTCACCACGTTGTCAAAAAGGGTCGACCCTAATAACACACTTAGTAGATTGGCTTAATCAGATAAGAAATCAAAGAATTGTCCATCCGAAAAGCCTCGACAGGACGGAGCTCCGTCCGCTCGACGTTCTTTGTGGGTTCGTTTTATCCAGCCAATTAACCTCATTTGTCATTTTGGAATAACTGCGAGTTCTGAAACATACGATCAGATGCTTCGGAGTGACAACGGGCGCAAGGCAGGGAAGGTGTTCCTCCCATATTGCAAATGCGCACTGCCATGAAGATTGTGGGAAATACGTAGCCATACATGGCCACCAGAGATGTGTGGCACCGTGTGTGGCGCTGTGTCCGAGTTGTCCAGAAGCTGCTCGGGCTGCTGTTTTCCACCCGAGGCCAATCAACTCGAATGGAAGAAGGTGCAGAGCCGAGCAAACCGTTGAATTTTCCGGGCCTCGAATCACACCGGGCAAAGCGGCGTTAACCCCCAGTATCGTGTTGGGTTTCATTTAGGGTCCAGGTCTTGGTCCAGGTGGGGAGAAGGGGGCATTGCCAATTACCGGTGTTGCAACGATAAGCCCCAAGAGCCAAGACTGAGTGGTGGTGGTGCAGCCACCACAAATCAGCGAATTTGTTCATGGAAGTACAACAAGACCCCACTGAGAGACAGATCACTCCCCCAGTCTCCACACTCCACATTTGCCTCCGAGTCGGTGTGTAGACTAAGATATTCAAATTGATTACATAATTACAATCGAACATGGTTGGTCCTTGTTCGCCCTTTTCCCTCGCAAGAAACGGCACTGTCGGTCGCGACAAGGAGAGCGCTCTGCTTGTTACATGCTTCATGCGGCTTTGAACGAGAGCCATCCTCTCAATTCTAGTTACAACGACATTATAAATGTTGTCATCTCTCCTCGCTGCTCCCCGTCCGATACCAGAACCTGGTAACATCATCTCAGATTCTGCTTCCGTTCACGATTCTTTCCCCATCTCTGCACCTACGCGTTTTCCTCACACGAGAGCACAACTCTCTGCTATATCACGCCTCTATAAACCCGCAGATAGTTGTGACAATGACACAGAGCCGGATGATTCACGCGTCGGCTCTGCTTTGGTCGCCAAAGTGGCAGGCCTCCTCGATCACGAGCACGAGGAGGAGCTCAAGGCACTTCTAAAAGCCAGTTTTTCTGGTATCGATGACGATATGGTGAGTTTTCCCGACTTATTGCCACTCTCAGTTGCTTATCGTGTTTCCAGTTAGAGCAGCACGTACTGGACTTGATGCATAAGCACAAGGACGACGTTGCTGGCGTTCCTTTCATCTTCTTGACTGCTTCCCGCCGCCCGATTTCTCGTCCATCATCCCGCGCTTCCTCCCATTCTACCCGTCTTGCTCCTAACCGCCCTGACACCCCTAACTCTGCCCCAACTTCCCCGCTTGCCTATGTTTTCCGTAGACCACACACCCCTCTGGCCTCCCCCCTCGCGACTGCTCAAGGCTCTGGCTCTTATATGACAGCCAGCAGTGACTCGCCTGTTGCTTCACCCACCCTACCTCATGCAATGCCCCGTTCCTATACTCAATTTGCGAACAGCCTGCCATCGTCCCCGATTGGCTCTCATCGGATATTGAGCGCCAAAGCGTCGGACTCCCGCCCATTTCCCCGACCACTCTCTGCCGCCTCCTCAAATCCTAGTACCTTGACGGGACTTCGTGCAGATACACCATCCCCCGACCTTTGGGCGCATGGCAACTCGAAAGTGACATCAAATCTTGCTATTGCAGCCCCTTTAATCCCCGACACCAGTCTTCTATCGCGTTCCGGGACCCCCAACTCCTCATTACGCGTATCAGTTCATCCGGACGGAGACGACGAAGACGACCCGTTTGATCCCTTCTCTCAAAGAGCACTTCCTAGATCTTTCCACCCACCGTCCCTTCCTGATTTCGACCCTCAGTGGATGAACTCTCCTGCATCAAATTCCTCTCTGTCTGATGGCTACCACCAGTCAGGAATAACAGATCAAGTATCGCCGCATAGCGGCTCACAGCTCTCTCCGGATACCTACATGAGCAAAGAGCCAGAGGGGGCAGACATGCTTACTGACGGCATGACCCCCTTTGACGTGCTCGCCTCCGTCTTTGGCGCTTCTCTGGCCCCTTCAGAATTAGAAGAAGCTCTTGCAGCCAATGGATACGATTTTGAGCGTTCCATGGCCTGGCTGATCGAGCGCGCATCCCCGCAGCACGGACACGGGTCCCAGCATGCGAGGTCGCAAAATTTGGGAAACCGAATCTCGCTAGTATCTCGCGACGCTACGAGCCCCCCAGGATATGTGCGTGGCGGAAGGGCCGGATTTGGGCCTCCTAATGCAGGGAGCATAAGGAGCCCGCCGAAATTCATCAATGGGCGACCGGTGCAGACTGGGACCCGAGTCTGCCGCTACTTTTTGGCGGGTGAATGTTTGCGAGCTGACTGTCGCTTTAGGTGAGTCTCTTTCAGATCCATGCTATCTATTTGTAGTGAATTGTCTAGCCATGAGATCGAACGCGCCCTCTGTCGCTTCTGGCTCCGAGGGACATGCGCGAAAGGGGAGGTTTGTGAATTTCTGCATCACATCCCTGCAGACGTGGACGTCGCGGGCATTACCGCTGCAATGGGACGTGCGGACCTCAACGAGAATCCTGCTCCTGGCGCTCCGACGTTGGACGAGTTTCCGGCTCTCGATTACTCTTCCAGGGATCCCAGGGGTCGTCGTGGAAGTTACTACGGACGGAATGAACGCGCACCCTACGATGCAGGCAAAGGCAAGTTCGGTCAAGCGGTGAACAAAAACGCGCAGCCTCCTGCCCCCACTGTGCCCAGAGACCCTGTGTCACAAGCAGCACGCCGGGAAGCCATGGGTAGTGCTGCCGATTCCCTTCACAATCGCAGCGCCATTGTCGCGCCAAAACCGTCACCTCGTCTAAAGTTGCGCCCCCCAACGTTGTTACCCTCGTTGCCAATAGGCGAGTCTGCGAACGGTCTATACGTGGCTTATCGTTCTCGTGCGCTCCAACTGGGTGCCGCCCGCAATGCGTGCTTATCACGCGCGGCTGACGCATGGCGGCGTGGTGATGGTTCAGCTGCGAAGCGCTTCAGTCGCGAGGGCCACGACCTCAATGCGAAGATGGCGGCTGAGTTGACATTGTCGGCCAGTAGTGTCGTGCGCGAGCGCGCAACGCTCATCGAGCAAGTTGCCAAGGCGCGCGACGGTGCTTGGTCGGATGATCCTGGTGACTATAGCGCACGTGGTCGTATGTGCGGCAACGGGCTGGGGATTATTCTGGGGATCGCTCGACGGGATGTATCTGCGGAGCAAAGAGACTTGAATCCAGACGAAAGAACGGAGTCCATATTGGATATTCATGGCATACATGCCCCTGAAGCTACACAGATTCTCGAAGAGTTCTTGCTTGCCGTATGTGTGACCCAATTGCTTGTGCTATTCCTGCTAACCGTCGTCTTCGTTAGTTGGAACGAGAACATTTCTATGGTCTAAGTGAGTTCCTCCCGCTAAACGAGTCGAAATTAGACCGTGATTGTTTTTTCACTGCAGCGTATGTTGTTATCGGGGACGAAAAACATGCAGGAGTGCACGACCCCGCTCGGGCTGCATCTCGAGAACGCTTGGCCACAGGTATACGCGAGTGGTTACATCGTTGGGGATACCCGTGGAGCGAGCGTGAAGGACTCATCTGGGTTGACCCTGCTACCCATCTGTGAAGGAGACTATAGACCCAGAGAGAGAGGGGCAGAAGAAGGTTTTATGTTGTGATGCGTCTATTTTATGACTGTTTGTCGGGGTACTCGCGGTATTGTCGGTTGCGAACAATGACAGAAATCAGTGTGAGAGTACAGATTATCTTTTTGTGTGCTGGCTGCCACGCTACACTCTCACGTGATTAATTTAACCGTGTGGTTACACCGCGGGCCACGTGAAACGGCTGCGACCTCAAATCTCTGGCAACACACTCGCAGCACACGTTACACTCTTTCGACCTTCTTCCACCACCCCGCTTAAACCCTCTACGATGTCATCTCATGAAGCGGAGGCTGTCGTTGGCAACTTGCACGAGTACGATACCACACGACCGCATTCTTTCGACCTTACACTTGAGCTCGAGCGCCAACTGGAGGCCGAGTCTCTTCCAACCTCACCCGCTAGACCCATTGGGCGTCCACAGTCTCTCGACACTCACGTCCTCGCGTCTCTCGTCACATCGTTGCGAGTAAATGTTGCAGAACTTACCAAAGAACGAGACGAACTGTCAGCCACCTTCGAGGTCACACGCACGCGAGAGGCAGACCTTGCCTCAGAAGTACGCCAGCTAAGAGACAGCCAAGCAGAAAGGATTTGGAGTTGGCCTCTCTGCGCCAGAAGATACGCGACGACGAAGAATCCATCGTGCTTCTGAGGAGTAAGGTCGAGGAAAGCCGGTCAGTCGTCTCTCTGAATTGGTTTGGGCACGTTCACATTTCATCGTGCGCAGTCGGGGCCTTATGCGGCTTCAGACGGAAAGCCGCCGCGTGAGTCGGGGCGGGGACTTGTCCGTCGACCTGTCGCGCGCGAGCTCGCTTTCGTTTGGGGGTCCATCATCTGCCAAAAGGATGTCTTTCACGCCGCTCACCGGAACGTCGGCTGGGCGCATGCAGAATCACAGACGAATATCCTCCGTGTCCGACACAAATGTGAACTGGTCGGATGTCACAGGCGGGCAAACAACGAACTCGTCACCAAATTCACAGATTATCACCCTTCCAGAAACATCCCCGCAGCCCGGCTATCTACCGACGAACAACCGCCGTATTTCAGGTCTTTTCAGCCGCCCTGTAGCCTCGGAATCGGAGCCTGTTCTGGGCCTCAATCCTGTGGAAAGGGAAAAACTACAGGGGGAAATCCAGGCTCTCAAGACGGCCTTAGAGGAGACACGACATGACCTGATGGAGGTGACCGAAGCACGTGAAGCGTCGGAGACCTGCGTGAAAACCCTTCGCGACTTCATTGCGGAGAACAACGTGGGAGTGCCATCGGTGCGCGTCGATGTTGGTTCTGCAGGGAACTTTGCGACCCGCGGCGATGACAGCGGACAAGAAGAATGCCAGTGGAAACGGAGGCTCACGATGGGGCTTTGGTGGCCTTTTCCGCGCCGGGGAGGCAAGTTCACCAGTACTTCCAAGCCGGGGTACATCGGCGACCGCTTCTCCGCCAGCTGCTAACGAACCACTCTCACGCAAACTGGGCGGACTTTTCAGTGGCAGGGGTAGCTTCTCGTCATCTACATCGGCACCGGTGCGGGGTGTACCAGTTGTCCAGGAAGCGATGTACAACAGCTCAGATACTTCTTCGACCGCGGAGTCGGCAGAGCCAGCCAGTCCAAGCATTGACACATCTCACGTGCCGATTGCGAGGGTGTTGAGCGGGGCGTCATCTACTTCTTCCGAGCTGGTTCCTCTGCGAAATGTATCCGAGGAAACAGAAATCCCTGGGAAACATGCCGCGGAGGTTTTGGTGGTACGAGGAGGGTAATGAAAGAGTTGTAGGTTTTTCTTTCACATTTTTGTTATTTTCTTATGACATTATGCATCATCGTACGAACGAGACGACTGGGATATGGATTATAAAATAGCTAGTATTCTCTAGAGATGAATGAGGATGATTTAATGAAATAGATGTGCATGTACAGTAATTCGGGTTCGTCATAGTGAAACGTACGTGCCTTGTTTCGGGTATGGTTCTTCCCAGCTTGATCAAGGCGGGTTACATGCGCCTCTTATTCTGCATCCCCCATGGCTTCTCCCTTCATACCCCCTCTAGATCCTAACCTAAACTCGCCATCCTCGAAACAACGCCGTCGAAATAACGCATTGTCATGTGCCGAATGTAGAAGGTATCTTGAGTTTTCTCGCCTTTAGTTTGCTCGAGCTGATCGTATCATTTGCACAAGGCTCAAATTGAGGTTTGCACTCCGACCTCAATTTGTCTCTTACCACAACCAAGTCTCGTTCTTCACAGATGTAGCCGCGTATTTCCTTGTGCTAGCTGCGTGAAGAAAGGCTGCGCTGCAATCTGCCCCAAAGGTGAGTATCCAGGCGTGGCGCGCGTCTCGTCACTCACAACGAGCGAAGGATCCCTGACCACTGGCAAGGGAAACCGGTACGGTCATTCGCCTTGAAAATTATTTTCGTTTGTCACGTAAACGAACCCGTCGCAGTTTTATCCTCGCCAACACAGAGGTCCTTCATGACAAGATTGGTGTCCTGTCTAACCGTGTCAGACAGCTCGAGGATGCTTTGGCCGAAGCATATGCTGTTTATAACAGTGAACGGCATCCTCTTTTGTCTGATGAGTTATTGCAAATCAAGCGTCCCCTGGAACGGGAATCTCGGAACGAGATGCCATCGCCACCAGAAGCCGAGACCGCGGAGGCTATCGACGCTGTTGGATCTCTGTGAGCGTGGAAAGAACGTTAAGTTCGACCTTTTATTTCTCATTCTCACCTCTAGGTCGATCTCTGACAACGGTCGCACGAATTTTTATGGCCAAACTGCGAACTCATACGTAGGTTTTTTCCTGTGGGTCTGTCCGCGCTTGGTGATTTGACACATTCCTCGAAGTACCTACTACAGGTCAGATGCCGTCCTCATCGGGGAACCACACGAGCTTAACACATAGCTTCTAGAACGAGGTAGGCAGCGAAGACGAAGACGACGTCATGTCGCCAACCTCCGTTGAGCTCCCGATGCCGAATTCCCTGCCCTGGAGGAGTCATGCGTTTCCCTTTGCTTCAAATGTCGCCGGTAATATTGAAGACGTCCGCGCCATGCTTCTAAACAGCCTCCCCGACGCGAACACTATCCGCAGGCAGCTTGACATATACTGGCGCCATGCTTCTTGGATGTAAGAACGTTGCTAATTGGTAACGCACCCCTTGACCCGTCGCACAGGTACACACCAATCGAGCAGAACGACTTCTACGGCTCTATATATAGCCGCGTTTTTGATCCTGATGCCGGACCCGATCACGACCGAATCCAATCGCATCGGATCGCCGTGGTTTATATGATGCTTGCCATAGGAGCTTTGCTTGACTTGGATGCGCCACCTCATTCGTATGACGCGAGCCATTATTACCAGCTTGGACGTGCCGCTTTGTCTGTAGACCCGATATTTGAGGAACAGTCGATCCCTGCCATCCAAGCTTTGGCATGTGATCTTGTTTACCCCGTTGGTTGAGTTCTAACCCCGTGTACAGTTGCTTATGTCCCATTATATGTTCCTCTCCGATATCGATGGTCCCCGATGGGCGCTTATGGGCCTAGTTGTAAAGTTGGCGCACAGTGTAAGCAACCCGTCCTTGTCGCACTACCTGTACCTTTGTGGCTAATGACCTCTCAATTAGTGTGGTCTTCGTGCGTCGCCACCCAATTATTCTCACACCACAACGGTGGCTAACTGCGTCTCACAGACCGGGATAGCGGTAGATGGAATCTAGGCCTAGAGGAAACCTATAGACGTCGATCACTCTTCTGGGAGATATATACCTATGATTCGTGGCAGGTACGTTCGTTTAGACGTTTGCTTTGCTGTCACTCCGTACTTATCCCATTGGCACGGCAGAGTCTAACATACGGGCGACCTCCGTCGTTCTCTGTACTCCATATAGATACCCAAATGCCTCAAGAATCCACCAGAGATGAGAGCGGTGAAGAAGATATGAGCTGTGAGGCTTCCTTGTGCCTACAAGTCGATTACATGCTGACTTCTGTCGTTTGAGTCCAATTGTGGAAGTACCGGTTTTCTTCCCAGTGTATGAGTGTAGTCCACGACCAGGTGTTTGGCGCTCGTACACCAAATTACAAGGTTCTGCAGCAATTGGACCGGAAAGTACGGGATTTTTATACGCCACCTTCTCTCCAAGTTCCGGGCTTTGGCGGGCCCATGGCAGATCCTGAAGGAGTTCCTGTTTATCTCACCCTTCAGCGGTACATTGGTTTTGCAATCAGAGAGATGAGTAAGTCGGTGCCGACTTGGAGAATATGGTGCATACTTACACTAGAAAGCTTTGTTTTACATGCACCGCGGATTTTTTGCGCGCGCAATCGAGGATAGCCCTGACGACCCTCTTGGTAGCAAGTATGCCCCCTCTGTATTGGCAGTGTATAACAGTGCATGCTCTTTCGTTGGTTTGATCAAAAGCTTGTTTTCTCAACAACCTGTCTTGACGGAACGAATGTGGTTCCTGTTCACCCACGTGTTCTCTTGCGCGGTGAGAGAACCCCTGCTGATGCGTTTTGCAGTCTCTGATATATATCAACTTAGATCGTGCTGGGCTCTATACCAATTAAGTGCCCGAAGATGGCACTGGCTCGTTCTGCCCTATTACATCTGGATTCTGCACTTCGCCTCTTTGAGGATGTGTCGCAGAATTCTAGGGCTGTCAAAGTTTTAGTACGTCTCGAGGGGTTGTTCAACCTTCCCGACTTAATACTTGCAATTCTCTAGCCCGTGCTGCGGAAGCAAAGGGAGCGCGCCATTGCAACTATGTCTGAGCTACAGTCTAGGAAGGATCCCCAGTCTCCAGGGATGACACCGGAATACGAAGGGGATGTGAAGCGAGAGGACGAAGAGCTGGCTACTCTTGGAGGGAAAACCCGCCTCGTTCCACGGAAGGCCTCGTCTTCAACCGCATCATCTCCAACGACGGCTTCTGCTAGCCCGCGCAGCTCTCCAGCGGTTTCAAATATTCTTCCCGCGCTATATCCCTCACAACTCTCCACCCCGCCTCAAGCGAATGCGTTGGCACTCTCCACACCTGCTGTCCAGGCCAACCAACCAGTTGCGTGGCAGCAATACGATTATCACCACAACCACCACCATCATCAATATCAGCAACACCCAACACCCCAACCAGTAGCGCAGGCGCACCACGCACATACGCATAGTCAACCCCAAACTTCCCAGGCTCATAACCATATACCCATTGAACACCAAGCACACCCAGGTCCTCGAATGGGCTATAACAATACCCAGTACTGGCAGCATCAACAGGCAACGGAATATCCGTACAATGGGATGCATGGGGGACCATCGACCACTTACATGCCAACGTCCCCTGGTGCTATGGGCTTTGACTACGCGGCTTCATTGAGGGCAGAATCATATCTGGCTACGGTACAACCACCGCCTATGCCTCCCCCACAGCCTTCCAGGGGGATGCAGGTCAACTCGGATTACAGCCCTGGAACAGACCCCAACATGGCATGGAATGATCTTGTCGCTCAGTTCAATCACGTTTGAAGGTAGGTGGTACGTAGCATAGCTTTTCATATCAACTCGTGTCTGGACATTTTCCCCCCCTCTTTGTGATGTCCGCTCTCGAAGGTTGTTGTCGAAGTTCATTGTCCTCATTATGTTGTAGCTCATTGTCAATTGTTAACTAAAATATGACCGTGTTCTGACTCGGGAGTCGGGAGTTGTTGGTGGAGGGATGACATAAGCACATTCACCGTGAGATTGACGTTTGGTGGGAGTCGGCGCTCAGAATTCAAGGTCTGGTACCTTGTCATGGATTTCACAGACGCAAGAACGCGCAAGAAGGTCACCCTCAATCCAAGGACGGTGCTCTCAAACTCGTGAGTATGCACCTAACCAGGACCCCAGCAATGACTTCATTCGTCACGATACTAGGCTGTCTGGACGTGTTGTCACTGACATTGTCTTTTCAAATGCACTGCTCGTCGTTTCGCTTTGGACAGTCAGGGAATGGCTCCTATCTCAGAACGTAGGTACGTTCTGGGTTGTGATGCGTGTCTTCGCGTGCGGTGCCCTCGGTCTGGTTCTGCGAGAGACGGCGTCGGGAAACGCACAGAAGGCCTTGGCAGCTGCGTCGTCAGCAAAGGTGCGCACTTGTTTTACCGTTCCACTCAGAACACCGTGGTCATGTAGTCAAGCCGTCCCTCCTTTTCATAGCTTCCGTGGCGCATTTTCTCCAGCAAGGCAGCCTCCTCTTCGCGTTGACGCAGTTGTCGGCTACTCAGTGCGTTCACTTACGCTCGTTGCACGTGATTCTCCTCTCCCTGATGCTACAAATCCGTAGAGTCGTCGTTTTCTCGCATTTATCGTTGATATGGGCGAAGACTCTGTCTAGTGCCACCTTGGTGAGCATTTTATTTTCTATTGGTTTATCACTTGATGATGCTCATACACACAGACCGTGCGGTTTGCGCCAATAGTTCTTGGCCTCGTCATCTCCTTCGTGTCCGATACCAGCTATACCATTAATGATGTCCGGGAGACACTCCCAGGATATCTAGCCCTCCTTTTACACATTCTTTCGACAGGCGCCTTCGAGAATTTCAGATCTTCGTTGGTACCCGTTATTGGCTCCAAATATATATCGGTGTGCTGTACCGTTGGCGCGGCTGCCGTCAGCCTGATTGCCTATTCCACCAGAGAAGTATTGGTAGGTGGTCCGCGTCTATTTCCACGGAGCTAGTTTAATGCGCGGCCCCTTTAGACGAACGTGCCACCATCACCAGCCGTTTCGCTTTTTTCTCTTCTGGCCATCCCACTGGTAGCGTATTCTTCTCACCACGGGCGCAGTTCTTTCGATGCGCCTGTCGCCGCCACTCCGCAGTACTACATGCTGTCTTCGGCCTCTGCGTTCATTGCGACAATCGCCTTTGGGTCCATGTGGTTCTCCCGTTTACCTACCACGACGGAGATCTTGATGGGGATATTCCTGTCATACGGTCGGTCACAGTCGTTTCTATGGAAGTGTTCCAAACTCAGAGCCCGTGCAGGCGGATATCCGAAGAGGGTACAGGTTCCCGAAGGCCTCACACATGTTCCGACAACACAGGTCGCTCGCGCTCATCTCGATACCATAATGTCGAATCCAGAGTCGCGAAGGATCTTCTATTTCCTTATGCTCAATCTGACTTATATGGTGATACAAATGTTATATGGTATTTGGACGAATAGTCTGGGTCTAATATCCGACGGTATGTGGGCCAGAGTTGTCGTCCCGTCACTGTTTAACGTACAAACCATATAGCTATCCACATGGGCTTTGATTGCATGGCTATTGGTGTGGGTCTCTTTGCATCTATCATGGCGACCTGGCCACCCAATGAGAGATTCACATATGGGTCAGTTCCTTCCCATCGTTCCCTGCGCTGATCCGAAATTTCATTAATTATTAGATATGGGAGAATTGAGACACTCTCGGGTTTTGCAAACGGCATATTTCTTATTCTTATCTCAATATTCATCATATTCGAAGGCATTCAGCGCCTGTGAGCTTCGTGTCCAATGTCATTCCGGGGAACACCTCTAACTTCTAACCCTTAGTATGGATCCACCAGAAATGAATACTAATCAGCTTCTTTTGGTTAGCGCTGTAGGATTGGGCATCAATCTCTTTGGCATGCTGGCAATGGGTGGTCACGCGCACCATGGTCATTCTCACAGCCACGGACATCAACACGGACATAGTCACGACCACGACCACGTTCATGATGCTCATGATCACATGCACAACCATTCATCCGTACATTGTCATGATCATGACGGGGATACTCGGCACGAGCATGATCGTCATGTACGTACCATTATCCTCTGCAAGTTTGGCAGTTGATTAACTTTTGTTGTTGCAGGATCCACACTCTCCGACGATCGTGGAACATCCCGCTGACTCGGATCATGAGGATGAGTGCGAAGACCATGAACACGATCACACCCACACCTCGTCGCATTCCCACTCGCACTTACATTCGCCCTATCCGCCGCTCTTGCCCCATCCTGACGTAACCTCACACTCACAAACACTACGCCCAGAGGTCGCTCTTCACCTGCACCCGCACGAACGGTCTCGTCCAAACGGTCTTTCTGGTGGCGATACTCCCGGCGTGCCATCGTCCCGCGTGCATACTCGTTCTGCCTCTGTGGCCACCATCCCTCCACTTGCACCCCCTCCTTCCGCTCCTTCCATACCACACTCCCAGACTGCACCCTCTCTAGCGCCGAAAGTGAATGGACATCGCACACATAATCGCCGCGCGCCGTCATTACAGATACACGACGCCTCGCGTCGTGGCGCATTGCACCTGGGAGGAGTTGAACCGTCGCCTATGACACCTAGCTACCAATTCGGCGTGGACGAACATTTTGCGTCCCACCAACACACGCACCAGCATGGTCACACACCAAACTTGCACGATCACTCACACGTGCATGGAAGCGGACACTCTCATGGTCATAGTCATAACATGCGCGGCCTGTTTCTGCACGTCATGGCGGTAAGTGTGCTTGTGTCCCCAAGTTCCCTCATACGGCTGACGGAGACTGCGGGGAGGGTAGGACACGCTAGGCTCTGTGGGAGTCATCGTATCGACGTTGCTCATCCAGTTCTACGGTTGGACGGGTTTCGACCCGATCGCCTCTATTTTCATCGCGCTGCTGATCGCAGCTAGCGTGATCCCGCTCGTCATCGACACCGGAAAGGTGCTCGCGTTGGACGTTGCGCAGCGTGGGGATGGCATCGCGGATGCTCTGAGCGAGGTACGTTCTTTCGTCGTCCGCCTACTCGTTAGTCATCCATCCTCACCGGGGACGGCAACAGCTTGCTTCGGTCGAGGGACTCGCTTCGTACAGGGAGCCGCAATTTTGGCCCAAGGACTCGAGCAGCCTGATTGGCTCGCTGCATGTGCAGCTTGCGCCACCGACGCCACAGAAAGATTACGATCTTAATGGAGTCGTCGAGCGTGTCGACACGCTTCTGCGGGCACGCATACCTGGGCTTGAGGAGCTCACTATTCAAGTAGAGGAGACCGCAATCGGAAGTGCGGCGGGGCGAAACATATTCGGGCGATAATATCAATTGGATAGACTCAGAGCAACCCTCATTCGTAGACAACTCTATTCTCTTTCGATTTACTCCGTTCGTTCGTTACATAGGAAAGTGTAGTTTAATACATCGTCCCCGTGATGGCAAATATTGGATTCCAAAGCAAAAAAAAAAAAAAAAGGCGAAGGCGGCGCGGGTATGGTAGTGAGTACAGTTGCGAATACGCGTGGGCTACGTGTATGAGATACGAGGGGGCACGACAAACGGAGGGTGGATGATACAGTACTACCAGAAAGACAGTTGAAGGGAAATTATTGATCGTTGAGATTATTAAGGAGCGTCGTGAGACAGCGTTTGGTCACCATGTCACCCTGGATTGCGTGATGCCGGATTTGTTGTCAACCAACGAGAAATTTCAGGGACAGAGAGCTCACCTGGAGAAGGGCGGCGAACGTGTTGTCACGGAGAGGCTCTGGGAGGCACGCCCGCAGCGCTTCGCGCGCCCGGGGGTTATCACTCAACCGGAGGTAACAGCGGACGACGTGCTTGAGCAGCCGAACCGCCTGAGTCTCGACGAGCTGGTTGACCATGTTGCTGAGGACGGTTCCGACGGCGAAGAAGCGCTCGTAAGTGTGGCAAATATAGGTCAGCCCCGTTTCGTCGAGCAGGATCTTCTGGACGATGAAGATGGCGACCGTCTTGGAGAGTTCGGAGCCCGTCTCCATGATGCGGAGGCAGAGTGGGATGATCTCGGTCGAAAGGAGGAAATGTATGACCGTGTTGTTGTCGTTTTGCTGGGGAGGGAAATAACACGTCAGAAACTGATCGGAGAGGCAATAAAAGGCTCACCTTGACGAGAGCACCGATGACGCCAAGGGAGGTGAGACGAAGGTATTCAAAGGGACGCGTTTTGGAAGTCGTATTCAAGAAAGGATAAAGAAAGAGGGGTATATGCGCTATTAGGTGGCGTTCAGTCACAGCCAGGTAAAAGTGGGTGAAGCGGGAAGAGAGGTGGGTAATTACCGTTCAAGAAGAGTTGTCTCGTCTCGGGATGGGATGCGACGCATTGAAGGAGAGCGAGAGCGTTGCAGACGCGGTTAGATACATGCGCGGTGAGGTTGGGCGGAGAGAGCATGGGATAGACCGATACAATCTCCTGGAGGAGAGCTGGCATGATACCTAGCACACAGAGTAAAACAACGACGGTGGTGAAGGGTGACGCGGCGACGGACCAAAAGCGTGCCATAGGACGAGGGCGAGATCATCGTACTGCTCGCGCTTTTTGGAAAGCTCGAGAAGGGCGGCCTCTCGAGTTTCGGGGTCCATGAGATCTATGACGAGCGCGTAGATGTTGCTCTCGTCGTTGGTGACGGGCAAGCCAGGGCTCATTCCGTGGGGAAGGGCATGAGCATCGCTGATGAATTGAGGAATGGGTGGATGAGGAGTTGGGTGTGCGATAGTGGACGGTGTGTCTGTGTATAGTGAACGTTGATAGGCGTTGTAGTCCATCGCTGGCACCGGGCTCGGGCTGGACAACAACAAGACCCTTAATCCACGGCATCACGTGCTAGTCACCGCCCTTATCTGTATTTTTCTGCAACTGGCTCGGCAGGCATCATGGTACGCGGACTTTTGCGCACTTCCAACCTCCCCCAACTTCAGAACCTCATCAAGCGTGATCCCGTCTCGTACAGAGAGGAATTTTTGCAACAATGGAATCATTACGAATCTATACGTCAAATCTTTCAGATCAACCCCGCCGAGCAGGCCACTCACTTCCGGGAGTTGGTCACTTTCGTCTCACAAGTAGGGAATTTGTTTATGTATGCGGGATATTCATCGAACTCTTCATCAGGTCGCACAGTTTTATCCTACTGAAACCTCGGATTTTCCGTCCCACTTGTCCTCATTGCTTCTCGGAAGCTATGGATCGCTGCCTCCAGATATTCGCTACAGCCTCATACAGAATTTGGTCATGCTTAAGAACAAAGGCGTCGTCACATCTTTTGAGTAAGGGGAACTATGTTTATTTCTAGGAACAGAGCTGAGCGGCAGTTGATCAGGCTCCTTAAAACGTTATTTCCCCTCCTTCCTAGAACAACCTCCTCTTCTTTGCGCGCGTTCATCCGCAGAACCATTCTCACAGACATCAAGACAGCCAATCAGCGCACGAGGAACCACAAACTTAATCGCGCCGTACAGGCCATGCTCTTCGGAATGATCGAACGTGGAATGAGTGGTACAGTGCTAGGGGACAAGGGCAAACTAAGGAACAACCCAGGCGCAGAGCGTTCATCAGATAGTGGCGATGAGGCCATGTGGGCAGTCGTGTTGACAAAAGAGCTCTGGAAAAAGGGCGTATGGTCCGTTATTCTGGCGCTTTACCGCCAGTATCTATGACTAAAACAAGCACAGGGATGATGCCAAATCCGTCGCTATTGTTGTGTCGGGATGCTTTCACCCCGTCGCCAAAGTCCAGAGCGCCTCTCTGCATTTCTTCCTTGGTGGTGACGAAGAATCCGAGGGCAGTGAAGACGAGAGCGAAGACGACGTAAGTCCAAGTTACTCAATCACAAGACGCTTACTTATATCACCGTTTCCAGATTGTTGACGTCAAATCACTCGAACATAAACGTGAAGTCAAAAAAAAGACCCGCAGCGGCGACAAAAAGATGCGCAAGGTGCTCAAGGCCGCGTCGAAAGTACAGTGATTCTGGCTCGTCTTTGACTTGACTGAATGCCAGCCCTTAGAAACGCAAACGTAAAGGTGCCGGAAACACACCAAACTTCCCGGCCATCCAACTATTGCACGACCCTCAATCCTTTGGCGAAAAGCTCTACGACCTCCTGCAAAAATACGACGCTCGCTTTTCACTCGACCACAGGATCCTCGTGATGCAGCTCCTGGCCCGCGTCACCGCGTTGCATCAGCTGACCGTCCTCAGTTTTTATACATACGTACTCAAATACCTTACACGCCACCAATTGCGTGTTCCAGCAATTCTCGCTGCGCTCGCACAATCTGTCCACGCGCTTACTCCGCCAGACGCACTTACACCCGCAATTCGCAAATTGGCTCACGAATTTGTTCATCCAGGTGTTGGGCCGGAAGTGGTGGCTGCTGGACTCAACGCGATTAGAGAAATATGCCGGCGCCAACCGTGGGCAATGGAAGAAGATCTACTTGGTGACCTAATTACCTATGCGAAGAGCAGGGACAAGGGCGTCATGAGTGCCGCGCGTGGCTTGCTACAACTGTACCGCGAGGTCAATCCCGGCATGCTCAAGCGACGCGAGAGGGGAAAGACCGCTAGCATGGGCTTGGCTCAGGGCACTCAGCCTGCTCCGTTTGGGTACGCTGAGAAACCCGCAGTGGATATCGAGGGTGTTGTAGTATGTCCTTCTCGTACTTTTTTTTTTTGACCAAAGCGGACTGATTTACGGAATAGCTCCTCGAGGATCATTTAAGAACGCATGGGGAAGACAAGCCACCCAGCGACGAGAATGATTGGGAGGGATGGGAACTAGAGTCAGCGTCGTCGGATGATTCATCAGACTCGGGCGGCTGGATCGATGTCGAGAGTGATGGCGGAGACCATCTCAGCGTCAGCGACAGCGAAGACGAGGACAAAAAAAGCGATGGCAAGCTCCCACCAAATGAGGGGTCTTCCACCGACGCAAACCGCACCTCAACGCTTGCGACGACGAAGGTTTGTCGCGTCTTGCCACCCCCGACTACCCGATGCACATATTTTTTTGCAGATTCTTACTCCGGCCGATTTTGCATTGATCAACGACTTGCGACTACAAGCCGCCACCAAAGCGGTTGAAAGCGGGGGCGGATCTGCTGCGAAGCGCAAACTCGCGTCTCTCGAAGCCGCCAAAAAGGCGGCCGACTCTTCTGGCCCGGGCGACACCCCGACTTTCGTCTCGGAAAACGACATTCTCGGCCCGCGCAAGAAGGCGAAGGCGGACTACGAGGAGCGCATTGCGTCGATAGCGCGGGGCCGCGAGGGCCGGGAAAAGTTCGGCTCGTTAAAGGGCAAGCGCAAGAAGGAGACGGCGAGCAGCTCGACGAACCGCGAGAAAGCGCGCAATAAACCGATAATGATGATTATGGGCAGTAAAGGTGTCAGAGGTAAAAAGAAGCAGTCCTTACGGGAGAAGCAGAAACGCTTGCGCGCGCATATCGACAGGGCGAAGAAAGGTCATCACTGACTATTGAGGAGGTGTTTGTTCTTTAACTTCCAGCCATATGTTGTTAGGGGTGTAGCCACTAAGTACATAGCCAATAAACAAATTTACAAAGTCTTATATCGTGATTCGTCAACCGCTCACCAATGTCAGCCCTCTCGCTCAGCCCTATTTAAGACACCAACCGCTGCTTGTACGCCATGTACTTCCCCCTTCCTCGACCACCGTCACCATTGCCAACTCAGAATGGCTGTTCCTCCAAACCCTCCACATGCCATTCTGCTCGAACCACCACATGATGGACTGGTGCCAATTCCTGCTGAGCCCACATCTCTGCCCACTGTGGGTGATGTTATTGGAGCTGTACATTACTGCCAGGACGTAGATGTGAGCATCGGTATGTGACTTATCGATTTGTTCTATAATTTCCTTATTGTATCTGCAGGTCAGCGTGACCCTGCTCTTGGGTGTGACCTCAATGACAGGTACAACACTGTTATTTATGAGCACACGGTTATTGCACAAGCAGCAGCAGCAACAGGCCACCAAGCTGTGGCCCCCCCTTGGGTTGCACAATTCCAAATTGATATCATGAATGGCATAAGGCAAGTTTTGAGGACTGAGATCCTCCCAGAACTCAGGCAGGCATGCTTGCAGGCATGTCTATTTCTTTTGTGTTTTATTTTATTTATATAACTGATTCTAATTACTGTAGCAAATGAACCACACCTGGGGAACAGGAAATGTCATGCCCTTTGCCATTATTCCCTTCACGAACAGTGATGATCCCACTCTTCCACCAGTGTGTCACGGTGCAGCCAGGACCAGTGGCC
>JAKEYF010000672.1:0-20832 GCA_021527775.1 Lactarius sanguifluus | reverse complement strand
AGCGCAAGCGAAACTTCCCTACTCCCATCATCACTCAGGAATTTCGGACATCAGGGGCAACTGACGGATGCTGGAACATGTGTAAGGTGACCGAAAATAACGATAACGCCACGTCGATCGCCGGAAGCCAGGGACATGAACGCTAGGAGCCGGGAAAGTGGCCAAGGGGATGGGAAGCTTGTCCCATTAATGGACATCCCAAAACGCTCTGGTGGGATGTGGGTAAAATGGACACATAAGTTGAGGCATCAGAAGGGTGCATAGGGTAATGCTCACCCGCTAAAATGACTGCGGAAAAGCGAGGATCTACCACGAGACACACGCAACTCGCTGGGCGGGACTGTAACCGGGGGCGGGGTTATTCTAAACACAGACAGGCTACCGGCCCGCGTATCTGAGAACGACCCAGCAAATCGTCGATTGGATATGTTGTCGCCTTTTTATTTATTTATTTATGATGAAGCCATCACGTCGGAGCTGGTTAATCCGCGGCAAACGAGAAGATGATGGATGAGTTAAAGAGGCCAGAGGTGCCTGCAGGATGACACGCTAGCGGAATCGGCTTGTGCGCACGACTCGCCATATGACGTTCTATGCTCAGTAGCAGATATCACTGCGTCTCGAACATCATAAGAGATCCAAAACATCGGCCACGCGGTAAGAGGACGGTTAACAGGGGTGGAACACGAGGTCAAATGACTGCAGGTGGCGCCAAATGAACGAGGCTCGGGCACCCCATTCCCAAATCACATACAGGCCGAGAGATGACTGGTCTTCCATATCCAGGATACGCGAGCGAGCCAAACAAAGTGGGGCGCAAACGAAAAGTAAACAGCGGAAAAGGAAGTAAAAATAGTATAAATCGCACCAAGGGAGCGGACTTCTAGCACCTGTGGCGCCTCGACGCAAGTCATTGTATGCGGGCGCATATAACACGGGATCCCGGACGGGGTCATCGTGCAATAAAGGATAGGAGGAATACGGAGCTCAGGTATTCATCACCGGGCATAGCCTATCGATGAGGTTGGCAGTGAATGAGTGAGCCACGTACCGAGTGGCGTCGATGAAGATGCAGTAGGGCGCAACATGCTTCAGGATTACTGGTAGCGATGAGACGGAAAGGAGCGTACATCGGTGGGACACGCGAAAACGTGTGCAGATACCTTATCTTGCTTACACGATAGACATCGCAAGTAAGCGGATGGACACAAAATATTTCTAGAAGGTTTGAGCGCAAAGTTTACGGAACAACAGGAAATGAAAAAAGAGAAATCACTGGAGATCGCGGCTAGACAATCGAATACAGCGCCTGAGACGACCTGGAGTGAACGAAAAACGGAATCGTGTCACGATCAGTCCACATCGCCTGTTGATCAGGGGATAACCCACTACCACAAGTCATGTAGGCACGAAGCTAACGGAAAGAGGAAGGGATACGAGAGAATGGAAACGATGGGAGTCAAATGTCTGGGTACCTCTCCCGAACGAAGTAGGTGTCTCGGAATGTCTCGGAATCGGTCATATAACGTTGACACTGCATTACGGGCACCGCTGTGAACGCATACAAGGGGGTCAGAAACTCAGGGAGAAGGAGATGATGGTGCGAATTGAAGGACAAGGACAGTTGTCTCCGGAAATGTGCGGTGATTCATTCAATTCAAGGCGGGCGGGCGGGAAATGAACCACGTGATACGAAGTCCTCAAAAAGTCCAAAAATAATATTTGCCAACTGTGCAGAACCATGACTGAGAGACGCATCGTCGTTCTTATATCCGGTTCAGGTCTGTAGCAAGCTCGGCTTCCAGTCTCATCACGAACACAGCTGTACCGCAGGGACGAACCTGCAGGCGCTCATCGATGCCCAAAACACCCCCGCCCTCCCCGACGCGCAGATCGTGCTTGTCCTCTCCAACCGCAAGGCCGCATATGGCCTCACGCGCGCGGAGACCGCCAACCCGCCCATCCCGACGCACTACCTGGCGCTGCAGCCGTACTTGAAGGTCGCACCGGACCACACACGCGCGACGTACGACGCGGAGGTCGCGCGCATTGTGCTGGCTGCGCGTCCGGACATCGTCGTGCTCGCCGGCTGGATGCACGTCCTCGGTGAGGGGTTCCTCGACGCCGTCGGCCCGCTGGCCGTGATCAACTTGCATCCCGCGCTACCCGGCGCGTTCGATGGCGCAAACGCGATCGAACGCAGCTATGCGGCCTTTCAGAAGGGCGAGGTAGAAACGGTTGGCGCAATGGTGCACCGTGTGGTTAAGGAGGTCGATCGTGGCGAGCCGGTGGTTGTGCGCACGGTGGAGATTAAAAAGGGCGAACCGTTGGAGGCGTTCGAGGGGCGATTGCATCGAGCGGAGTGGGAGATCATAGTAGAGGGCACGCGAAAGGTCCTCGATGAAGTGCGACCAATCTGACCCATTGCAGGCCCCTCGGCAGCGGGGCGAGGCGAAGATCTGATATGATGAAGAAGGGCCACCGCACTGGTAGATTCACTGTACGAAGGAGAAGCAGCTATAAAGTCCTTTATCATGATTCTCCGGGCGATATACTGCTCTGCGACTTCTTCATACAAGATCCAAGCAAATGAATGTTCTTTATGTACTTATAGACATGAAAGAACACGGGAGTACGCTTTCCATTCCTTTCCGCATTTGCTTGGGAAGTAGAACCCGGTCGATGTATGAACATATGCCGCTGATGGACCAATATCGCGCATAACGCCGCAGATGGGACCGTGAACAATGTACTCCACAGAAGCAGCCAAGGAGCCGAGTTGTAATTGCCCTCTCTACACACGCGATATCATTGCTGTCATGAACCGCTACCACGGAGGAGGCGCAAGGCCATGGCCAAATTTGGGGCCCGATGGGCATTCTCGGTGCAAACGAGATGTAAAGGCACCACATGAAACCAAACTCAATGAATTAAGTTGCGGCGAAGCATTCTGCCGAGGAACTTCATACGTGGGATCGAAAAGTGAGCTAAAGACCGGGACCTCAAGCAAAACGAATCGTTTACTGACCAAACTGCGTGATTATCGCATGGTCTCAGTCCCTCCTCAACGCGCCCATTTCAACGTCGCTTGAGTCTGGATTGTTCGTTGCGATCACGAGGCCCTCGGTCATTTCTCTTTTTACGCACATTTGCTCGGCAAGGAGCAATGTCATAATACTGCTACCGAGCATGATAGCCCAGAAGAAAAGGGACGTCGGAAGAACGGCCGAATAGTAGGTCGTGAGCACGAGGTGGTTGAAGAGAAGAGTCAGGGTGAAGTCTAGGATGAGCCGTGGCCGACGGACTAGGTGGTATAGATAATAGACACTGTTGGGGAACAGTGTGGTCAGGTGCGATCAGACGGAGTAAGCGCGGACAAGTACTGACTCGGCGACTGATGCACCAATCCAACAGGCAGCGAGGATCCAACCGCGCATGTAATCACCACGGCCGTCCGGACCCATGTACCGGGGACCTTCAGCAACCTTGCGGCCGTGGCTCCATGCACCGGTGAAGGAGGACCACCGTTCTTCTCCGTGCAATCGTCGGAAGGTTGGCCTTCCGGCCATCTCGCGCCAGTCCATCAACATACCTAACGTATCGATCATCGGAGTCGCGTAAGCAAGGATAATAAAAAAGGTGTGACGGGTTTACACATACCGACGTTGAAGGCTCCACCCTCATATTCTAGCGAGCCGGGTTCGGTGAAGATAGAGAGAAGAGGGGGGACGAGCAGGGCAAGGGTGAGATAGTGCAAGGATTGGAGGGCCACAATCTAAAAAGAGAGGTTAGGGCGAGGGTTCGGAAGTGTAAGATGGGCCGGCAGACGTTCTTGGGAAATAATCATGGCTGGATCCCAGGTCGTGGTTGGCTTGGATTGTGCCATGGTCGTCGTGTGTGTTCATTGCGGCATGAAATATTTCCTTTTTCGAATTCTCTCACACACATTATGTAATGATTGTCACGTAACGCAACGTAACCGTCACATCTCCTGTGGTAAGTTCGTAGCCACAGTTCCCACTAATTCTATCAATGCCACCTCAATATGACCCTCTCACACAAGAGGATGATAGTCCGTTAGACGGTGACGGAACCCACAACAATAACGTGACGCGCGGTGGTCTTTTCCCCCGGCCAGCAGTCTACTATGGAGAGGGCCCGTTCGACGCGCCCAGTTCAGATGACGACGACGACGCGATCACTGAGAAGGATCGCACGAACCCGTTGAACCGCGCCGAACACGGCGAATTGCTGGACCCAGGGTCTGGTGATAACGGGCTCTACGTTGGGGGTCAGAAGGTGCGTAGCCATGTGAGCTCCCCTCGTGAGCCTTGGATCTATCACCAACCTATAGGAGTTCCCATCTGTCCGAGGGCTCCTCCTCACTCTCGCGGCCCTAGTAACTCTTTCTGGAGTAGTAGGCCTATTTGCCGCTTTCACCTACAAGGATACGAGACGCATTATACCCGGGAATGAGCACATCACCATGGATCACATCTTCAATCGCACTTTTACCGCCGACCGAACGAGCCTCTCGTGGGTTCCAGAAGGTGTGTGTGCCAATATTTTTGCCCTTGTGACTGTGGAGTTGACAGGTCTCCATTAAACCCAAGCCGGAGATGGCGTATTTTCTGTGTCCCAAGATGGTTTCATCAAGCTCGTCAGCCTCGAGTCTAACAACACGACTGACCTAGTGCAATTGTCCGATCTGAAAGATGTGGGTCCGGTAAAATTATTTTGCCCGCGCAGCCCTTGACCGTGTCCACATTGTAGGAGCAAGGAAATCGGCTGGCTTTGCACAACTGGAAGCTGTCCCCTGACATGAAATACATGCTAATCAAGGCCGACCACCGCAAGGTCTGCCTCATCTAATCCGCATTGTAAGCCTCGCATTGACTGTGAGGCCTAGCAATGGCGTTGGTCAGGCTTTGGCAACTACTGGATTTTCAATTTGGAAACAAAGGAAACTTACCCCCTAGTCCCTCCATCAAACCCACCAACTGTGGCATATGCGACATGGTCTCCTACGGGACAGAGAATTGCCTACGTTATGAATAATGATCTCTATGTGGTCCGGAGCCTTTCGTGAGAGCCATGTTAATCTCCACTGCTTTTAATGCCTTCTCATATTCCCTGTAAGACGTCGGGCTTCTCACATCCAAGTTACTAACTCTGGCAATGCCACCCTCTTCCACGGTGTTCCCGACTGGGTATACGAGGAAGAGGTCTTCTCTTCTGATTTTGCGCTCTGGTGGTCACCCGACTCGACCAAAGTAGCCTTTCTTGCATTTGACGAAACCCTGGTCGAAGAGTATACCTTCCCGATCTACAACCCGACAGATGACTCGGACGCAGTCGTGCCCTACACCTCGCAGCAGACGATGCGCTATCCGAAGCCAGGGTATCCGAACCCGCTCGTATCCGTCCACGTGTTTGACGTCGAACGGTTCCTCTCCGAGCGACTCTTCAGCAGCGAGCCCTCCCCTGCCCAGGCGACACTCGAGCTCGAGTGGACGGGCCGCCAGCCTCTCAACGACAGCGTGATCACGGACGTTGTCTGGCTGAGCAACGGCACGCTCCTCGTGAAGGAGGTGAACCGCAACGCGGACACGGGCAGCGCGGCGCTGTTCGACATCTCGGACACCACGCTCCTCGCGGCGCGCACGGGGGCCGTCGTGCGGACGTTTGGCAAGGACGGCGAGGAGGCGGACGAGGGCTGGATCGACCCGGAGCACGCGGTGTACCCCCTCCCGGAGCGCTTCTCCGTGAGCGGCCTCCCGTCGTATCTGGACATCGTGCCCGACAAAAAGGGCTTCAACCACATCGCGCTCTTCAACCCTGCGAGCTCGGGCACACCCCGTTTCCTGACGACGGGGCCCTGGGAAGTTACCGGCGGCATCCAGGCCGTCGACTTTGAGAAGGGGCTCGTGTATGTTTTTCGCCTTCTCCCCCCCCTCTGGGTCTCTGACGAATTGACGCCGCTGCAGATACTTCCAGGCCGCCAACCCGTCCTCCGTCGGCCGCAATATCTTCTCTGCCCCCCTCCCACTCGATAGCAACTTCAAGTTCAGTGACGCCGCGCCGATCACACAGCCCTCCGCGTTGACAGACACGACAGGTTTGGGAAAGTATTCCGCAGACTTTTCACCGGAGGCAGGATTCTACTTGCTGAGTTATGAGGGGCCGAAGGTACCATGGCAGCGCGTCGTCAAGACTAATGACACAGGTCCGTCCGTTCCCACGTAAAGCGCGTTGCCGGGGTTTTTAAGCGTGTCTTAGACTTTGACTTTGTGGTCAACGACAATGCCCGCCTAAATGCTACCTGGAGCCGATTCGAGACCCCAATAATTCAGCACACGACGATAGATAGTGACGATTACGGTGGGGTCCCCTCTTATCAACCTATGACCGGCCACTAATATGAAAGCAAAACACAAAAACGCACCGCGTTTTTATTTATTTATTTCCCCCGTCTCCTTATGCAGAATTGAACGCTGTCGAATTACGTCCACCGCATATGGACAGTTCTGGGCGCACGAAATACCCTGTGCTGTTCCGCGTGTAAGATACCCGGTCGCATTCCTTAGGAAGGGGGAACCCCTGTGCTGACTCCCGTATCTGTGTGCGCGCATCCAGGTACGGCGGGCCCGGCTCGCAGATCGTGAGCACTTCGTTCGCCCTCGACTGGCACGCGTATCTCGCGTGTAGCCTGCAATACGTCGTCGTCGTCGTCGATGGGCGGGGCACGGGCTACAAGGGCCGCGCGCTGCGCAACCCGGTCAAGGGCAACCTCGGCTTCTGGGAGGTGCGCGACCAGATCAACGCGGCGCGGTGAGTAACTTCGCTACATTTCACTGGCCCGGCCTTCCCCGGGGGGGTGTGATTAATTAAAATTCCCGCGTGCAGCCTTTGGGCGGCGAAGGATTACGTTGACCCGAAGCGGATTGGGATATGGGGTTGGGTGCGTCCTTATTGCCTCCGTTTTTTTTTTCTTATTATTTATGCCTCGATGCGAGTGAGCTGACGATGAATTCCGCACAGTCTTATGGTGGCTTCATGAGCTCGAAGGTGGTCGAGGCTGACGCGGGCATACACTCGTTAGCGATATCCGTCGCCGTACGTCCGTCCCCCCTCTTCTGTTGCCGTCACCGTCACTCAATGGAAGCGTGTGTCCTCATTTTTGTTTTGTTCTGTGTCTCCGCAAACCCTTATCCAGCCTGTCACGAGCTGGCGCTTGTACGGTACGTTCGTGAGACAGACAGCTTCCTTCGTCATCACCGCCTGTCAACATTCATTTTTCATTTGATGATGTTTCCCCCTCCCCATCGCGAGTCAATTCTAATTATTATTTTTCTCTCTTAGATTCGATCTACACTGAACGGTACATGGGCTTACCTGCGCTGAATCCCGGCGGGTACGTCAACGCGTCCATCTCGAACGTGACGGCGTTCGACAAGGTCGACTATTTGCTCGCGCACGGGAGCGGCGACGATAACGTGCACTTTGCCAATTCGGCGCACCTGTTGGACATGTTCACCAAAGCGCACGTCCGGAACTACCAGTTCCGGATGTTCACCGACAGGTAGAGTCTCGATCGCTTCGCTCGCGGGTAAACTAAAGAGCGCGAGCGCTCACTGACCGACTTTTTTTTTTCTTTTTTTTTTTCCCATAGTGACCACAGCATTCAGAGGCGCGGGGCGAACCGGGAGTTGTACGAGTACATGACCAACTTTTTATTAGAAAAATGGGGCAAGGGCGGACGGCGGCGGGGCTGGTGAGAAGTGAGACGATGAGGACAGGCGGCTACGTGTCTGGGCTGGAACACACACAAGTCAGAACGGAAGGTCGACAGGTCAAAGTACTAGTCGTACTCCACGTCGTGTCGAGAGGACGACGAGGATGGCTCGAGACCTCCCATTATTAGCCCATTTTTATTTATGTTTTTAGCAAAGAGTCGAGGGAGAGTGTCCAGTCCGCAGGCCTGGAAAGGAAGGAAGCGAGGCTGATAGGTCACATGGGGTCGGGACGTAGGTCGATGATGGATTATGGCTGGGTCTCGACCACCCTGTTATATCCGATCGGGTTCAGGCGAGGGTCTGGGCCACGCAGAGTCAGGGAGGTGGACAGCGCTCGATGTGCTAATACAACTGATATACTTAAGGTTTCCTCGATGAAATCGACTGCCGAAAGCGCACACACTCTTCCCCCTCTTCCCCCCTCCCCTTTCCGATGATAAATTCTTCAAGTATGCTGGCCGCCCTGGCCCCCCCGCCCCCCACCGCGGCGGCGGGAACCTGGCCACGGCTCGCACGTCGCGGCCTGAAACGGCCGCGTGGGCTGTGGAAGGCCCGTCGGCGCGTGGACCCTACCACCACCACGCCAACGTCTTCGGGCTGTACGCCGAACGGTTCGCCCGCCCCTCCCACAACAGAGACACTTAGCGCTCGAGCGCAGTCGCAGTCACGGTCGTCGTGGCGCGGCTCGGACACGGACCGCGAAGAGGAGGGGAGCGGAGAGCGTGAGAGCACCGCTGACAATGATGGTGAGGCAGATGAGGACGAGGACGACCTGATGAGCGAGCACTCGGGCAGCTCGAAACGCCAGCGTCGTGAGTCGGCGGACAGCTGCGGCAGCAGCGTCGAGATGTGGGCTTTCTACGTCGACGCTGCTGAGGCGGCGCCGTCGACGGCAACGATCACGACATGCATACCGTGTGACCCGCCGCCACAGCTGGTGTTAGAGATGGAGCATGCCAGCTGCTGCGAGGAAAGCAGGGATGCCCGGATTCTGATCCAGGACATGGTCACGACGTCACTTGCGGAGAGGGTGAGCCCCTCGCACTTGAAAGAGGACAGCTACGGATACGAGGAGTGGGAGAGCGTCAAGGGAACGCTGAGACGGGCGTCAGAACTGTATGACGGTGCGTTATTGCGTCGCTGTTGGTACACGTTGGTGTGTCGGTGCTTATCGCCGTGGCATCTACCATGTGTATATGCTTAGGTGAGGACCTGTCGGGGTCGATAACGCTCCTACGGGCCGTCGTCCACGAATGTCATCGTCTCTACAATCAGTTCCCGGATCCCTCCGCATTCTTCGCTCAAGCTCAAACGGGTCGAAGGCGAGGGAGATCAAGCTCGAGTTCGCAAGACGCGGTGGCATCATCGTCATCATCGCCGAGAAACATCACCATCGATCGGATGTACACGTGCACGAATGAAACCGTAGATTCGGATTCAGATTCCTCTTCAAATCCATTTTCGTGTCACCATCACCGTCATCATCATCGTCGTCATTCGTATGTGGTAGTTTGCTTTCCCCCCACGTTTTGTTTCTCTGTTCTTTCGGCGCCCGCTGACCGATTCGTTCAAATAGAAGTCGTGATTCGCCCACCGCCTTCCATGCCGTACTTGGTGTTGCATTATTCCTTTTTGGTAACCTTATCGCCCAAAACTCTTCACTCGCCATTTCCCGCGAACCCACAGCCCCTGATTTCTATTGGCGCGCCGCCCTCGACGTGTTCGATGCCGGCGATAACCTCCCCTCCCACACCACCGGCAACAGTTTCGCCAACCCCGATCACCCCGACGACTGGCGCCTGGCGATCGCCTGGGGCCGCACCCTCGTCGCCCTCGCGTACGACCTCACAAAGTCAAACGGGGGGCCTCACCCCCCATCCCCGACATCCCCAACCTCCCCGGTATCGCCGTCGCACCAGCGCTTCGCACACCGCTCGCCCCTCACCGCGATCGCCACCATGCGCACACCAGGCTTTGCGCTCCCCACCCACGTCTCCGCACACGAACTCCTCACCCTCGCCGCAGACCAGTTCTCGCGCGGCATCTTCCACATGCCGCATACCCCGCCCGGAACCCCCAGCCACTCACACGCACCACGCGCGCGGGCGTGGGGGTCGCCGCCCTCGCCGTCCCCATGTGGCTTCTCGCGCCCGAGCGAGCTATTCACGCTCGCGTCGGAGGTGCTCCTCGTCGCGGAGCGCCTGGATGGAGCCGAAGAGCGCCGTAGGTGGGCTGCGTGGGCCGATGCGGTCTTCCACCAGATGCACATGGAGGCGGACGTCTATACGTGGCGTGCGCGCGTGATCTCGGCGCGCGGGCGCTGTTGGCTCGCCATTGGCAGCGCCCACGCGGACGAGCTCGAGGACGCCCTTGAGCGCGGCGACAGGCGCATTCTGAGCAGCAAGGATGCAGAGGATGCCCGCACGGCGCTTGCGGCGGGTGTGTTGTCTTTCTCTTTTGCTGCGTTGCCGTGTCCGGGGGTCTGATCACCTTACGTTTTTTCCCAGCCATATCCTTCTTTGACCGCGCAAAGGGATCTGCCTCGACTGAGTCCCCGGAGACATTGCTGGTAGATATACAGCCTTTGGTGAGCCATTTTCCCCCGTCTCTCTTCTGTTTTTCTTATTGGAATTTTTTTGCAGCTTGCAGAAGCCCTCCTTTCCCTCGCGAATCTTACCGCAGATGAGGATGCTCGTGAAGCCTTGTATGCACGCGCAAAGGCCGAAGGCGGGGAAGCTGTCGCGCGTGATCTTGGACCTAGCCCCACGCGCTCCCCGACCGCGGACGTCTGGATGGACGAATCATGACACGGGTCCCCTCCATTGGCCCCTTCTTGCATATCACTCGTATTCTATTGGCCGATTTCTCCACTTGTTGCATTTTGCCTTTGTCCTCGTGCCGCGCAGTATCAACTCACCCAGTCCCCCCACACATACATTCGCCCCCACCCCCTTTGCTTATCTTAACTCGGTCTCCCGTTTTGCCGTCCCCCTCTTTTTTTTTTTTTTAATTTCAAGTTTATTTCTCCCTTGTGGATGTGGTGGGTCACTTACGTGTATAGGTACACGGACGCAATCCCACCACTACACGCATAAGTTTTACCCCTTTCATCCCTCCATCCCCAAATCCATTTTATTCAATCCCTGTCATTCATGCATGTTTGCTGTATTATTCAACCGCACGCTTTGTTGTACCACATCGTCCCCCTCCCCTCCTCATCAACCCTGCATAGACCCCACCTTGGAACCCTACGTAACGAATACGCACGAGTAATGATAAAATATCTCAAAAGAGCAAGACGTACCCAACTATGTGATACGCCCCACCTTGATCCAGACTGACCTCGCCGTGCCGACTGCGCCTTTCCCCTGAGCCCTGTTTTCTCTGTCATGTGGCCATTCACCGAACGTAAATTAGGATGAAATCAGAGATTCACTCATCTAGTTTATATGTACTGATGCTCCAAAAAGTAATCCTGTTGAGTACTGAAAAATATATTTCGGCCAAAAATAGGATTATAATCACGAATGTCATAGCGTTCTATGTGTGTACGGACCCTCTCTCCCAGCTGCGGTACAGTATATACACAAAAGGTTTCATGAAAACGCCCAGACGACGCCCTCGAACGTGCCAAACACCGCCATGTTGACCGGCACGGCGCGTACGAGCGTAGGCGCCAGCCCGCGCCAAAAGACGCGCGAGCCGGACTCGGCATACATCGCCCGCGCGGTGCCCCACGTACTGCTGTCCGCCTGAGCGGAGGTTGCAGTCGTGGCATCAGGGAGATGCGCCTGCATGCGCGTCTTGAGCACGTCAAACGGGAACGTCGCGACCCACCCAATGACGCCCGCCGCGCCGCCCGCGAGCAGCAGGCCCGCCCAGGAGCGATGCGCGAGCGTCTCCTCCACCTCTGCCAGGAGCGGGTCGTCGTGCGCGTGCGGCGTGCGGGGTGGTAGCGGCGCGAAGAGGCGCAGCGTGGCTTCGTACTGCGCGTTTATTTTAGCGTGGTACAATGTGGATGGATGGATAGGAGGGGGGCGCACGCCGTAAAAGTACATCCCGAAACCGCCGACGTCGCGCAGGATCGTCGCGGAGAGCCCGCGGTAGAGCGCGCGCACGCCGCCCGCGCGGAATATGTGCGCGGCGACTGTGCGCGCGGAGGCGACGCGTGCAAGCCCGTCCGCCGAGAGGCGCTGCTGTTGTTTCTGCTGCTGAGTCTTGATAAGCTCGATAGGCGTCGTGAGCAATCTGCCAAGAAAAAGAAGGAATTATGTGTTGGCGCCGTGTTGGATTAGGCCCCGGAACGTACGTGGATGCTAGGCCGCAGCCGGCGCCGGCGAGGAAGATATGGCCGAGCGTGGGCTCTTGTTGTACCTGCCGTTGGTCGGCGGCGCCGGCGTCCGGCCGCACTTGGACTTTGAGGAGGAAGCGGTACGTCGCGAAGAGCAGCCCGTTCAGTACCGGTGCGGAGGCCTGTCAGCGGTGGTGGGTCGTCGCCGCGGGAGCACCCTGTTCGTTCAGCTCGTTCCACTTCTAGAGTTTGGGCATACGCAGGGGTGGAGCGGACGCTAACGTACCAAGGGAGACGAGATGCCCTTGAAGAGCCCGCGGAGTCGTTCCTCGCGCGTGATGGTCGTGAGCGCATGGAGGGTCGAGCGGTATTGGACGTTTGGCGCCGGGTTCTGGAAGCGGTACTTCACTTTTTTTCGCATGGGGTGCCGCGTGGAACGCTCTTGCTTCAACATTTCCGTTTCCCATGGCACCCGTGGGACTCACTCACCCGTATCAAATGGGAATCCCACGACTAGGCCCGAGACCCCTGCGACGGTGCCGGCCAGGAAATCCAGAGTGGGGTCAAGTTCGACTAGCACCAAAATAATAATAATTAGCAGATGGTCGCGGGACATCGTGAGCCGCGCACCATTTTCGTTATCCTGAGAATCAGACATAGCTCAGTAGCTCTCAGACGCATCAAGGCTGTGCGTGCTCTGCTTCGGTACGTTGTTGCCTGTCGGAACAATAGCAGGACTGCCAGTGGTGCTGGCTGCCACGAAGGACCAAATCCGGCGGTCCGTTCGGATCGGTGCACGTGGGTTATCTTTCTTCCATTGAAGCCGTCTCACTGGCAGCTAACGGCTCTAGGTCGCCGTCGTCGTGGACGCGGCTGATAGTCCTGTGGGGGAGTCGTGCGGCGTCATACAAGTTCTCAAAGGAATCCAACATCGTGCTACTCATGATCAGATATGTCGTCCGAGTCGTCGTGCAAGTTTCTACTGGACTCTTTGGCGCTGACATGACATTGTAGTGACTGTACCATTCTACTGATTCAGTCGTTTGAATCCTGAGATCTAATTGGACAAATTTTCGCGACTGAATTAGTGCACATCGTGAAATGCTCACAGTGAATCATATTACAGGAGCCGCCATCGTCATGGACAATTCGCTGATTTTTTCCCGAATAGGTCGGGTGCAGTAAGAAAGTAGGTACTGTACTGGCACCGAGACCCCAATGACGTTTACAGTATTTGCGAATGGATGCTCGGATCGGTGCACGTGAGTTATCTATCTTCCATTGAAGCCGTCAGGCTCTGGGTCGTCGTCGTCGTGGACGCGGCTGATAGTGCGGGGAAGTCCTGTGGGGGAGTCGTGCGGCGTCATACAGGTTCTCAAAGGAAACCGACGTCGTGTTACTCATGATCAGCCGCACGATACGTCGTCGTCGTGCAAGTTTCTACTGTACTCTTTGGCGCTGACATGTCATTGTTAGTGACTGTACTGTATTCTACTTTCAGTCGTCTCCCAGTCATGGACAATTCGCTGATTTTTCCCGAATAGATCCGGCGCAGTAAGAAAGATGGTATTGGCACAATGAGGTTTACAGCATTTGCGAATGGACGCTCGACCCACGTCGCAATGTATTCTTACTCACCACCATACTCTTCCGCAGCCATCTCGCGATTGGTTTTCTGCGGAAGAAAGGAACAGTATCAGTATCCTGTGCTAGCCCAGATGCGTTCCCGAATATAAACCATAGCATTCGCACCTCGTCCTGTCAGCGTTTCGCCTCTTCGACCATGGTTTTTATGCGATTTTCTACTTTCGCTCTCGTGCTCGCCGGACTCGTCCATGCAGCTGCAGTCAAGCGTCAGGATATCACCCCACTCAGTACCAGCCAAATCTCGTCGTTCGCTCCGTTCGCCCACTTCGCGAGCACCGCTTACTGCGACCCCTCCACGACAGTAAACTGGAGCTGCGGTTGTGCGTTGCTCGCTGCTCTCTCTACCACCCTGTGCAGCTATGATATACTGATGGCCTCTCTTCTAGCCAATTGCCAAGCAAACTCCGACTTCCTGCCGACGGCGTCCGGAGGCGATGGGGATGCAACACAATTTTGTGGGATACAATCATAGCTGACCTGGTCCCGACTCGTGCTCATGTAGCCCTCCTCACAGGGTATGTCGGGTTCTCGCCTTCGCAAAACAACACCGTCATTGTCGCACACCAAGGCACCGACACCAGCAAATTGTAAGTTGACCTTGCTCGGACGTTCTTTTGACACCTTCGCTCATCCCTCGCATCAGATTGCCCATCCTGACTGACCTCAATCTCTTACTCGCGCCTCTGGACGCATCCCTCTTCCCAGGTATTCCATCCTCCGTGGAAGCGCACAATGGTTTCGCCGATGAACAGGCTAGGTATGTTACACGTCACCCTCTCTCATCATTGCTCTGCATCCCGACAAAATACTCGCGCAGAACCGCATCCGCGATCCTCTCCGCCGTCCAGCAGACACTCTCAGCGCACGGCGCGTCGTCCGTGACCGTCGTCGGCCACTCCCTCGGCGCGGCGCTCGCGCTCCTCGACGGCGTCTACCTCCGCCTCAATCTCAACGTGACCGTGGACGTGCGGGTGATTGGGTACGGCATGCCCCGCGTCGGGAACCAGGACTTCGCCGACTGGGTCGACGCCAACCTGGGTGGCCAGGTGACGCACATCAACAACCGGGAGGACCGCATCCCGACTCTTCCCCCCAGACTTTTGGGCTTCCACCACCCTTCGGGCGAGGTCCACATCACGGACTCGGGCACATGGGAACCTTGCCCCGGTTAGCTTTTCTCGTTGCTCTCGGGTGTGCGGGTGCTGACGAGAGCGCGCGGTGGGTTGCTTTTTAGGTCAGGACAATCCTTCCTCTGAATGCATTGTCGGCGATGTCTCGAACATCTTCGAGGGCGACACGACTGATCACAAGGGACCCTACGATGGCATCTCTATGGGCTGCTGATTTCTCTCATAAGTAGAACGAAGCAGAACACGTCGTACATCTACCTCGTGCACGCCTCGTGATTGCAGGCAACAAAGGAAACCGTATTCGAATTGGTCGATTTGACCTACCTAATCACCTCAATTGACAGAAACACACAGTCTACGCACACCCGATAGCATGTAGTTACTCGACTTTACTGCATAGTTAAATATCCTAGTAGTTTACCTCAACAGACGCCTGTAGTACATGCGAGTGATATCTGAGGTGAGAATTGTCCTTACACTTTCTATGGCTCTTACCTACACTTACGCCTGGATAATTTATTGTTCCTATCTAGGTGGCTACAATAGTCACCGTACATGCAAGTAATATCTGAGTTTAATGTTCCTATTTAGTACGCCCTGCAGTGTATTGCTTACTGTAAGAAAAGAACACAGTACATTTACAGGGTTATGTGCATGCCCTCATCGGAAAGTAAGTGGCCCTATAGAATAGTAACTGCTGTTGAGTCGATGTACTCTCAATAGCCAGATCTTCCTCATTGGCACTGGCTCTGTCTTGCATCACTCACATTTATTCGAGCCTAGTCTACAGACGGGCTCGAGGAGCACCAGCTAACCTTAAAGAGTATATGTTCGTTTTTTACAGGTTGCTTATGACACCAATCGTCTTGGATGAGGAGGAAACGGTAAGTTGCAAAGAGTGACCCATTCAGCAACGCTGCAGGGCCTGCCAGTAGTGGTTGGCCATGGCCGCAGGAGCCCCCTATTTGTTCAGCTCGTTCCACCTCCATATGCAAGGGTGAATGGAGGGGAAACCGTTGCCGCGGCAGACGCTGACGTATCAGGGGAGAGTGGACGCCCTTGAAGAGCCCGGGGAACTGCTCCTCACGGAAGATTGGACATTCGGCGGGGTTCTGGGAGCAGTACTTCACTCTACTATTTTCCCACGACTAGACCCAAGGCCCCTGCGACGGTGCCAGCGAGAAAATTCAGAGTGGGATCAAGTTTGACCGTGTGCACCCAAATATTAAAAACAACAGATGGTCACGGAGCATCGTGACTGCGCACCGCTTTCGTTATTAGAATCAGACATAGTCCAGTAGCTCTCTCTCGGACGCATCAAGGCTGTGCGTGCTCTGCTTCGGTATGTTATTACCTTGCTGGACAACCACGGAAGGACAAAGCCCGGCGGTCTGCTCGGATCGGTGCATTTCGGGAGAGGCCGTTGACGCACTCCCTCAGCCCTCCGAGCGAGTCACCGCTCGGCCTTGCACTCAGCGTTTGGAACTCAGGCTCGTTCTGGGAAACCACATCGTGCTATGTCAGCCGCAATACGATGCTGTGCAAGTTTCTACTGCCCTTGACTGTACCCTTTGGCGCTGACATGTCACTCTACTGTATTCTAATTCAGTCGATCCTGAAATCTAATTGGTCAGATTTTCACTGAATTAACTTAATACAGTCGTGCACATCGTGAAATGCCTACAGTGAATCATATTACAGTAGTCGCCATTGGATCAATCTTTCTCCCCCAGTCATGTTCAATCCGCTGATTTTCCCCAAATAGGTTTGGCACAGCGAGGAAGTTGGTACTGGTAAGTTACCGAGATCCCAATGACGTTTATTTGCGAATGGACGCCAAAGTTGGACGCTCGAATTGGCTCGACGAACCACACATTTGCAATGTACAGTAGAACCCCTCATATCCCATACTCCTGACACCCCATAACCCCTTATACCCCATAGCCTGATCCATCCACTGGCTCGGTGGGCGGGGATTTTGTGTACATAACCCATAGGTCCGCAATAACCCATAACCCATACCCCTTTGGGCACAAATCCCATAATTATTAGTCATAATGTTAGTTAGGTAAGCGGTGGTTGACGCACCTCCGAGGCCTCCGAGGCAAACTTCATGCACGCTGCATGCAACAAAACACCATTGGGACTGTGACCTCAAGACACCAGGCTCTCCAAGTCCCTCCAGTGGGGTGGATGATGCACCACTTTCAGGCTTCAGCTTGTGACACCCCCTCTTCAACTTGAGTCTTGTCTGCACTGTGTTCCAGAGTGACAATTTTGGACCAACAATTCAACATCGGCTTTTACACAAAAAAGTTTATGGTCTTTTTTTTTTGGATCCATTTATATGATTATATCCTGGCTGGTAGGCCGTAGGCCCAGACTGGACGCAGCGTGAACAAGCTACACTAAGGTGGGGTTGTAACGCTAAGGTGCTCCCCGGCAGTAATACATTGCAAAACAAAAGTTTATGGTCTTGTAGCTAACTTTTCCATGCAAAAAAAAGATAACAAAGTGGGTAGATTGCCGAGTAAGAGTGATCACGATGCGTGCTGCCTGACTGCACAGTTTGGGTCACGGCTCCAACACAAATTTTTAATACATTTTTACCATACCTCAGATGACCCATAACCCCTCATAACCCATAGACTGGCCCGTCCACCGAGAGGTATGGGATATGAGGGGTTCTACTGTATTATTACTCTCCACCCCGTACTCGCTTCCGCCATCTCGCGATTGGTTGTCCAGCAGAATGGAACGGTACTAGTATCCTGAGCTAGCACGGATGCGTTCCCGCATATAAACTGTAGCATTCGCACGCCGTCATCCTGTCAGCGTTTCCGCCGTTTCGCCTCTGCAACCATGGTTTTTTTGCGTACTTCTTTTGCTCTCGTGCTCGCCGGACTCGCCCATGCAGCTGTGGTCAAGCGTCAGGATATCACCCCACTCAGTACCAGCCAAATCTCGTCGTTCGCTTCGTTCACTCACTTCGCAAGCACTGCTTACTGCAAACCCTCCACGACAAAAAACTGGAGCTGCGGTGGTGCGTCCCTTGTCACCCTTTCTACAGCCCCGTGCAACCATGACGTACTGATGCTTCTAGCCAACTGCCAAACAAACCCTGATTTCGTGCCGGTGGCATCCGGAGGCGATGGTGGTGCAACACAATTTTGTGGGAAACGACCATTGTTGACCTGGTCCTAAGTCCGAAGTCGTACTCACGAAGCCTCCGCATAGGGTATGTCGGGTTTTCCCCGTCACGGGAGACGGTTATTGTCGCCCACCAAGGCACCGACACCAGCGAATTGTAAGCCGACCTTGTTTAGACGTTCTTTCAGCACCTTCGCTCATCCCTCGCGTCAGATTAGCAGTCCTGACTGACCTCAATCTCATACTCGCACCTCTGAACCCTTCCGAATTCCCGGGTGTTCCATTCTCCGTGGAAGCGCATCTTGGTTTCGCCTTGGGACAGGCAAGGTATGTTACACATCGCCCTCTATTATCCCGCATCCCGACAAAACACTTGCGCAGAACCGCATCTGCGATCCTCTCCGCCGTCCAGCAGACACTTTCAGCGCACAGCACGTCGTCTGTGACCATCGTCGGCCACTCCCTCGGCGCGGCGCTCGCGCTCCTCGACGGCCTCTACCTCCGTCTCCATCTCAACGCGACCGTGGATGTGCGCGTGATCGGGTATGGAATGCCCCGTGTCGGGAACCAGGCTTTCGCCGACTGGGTCGACAACCACCTGAGCGGCCAGGTGACACGGATCAACAACCGGGAGGACCCCATACCGATAGTTCCCGACAGACTTTTGGGCTACCGCCACGCCTCGGGCGAGGTCCACATCACAGACTCGGGCACATGGGAATCTTGCCCCGGTGAGCTTTTCTCGTCGTTGTCGAGTGTGCTGGTGCGGCGGAGCGCTGACGAAAGCGCGCGGCGGGTTGCTTTTCAGGCCAGGATAATCCTTCCACTCTGTGCAGCGTTGGCGATGTCCAGAGCATCTTCGAGGGCAACATGAGCGATCACAACGGGCCCTACGATGGCATCTCTATGCACTGCTGATTGCTCTCAGAGCAGAATGAAGCAGAACACGTTGTACATCTGCCTCATGGACGCCTCGTAGTCGCGGGCAACTGGCCCACAGAAAGGAAACCCTATTCAAATTGGTCGAATTGACATACCTATTCACCTCGATTGATAGAATCACAGTCTACGCATACCCGATACCCTATAGTTTCTCGACTTCACTGCATAGTTTGCCATGTATCACTCAGTAGACGCCCGTAGTACATACGAGTGATATCTGAGGTGGGAATTGTCCTTACACTTTCCTTTCCATGGCTCTTACCTATGCTTACTTACGCCTGGGTAATTTATTGTATACATCGTACATGCAATTGCAAGTTATATCTGAGTTTAATGTTCCTATGTAGTACTCCCTGCAGTGCATTGATTGAGAAAAAAACAACACATACATTGACAAGGTTATTATGTGCATGCCTCCACCGGAAAGTAAGTGTCACTATCTGAAAGGAACCGCTGTCGGGTCGATGCGCTCTCAATAGCCAGATCTTCCTCATTAGCATTGGCTCTGTCTTGCATCCTCTACATATGTTCGACCCTAGTCTACAGACGGGCTCGAGGAGCAGCGCCGGCCAATCTTAACGAGTATACGTTCGTTTTTTACAGGTTGTTTATGACACCAATCGTCCCGCCGCACTTGGATGAGGAGAAAGTGGTAAGTTGCAAAGAGTGACTCATTCAGCAGCTCTGCGAAAGCCTGCCGGTGGTGGTAGGGGGCCACGGGAGCTCCCGGTTTATTGAGCTCGTTCCACCTCTGAATTTTGAGTGAATGGGAGGGACTTGGTAGGGGAAACGTCGCCGCAGCGGATACTGGCATATCAGGGGAGAGGAAATGCCCGCGGAGCCGCTCACGCGTGGTCGAGTGGTATTGGACGTTGGCGCGGGGTTCTTGAGGCGGCACTTTACTTTTTTGTATGTATGGGGTAGCGTGCGGAACACTCTCGCTTCAACTTTCCGTTTTGTACGGTGGTGGGACCCACCCGTGTCAAATGGGAATTCCACGACTAGACCCGACGGTTCCATTGGGGGAATCCAAAGTTCGACTGTGTGCAGGCCCAACCCAAAAATAAAAATCAGCAGATGGTCGCGGGGGATCGGGACAGTTCATTGCCCTGAGAACCAGACGTAATATTAGCCCAGTAGCTTTCAGACACATCAAGGCTATGTTGTGCTCTGCTATCTTCCCTCCGTTTCGAGAGACGCTGTCAAAGAGTTACTTTTGATTCTCTCAGTTCTTGTCTTTTACGGCTGAAACTGATACTCAGCTGCGATACGACCGATAAAACTCCATTGGAATCTGATGCTTTGTACACTTGTGGGCAGACATGTTGCCGTGGACATTCTACGTATCAAGCCAAGTATCGAGCAATGTATTATAATTCAATCACTTACAGCAAGATCCAACAGGATAGGCCGGTTGCTTGGGAACACATATAATGGACTTTCAAGATTCAAGATATTCAAGGGCGGAGCTCATAGTTAAGTAATGTTTGAATTTTTTGATATTGGTAGTTATGTCGCATAATTTGGGGTTATAAAATAGTTATTCTTTTTTCTGTGTGGTACCTCGGCATCCCCCGTTACAAAATAATGTTACCGTAAACACATTTAATCTCAGCCTACTACCTAATCCGAACACAACCGCCTATCCTGTTGATTTCGCTGTAAATTCAATCGGTCGGGTTAGAGCACAGTGGGTCTGACCAATCGGAACCATGACATCCTCGTAGGGCTGTGGCGGACGATTCACTGAATTCTCCCGAATGAGTCTGGCACAACGAGCTAGTGGTACCAAGATTCCAATGAATGACGTTGGATTTGCGAAAATCGGACGCTCGACCTCGCAACGCGATGCATCGCTCTCATCGTCCCTACCTTC
>JAKEYF010000671.1:0-20846 GCA_021527775.1 Lactarius sanguifluus | reverse complement strand
AATTGTACTTCGAGCCTGACGGAGTTGGCCGTCATCCTCGGCTTCCACTGGTAGGTCATCAGCCGCCTCTGTATCTTTACTAGGAGTAGAGACCACAAAGTCAGGTGGTGGGTCCGATGGGGATATCTTCCACTGCATCGCTACGTCGTTTGCCTTTCCGGCGCGAGCCGCTACGCGGTGAGGTCGGTGATTTGGAGACGAGAGAGGCCGATGGTCTCGCTCCGGAACGGAAGATGGAATCTCCTTGTCACCAACCTCAGTTCCCCGCGTTTTGGAGACCTTGGCCCTCGGAGCACGTTTGGACCGTCCACTTGTGCGAGATGGCTTAGCCTGTGAGATACTAGTCGAAAAAATGGAGATACACAGAATGAAAATGGTGCAATACCTTCGGTTGGTCACTTGTAATTTCAGACAGCGGAGCTACTCTTGGAGCTTGGCGGCCAGCAGTGAGCATTAGCGGGGCGTCATCTTCATCGTCATCCGTCTGCGCGTCTGTCCCCTCACCAGGCTGAAGGGTCTTGTCTCGTATGATGGGTTGGGGTGGTGGAGGCTCGTGTGGTGGATCATCTGGAGACAACTTGGGTCGGGTTGGGGAGTGTGGCGTATTCGCAGGTTCGGAATCGGGAACAACAACGGTCTCTCGACTGTCCTCATCTACCACAGGTACGCCAAGATCATTACTGTCACGTTGATGGGATGACTGTGATTCTGCATGCATTTGCGCCGCTAACTGTTCAAATAACCTGCGACCCGCACTAGGAGCATGAGACGATTTCGAGGCGTCAACGGAGGGTTGGGTTTGTCCATCCAGTATACTGTCTGTTGCAGTATGTTGTTGCAGCAGCTGGCCCTGTTGATGGCGCCATTTTTTCATGGGATTCACCATACCCAGAATATTCCGAGTATTTGTGGATGGCCGTGAATACATGGAAGTGCACTCTTGCGGAGAGCTTTGTCCGACATGCCGGACCCCAACATCGAAAACTTGCGTGGTGTCTGCGTCCAAATCCTCGGATGCAAGAGGCTGTGTCGACTGGTAGTCCTCCACTTGAGTTTCCATATGGTCCAATGACCCCGGATTCGACACCAAGGGAGGAGTGGAGGCGTTGTCGGGGACATCGGGGGCTTCGTTTTCCTGAGTAATGTCTCGTCCCGGAGCACCAAGCGACACATTTGACGCCTGAGAAAGGACATTATCACCCTGAGCCCCAGATCGCTGAAGTTTCCGCGTATGCCTAGAGCCAGAGTCAGGGGGCCTCCCGGGTGACGAGGGGAGATCAGTCTGAGTAGGCTCGCGTAGTACGGCAGCTGGGGGCGAACTCGGCGCCATGGGGGGTTCATCTTCTTGCGTCACACCCTCACCCAACTCGGAAAGCGGAATCTCAAACTTCCGATTCGCAGCAAGAAAGCGCTTTGCGGGATCTTCCCATTCATCGGCCTCTGCGAATGAGTCGACAGAAGCAGGAGACGGGGAGCGTCGTCGTTTCAATTTGGAGGCGGAGCGAGTCGTTGATTTCGTCTCAGACGTGACCTTCAATGGCAATTCGGATGGCGAAGGAATATCGGCGTCATGGCACATTTTCCTCCTCTTGACCAACTGTTTCAATATGTCAGCAACTGTCAGCTGACATAGCGGCGCGTAAAGTAAGGGAAGTAGATCTCAGTGGATACAGACCCTAGTTTCCGACATCATGCTGCCCTTTCCACTCCCGTCCGCGCAAGATGCCACCTGAGTCTGCGTTTGGGTGTCTGCTAGCCCATGAAAGTGAAGTGGCGAGGCATCGTCATAGGAAGAGGAAGAGAAATCAGCGTGTCCACGGTCTGCTGCCACGGGCCTTCCGACAGACGCGACCTTGCTAACCGCCCCCGATGTGGACGCACTGGACCCCGCGCGAAGATGGGAGGGCTGCATCGACAGATCACTATCCATGCTTGACTCAGTCAATTGGCCCGCACGAAATGCGGATTATAGAACACTGACACCTTTCTCGAGGGCTTGGAAGGCATAGCCAGGTACTACGCTCTACCAGACGGACTGAGAACGCGACGGAGTCCAGAAAAGCAGAAAAAATAACTTGGCAACGAACCAACGGGAAGAAGTGAGAAGAAAAAATAAGTGAATAAATGAGTAAAGGATATCAGTTGAGTCGTCAGCCGAGCGTGATAAAGGATAAGACAGTGAGGGCGCGGTCGCGAGTCGAGTTCCCCGTCAAAGCCACCGGCGCGTCGGGGTGCACGTGACCCGTCGCGTTATGACTTCCTATTTGGTTTGAAATTTGATGCATTTGATGATTCCCACGAAGATTCCCACTTGGCCTTCTTCATTCACTATGCTTCACACCCATTTAATGTCATTTACACGCATCGATTCACAAAAAAAACTGGGTGAAGTGCCGATCTATTGAGGTCAGAATTTGCACATGTGTGGACATTTGTTACAAGGTGTAGATTCAACTACATTTGTATTTATTTGTTTGACTCGCTGCTGGTCATCAGAAATCGAATGCGTGGCTAGTACTCTCATTACCACTCGAATCGACCCGCCGACGCACCGTTCCCTCTCATCTCTCCCTCTCGGTCTCAGTGACCATTCGCGAGCTGTAGCGATTGGCTGGTTGGCTTTCAATTCACTCCGCGCTGGACGCTGTGTTTATGGTGGCATGCCCTTGATTTGCCAACCTTCTCTGCGGGGACTGGAGTCTGGTACCTGTCATACTCGGTCCCAGAGGAGAAAGCACGTTCATACGACGGATAAGTCACTGTCGACGAAGTCTTCTCAGAAGAACAACGCCGCCTATGTTCACACCGTCAACGTCGTTCTACCTGAGAAGTCTCATCCGACGCACTTGGTCGCCTCTGGGAAAGGTGAAGACCGAAGTCAAAATGCTGAGACCAACCCCAAGTCTAATGCCGAAATATCCGCTGTACCCGACCCAGTGCCGAACCCATTGATCCCAGTGGTGCTTTCCTTTACTGCTGAGCAGACTGGCCGACCATTTCAGATGCCTAAGACAGTTGCCGGCGACGCTTCTTCCGGTGTATTCTCGACAAGACTCGTTGTGCCACATTCATCGCAATCACGATCGTTCACAGCTTCTGCACTGTCTGGCACCTCGTCATTGACATCCACACTGCCCACATCTAGATCAGCGGAACATCCCGTCAATACATCGAATAAGGCCCCATCACGACAAACTACGCCGCATCAGCTTTCCGCCACGATCATAACACTTCTAACCTTAGGCGGAGCATTCTTGGTTATTGCGATTCTCATTGGGGTGAAAGTATGGATTCAACCTCGGCGGCGCCCCCATCCGACACCATCGCTCCCGATCCTTCAGGACGCATTCCCACCGGCTCGAAAAATGGGAGACGAGTCGCCTTTGTTCGGTGGTAAAGAACGACTGTCGTCTCAAACGGGGAATGGGGGTGTCCCTTGGACATGGACACAATACCAGTCCGGGATACCGAAACCGGTTCCAGCAGCAAACGTCCCAAAGTCAGGGGAAACAGACCAGACGCCAATGAGATACTCGTGCCAAGTGGACGAGGCGCCGCCCGTCACGCATACAGGGATACCAGGCACTGCCAAGCCAAGCACTAACTTTGGATCAGATGGGTACCCCGGTAAAGCGCTGTCGCGTCTTTCGACTCTCTCAGGCTTGGTCTACCCCGGGTCGACGTATGAAAGTCCTGGACAAGAAAACATTGGAATCGCTGTCGGGTATGGTCAGGGCCCGGAATACGGTGGGATGGAAAGTGTTGGGCGTGAGGTGAGCAAGAGGGCCAGCACGCGGAACATGGAGAAGCGCCGACGTAGTACAATATACGGATCACCAGAAGGCCTCGCGTACGCGATGTCACCGCGCATGGCGCCGGTGGTTGATGACAGGGACGAAGACCAGGGTGATGGATTTCTACAAGGACGAGCCCGGGTCAAAGCGCCGTATGGGGCCGGATCGTACTTTCGTGGATCGGCGTCTCCAACAGTCGAGTCTGGGTCAGATGAGATGATTGCAACGCCACAACAATCGAACCAGAAATGGGTGACGCCGAAAGTGAACGAGGCGGTGATTGGTCACCCGGGGACAAACATGAGCGCCGGATTGTCAGGGGACAAGCCGCCACGAGTGCCATCCCCGCCAATTTTGCCGTCCTTGGCACAAATGGCCGAATATCGGAGTCCTACTTATAGTTTTTACGGCTTGTACTGCGGTTGATTTTATATTTATTTTAACTCGATTTGTGTCCCAATTTGGGGATTTGCCTTTTAGCCCTTCTTGCTTGCCTCGCCCCCACTGCCCCGCTCCCCTTCGTCGCTTAACTCTTACCGCCATACAACACATGGCGCACCAACAAGAGGGTACCGGTGCTGGCCATGGAGTCGCCTATAACCCAGTTCCAAATCCTCCGCAAGAACCTGAACCCCCCTTCGATAACATCCACGATTCCCTTTACGACCCATACTCCACTGAGGCCATGTCAGCCCCTCCTCATTTGGACGACCTCAATCCAGAGGAGGCCTCCGTCAACCTTGTCCGTCCTCGCTTTCTTGGCACCATCGATGGCGAGGGCATCCGCGAATCTTTAGCTTCAGTCGGTTCCCGGCCCCAGTCAGAGAACGTCTCTTCTTTATACGCTCTCAATCCAGAGTCTCTCTCCGCAAGAGGCTCTTTTCTCCCCGACCATGCTACGGCTGACTCTTTCTCTGCTCCTTATCGAGATGACCCCCGCTCCCCCCCAGAGGACGACGCCTTCGATGGTCCTTCTGTCCCTTTGGATAGTATTTCTCCTCAACCTCGTTTCCTCAAGGAGAAGCAAGCTATCTATGCGACCCCCACCTCCAAGTCTCGTCGCCGCAACATCATCATCCTTGCTGCGCTTGGCGGCTTGATTTTACTTATTGTCGCAGTCATTGTTCCCGTATACTTTCTCGCCATTAAACCACAATCCAACAAGTCCTCTCAGTCCTCTCCTTCTACCACCGCCTCTCCTTCATCAACTGGCTCTCCTTCCACTCCTAAAGCCGCCGTTGTCACTGGCGGCGATGGTTCCACGGTTACCATGGAAGATGGCACGACGTTCACATATCGTAACTCGTTCGGCGGCTACTGGTATTACGATCCGAATGACCCCTTCAACAATGGCGCCCGGGCACAGTCTTGGTCACCAGCCCTAAACGAGACGTTCAACTATGGAAGTCATCTTATCCGTGGGTGAGTAGGGCTTCTTTCGACGTGTCCATGCCGTGATTAAATCTCGTATTATTTTCAGTGTCAACATCGGCGGCTGGTTGAATACTGAGCCTGTGAGTTTCCATCCACCATCCTAGCTGGAGACGCCCCTTCATACCCCTCTATAGTTCATAGTTCCTGCTCTATACCAAAAATATCCAGGCACCGTTGACGAATGGACCCTAAGTCTCGCCATGGCTCAGGACACCGCTAGTGGGGGTCTCAGCCAACTAGAAGACCATTACAAGACCTTCATTGTACGTTTTGTCCTAGTTCCACTCAACCCGTCTCCGTTCTTATCGGGGCCTACGCAGACCGAACAAGATTTCGCTGAGATTGCGGGTGCCGGCCTCAATTATGTTCGCATCCCACTGCCATACTGGGCTATCGAGACGTGGGACGGCGAACCCTTTTGCCAAAGACGGCTTGGACGTGCGCCTCTCTCGTTCCACATCACTCCTTTATTCTTATAGTTCCCCAGGTACTTCCTCAAGGCGATTGAGTGGGCACGCAAGTACGGCATTCGCATCAATCTGGATTTCCACGCTCTTCCTGGCAGTCAAAATGGATGGAACCATTCCGGCAGACTCGGCTCCATCAACGTGCTGAATGGTCCCATGGGCTACGCCAACGCTCAGCGCTCTCTGGATTATATTCGAATCCTGGCTGAATTCATCTCTCAGCCTCAGTACAAGGATGTCGTAACCATGTTCGGGCCCACCAATGAAGCACAATCTCCGACGGTTGGTCAAGACAATTTGTCTAGATAGTGAGTGTCACTGAACGATCGAGTCATGGATCACCCCAATAACTTGTATACAAGTTACTTCCAAGCATACAATAACATTCGTGAAGCTAGTGGTACAGGAACTGGAAATGGTCCCATGATCTCTTATCATGACGGCTTTGCTGGCGCCGCCAACTGGGCTGGCTTCTTTCCTGGGGCTGATCGTATCTCGCTTGATTTCCACCCTTATCTTTGCTTCGGCACTCAGATTACAAGTCCCATGTCCGCTAACGTTGACCAACCTTGCGGTGCCTGGGCTGTGTCAATGAACGATTCCATGGATGCGTTTGGACTCACCGTTGCTGGAGAATTCAGCAATGCTCTCAACGACTGTGGCACATTCGTAAATGGTGTCGGATTGGGCAACCGTTATGACGGTACTTACAAGAATGACGGCAACTGGCCTAGAGTGGGTAGTTGTGATCCCTGGGTAGACTATACGACCTGGAGTCAAGACCTCAAGGATAGCACCAAACAATTCGCTTTGGCCAGCATGGATGCCCTTCAGGTAAGCAAATTGCCATAACAGAAAAATATAAATGTTCAAACACCTCGTAGAACTGGTTCTTTTGGACATGGAAAATTGGCAATTCGTCAACCAGTGGCCAGGTTGAAGCCCCTGCCTGGTCGTATAAACTCGGCCTGGAAAATGGATGGATGCCCACGGACCCTCGTCAAGCGGTTGGCGCCTGTGGAGCCACGCATGTATGGAGACCCCCCGCTCGCGCCGACGCAAACTGGTGGCTCCGGTGCTGGCCAGATCCCTGCCTCGGCTTCATCGCAATACTCTTGGCCCCCCATTTCCATGAGCAATGCCGACGTTGCTGTCGCGAACCTTCCACAATACACCCCGACTGGCACCATTCCAACGCTCCCCGTCCCGACTTTCACCTCCACGAGTAGTTCGATTAATGCAGGCAATGGATGGGCAAACCCTTCGGACAATGTAGGACTGGCGGTCCCGATTGCGACCTGTTCTTACCTTAGCCCATGGGCTGGGGCAGTTGCTGCCCCCGCAGCGTGCGGTACTCAGTCCGCGGGCACACGTCGCGAAGTAGTCTTGGGTGTGGATAGACCTCGAATCACTCCCCCGCCGACTTTATGAGTCTCATTATTGACGTTCGTAACTCGGACTTTTTCTCCGGACACTTTTCATCCCTTTTGTTGGGCTATACCTTGGACAACAGACCAAACTACCCTTAATTTTTTTTTTACGTTCACTAGTTTTTTTTCTGCCCATTGATATACCTTGGGTGGAACGTGGGTTTGAGGCACCGATGGGGTGGTGAGTTGGACTACCGAATGACACTGGTAGTAATTGTTGTATATTTTGAGAGCGAGCTCCCAACCCTGTATATACGTGCCCTTGGGACATACAGGCCGAATCGAGAGTTCGTGGTGTTCCCTCGTCGCAGATCTCAGTTTTCGCCACTGGTGGTGGCATATCTACCAGATCCTCCTGTCCACCAAATCCCGCCTCGTAATCACGATCTTCCCGTGGGATACCAGCAGGGGGCTGCGCCTCATGACTCGCCGCATCGCTACCATGCGCACGAAGAGAAGCAAGCTGCTCCTGCTCCTAAAATCGAAGCTGTTCAGTCGTTATCGATGGAGCGACTGTCAACGTGCCACTGCATCCGAGGCAGACATAATCGGATACAGTAGCACTCGCTAGCAGTTGACACCAGGGAGGGAGGAATCTTGTTTGACCTTTTGGCGTGCATATTGCGCCTCTTCGCCGGCTTCCTTGTTTTTCCACACGGAATCCTGCTGGTACCGGGCGGAACAAACAAAAGTCAACGCTCGGTCTTTTGATGGAGTCATCGGAATAATCAAACCTTCTTGATCGTCGACATATTGCAGCACAACAGAAATGGAGGAGCGGCGATTGGGAGGAGGAAGAGAACCGCCCCGGATGTTTTTATAGATAATAACACGGTCCCGAGTCGCGGTCCCACACCCACACCCCCTTTAACAGTATTAGGGAACACCGCGTCAGAGGGTCCCCCAAATAGTATCGTTGTGTCTCGTCAATGGCAATGAACGTAGCGAGTAATGTGCAGGCCATATGTGGCAAGCTCGCTTGCGTCCTGATAAATGAAAATGCATGATACTGCATCAGTCTCCATGGACCTCTCGAGCACCTCCCCCGCTTTTGAGGGCGCTACGCCACCGCAATGATGAGCTCCCATTGAATGAAATAAAAAAGAGTGTTTTGGACGTTTCCAGTCGTGTAGTGTCAAAGTCTTTCTTCTGAAGGGCGCGCCGCCTGTTTGCACGACGTGTTCAAGGTGGGCGTCTGTGGCGTCTCAGTTCGGATTCGGAGGAATCATTGACATCGCGCGGTGGCGCAAAGTTCGCAGGGGCACAAACTTGAACCGTATCCGTATCATGATTCTACCGACTGTACGTGTGAAACAAAGACATGTGCCAACTGCTAGGGCAACAGCACCAACACGCCGTAATATCGACAAAATTGCATGGGTGCGCAGGCTGCCAGCCGATCTACCTTTTGACGTGTCTCTCGATATCATCATAGACTTGCTTAGATGGTTGACATCCACCAGAGTTGCCTGAGGGAGCTTCCTGCTACTGTAGGGACATCACACAGGTTGCGACAACCGGCTAAGCAATTTAGGTGGTACCAGACTGACTCTATACAAAACAAGGGGAGCAACTAATGGAGACAAAGCGATAATGAATACACCGAGATTAGATTAGCTCTGGGGCTGGGGTGGGTATGTCCCCATCTGTGCTCCCCCTTGGTTCTGCACTTGAGCCTGGGCTTGTGCCTGGGCTTGGGCTTGAGCTGCTTGCGCCTGAGCTAGCACCTGCGCCTGGTGTTGGGCGTGTTGCGCCGCTGCTTGCGCCTGTGCCACCTGGGCGTAGCCCTGCATCATCGTTTGCCGTTGCTGTGCTCGTCTTAGGCCTTCTGTGCAAACTGGGACAGCTACTCACCATGAGACTCTGCTGGATCCGCATCGCTTGCTCCATCTGCTCTTGCGTGAACTGAACACCGTGCAGCGACGCGTAGTATAACCCCGGGTTCGGGTTCTGTCGCGCGGCTGATAGGTTCGGCGAGGGCTGACCGAGTCCCGGGTGTTGCGAAGCTGATGATGGGCGAGGAGGGTTCGGTGTCGTTGATGTGCGCGGTGGCGAGGAGTGAGGGACGATGGGCGACGACGCTGGCGCCCGCTGAGCAAAACCGGGGGAGAGGTGAGGGGTAGTAGGGCCGGCGGCGTTCATATTCGCGTTCGCGGCTGCCAAGACCCTCTGTTGCGCGGCCTGGACTTGCAACATTTGCTGAGGGGGTAGGCGGGACGCGTTAGCGGGAGGAATTCGCTGCTGTTGCGAGATGTTGACTTGTGGACGTATCTGCGACACCGCCTGGCCGTTCAACTGGGCCCTCGTTCCATTATTGCTCTGAGAGGGCGATTGCGCGGGCTGCCCCGGCCCCTGGGCCTGCGCTTGAGTCTGGGTAAGGTGGTGCTTATTAGCGTACGAGAGATGTAGCACCACTGCCGCAACGCACATGAGGTTGCCCTGGTGTCCCATTTCCTATGCGTTGGAGCATCTGCTGTCGTTGAGCGTCCTCTGCCCTGCGTCGCGTGACCATTTCCTGAGCTTCCTTCTCGGCTTTCATACGGCTCAGTTCTGCTGGGCTGAGCTTCGGTAGTTTAGAGAACTGTCCGTGTGTATCGTGGACCGCCGAACTTTTTCGAGGGTTGGCTAAATCGGTGTCAGGCAATGTATCATCATAAAGTTTTGTCAAACGGTGCACACCCACCAGCAGCTTTTTGGGCGGCCTCCCGCTTCTTGGCTACTTTCCGAAGAGTTTCGAACATCAGGATGTGTCTCCGTCGCTTTCTTGGCTCGAAATTTGTGGCGGGCGTCACGGACGCGTTTGCTGAAGAACTGACGCTGGCCATACGCTTTCTTGTCGTGATTTGCGACTGCGAGGGTCGAGCGGAGGTAGACGAAGAAGGTCCGTCTTGGACAAGCGGGACCATCTGGGCAAAGTCTCTCTCGCTCCGTTCCTTGCCCAACCACCGTGATCGGTACCGTTCCTTACATTCCCAGTCCGCACGCTTCTCCATAACAATTGCACCGCGGGAGGAGTTGAACAAGTCCGCCACGAGACCCCAATTCCTCGGGTATTTCTCCACCAGTCGCTTGAGCAGAGAATCATCTTGATTGGTCCATAGAGTGTCTGCCGCTACACGTCTGGCAGGATCTCGCGGTGTGCTAGGAAGGATGACATCGTCGTCAGGAATGAGCAGATTAGGTTTGCCTCCGTCGAATAGGCCTTGCGAAGGGGTGAGAGACGGAGAAAATGGCACAGAAAGGACCTTACTGCTCGTAGGATCGTCGAGAATTTTGTGAGGTGCATCAAAATCCGGCACGATAGGGGCGTCATCGAATCCTGCCCAGTGGTCGCCTTGCCAACGTCCTGCAGGGTTCAGAGCAGCCAACAACGTAGGTCGGGTCCGCATGAAAACACCCATAGGGGTCATTTTGCTATAGGTTGTAGGATCGGTGCGTTTATGGGGATCGTCGCGGTCTCGCTTTTCCGACTTTTTCTTACCCTCTGACAGTAAATTTGATGGCCCTGATGGATTTGGAGGTTCAATGAATGTGAATGGCAATTCTGGAAATATTTGCGATATGTCGGCGGGTAACGCATGGAAGTCGTGAGGCACATCGTTGGAAGCTGCGTCACGGGATTTGTAGATATAAAGGTCGTCAAAGTCGAGAACGAGCTTGTCATAATCGTCGTACGCAATATGGCCACGAAGCGGTGAGTAGACGTTTGGTTTCTGAGGCTGTTTGGGTGTGGACGTTGGCTGCCCAGTCGGGTTCTCCAGAACTTCATCTGACCCCAGTATGGGATCGTCTGATGTAGCCTTTAGGCCCGAGTGAAGGTCAAGTTGGGGCATTTCACCTGGGTGAGACGCGCCGTCAGTCAAGGAGCCTGGCGTTTCGTCTTGCTTGAGGTCGACATTCGAAGTTGTTGTGGTCAACTGCATCGCTTGCAATATCGACGAGTCGTCCACATCTTCTTCCTTTGGCCGAATCTCGTTCTCGGGCTGGGTTGACTCGCTGCGCTCCGCGTGTCCGAGGGCCTCTTCCAATGCAGTGCGGGGCTCGAGAGCATCAGCCACTTCTCGCTTCTCTATCTCCTGTTCGTCGTCGCTATCATCAGAACCATAGTCCGCCGAGATAAGAGCCGAAGAAAAGGGCCGCTCCCCAGTGTCCTCGGGGGTGTCTTCCTCTACGTCCTGGCTGTGCTCTATGATCATCTCCACGTCATCAATGTCTCGGGACTCGTCATGGACTGGCCGACTCCAGTCCACGACAATGCCCCTCTCCCTTCTTGTCTCTCGGTCGCCAACACTATGCCATTCTAGTACCGCAGAAGAGAGTTTGTAAGCGACTGCGATCTTCCATCTACGTTCTTCTCGAAAGTCAGTGCGCATCCAGTGCTACAAGTCTCATGAGAGATGTGATTTTGACATGAGCGAGAAACACTCTACCATTTCGTCCAAAAGGTAGTCCCAATGGGTTTTCGATACGTTTCCAACTCCACGCTGCTTCTTCGGTTGGCGGTAGCTCCATTTGCCCGTATCTTTAAGCTGTTCTACACGCTCCAACACTCGAACAAGGCGGAGTTCGTTGAAAGCCACCTAGACACCATTGGGGACGATGATAATCTGCATAAAACGAAGGGCTCACATTCCAATCCCGAGTGCTCATGGTTTTCGTAGCACGAGATACCCTCTTCCACAAAGGATTTGTCTTGATCGTCACTCCCCATTTGTTAATACCCAGAGGTGCCCATTCCTCGGTACTATCCTTGCGATTTTCTGCACTTTTATCCTTCTCTTTATCTTTCTTGCGCTGATTTTTACCGAGCTTTAACCTCCGTTGTTGGTCCAGAGGGAGTGATTTCACAGGAGGAAGCGTGTACTTGCGACTCAGCGAAAACTCGGGGCTAAGCCACTCATTCACAGACAGAGACCGTGCTTCTGGGTTTGCTGAATTAAGCGCGTATTGGGCCGACTCCCCGACAGGGGTGAGCGTAACGGGAATGAAGACCTCCGTAGACGGTTTGGGGAGGAAGTATGAACGCGGAGGGAGGCAACGCGACGATAGGCGTGCGGGGGGAGACGAATGACGAGGGGCCAGGTGACGATAACGCTGGAGATTGGTCTTCTGTCTGAGAGGCTGTTGGGACAGGTGGTGTTGCGCTATGTTCCCTCTCGGGAACGGGACTAATGGATTCATCGGGTTCGATGTGTGGTTCTCCCACAGCATCGACGTCCATATCCGCGTCTTCCTGCAGATAGATGTCTTCCACGATCGAGGGAGATACCAAAGCCTCAGGTCTCGATTCCTCGGTGATTTCATCAACTAACTGGTCCGAGTCGGTCTCCATGGGCGTGGCGGGAGTAATAATCTCCTCGATGTCTTCAACGGGTTCAGTTAGAACTTCGGGCTGGGGCTCGTCCGCGCCAGTGTCCGTGCCAGTATCTGCAGGTGTACGTTCGGGTGAAACAATGGCCGGGACCGCAGATGCGTCCTCCGAGTGGTCGACATCGCCAACTAATGGAAGCGGCAGATCTTCGTCGGGGAGTTCAAGAGATGGCTCGCCAACATGCTCCAAGGATATATCCGGCGACGGAAGACACAAGTCACCAAGTTCAGATGAGCGGTCTTCTTCCGCTGCGACAGGATTCATATCCACGTCAGGTGGCAATGGTGACGGAGGCGTGAGGACTTCGGATATGGGTGAGTCAGGAGGAGGGGCCATGGGCGCGTCATGGTATGCGTCCGGGGTGAGTGGAGTAGGAGCCCGAAGACCGGGGGGAGAGGGAGCGAATTCGCTGTCGGCGAGTTGTGCGATACTCCCGACCCCCTGACTTTGAAAGGGAAAACATAGTGAGCGAAATAAAGAAAAGAGCGAACGCACACGCACGCTTTACGAATGTCAAATCTATCCACAAACGCCTCAAGCTCACCGTCATGGTGGCCCTCCGTGGTTAGAACTAGCTCGGCGCTGTTGCGTCTCTGTAGCAAGACGAACATTTCACGCAAGTAGTCATCCCGACGTTGGGTTATTTCCCTGAATGGACGAATTCGTGACGACGCGCTAGAAGAGCATAAATCCATGGGCTTACCGAAGTTGGGCCTCGAGGATATCGAGTGTAGACATTGTCGAGTCGAGGAGGATGACCGCGAGCGAGACCTTCACCTCGCCACAGGCGTATTATGTAATATAGGGTATCAGGCATACACGGGGGGGTTTGGATGATTAGCATGCATGCAATGTACTAGTCGATGAAGGATGGACAAATAAATAGTGTCCAGCACACACAACCACACCGTCAACTCAACTATCCTATCGAACCTGCCGCCTTCATACCACTGCCAGAGGGGTCGTCACCAGCCTCGTCTGACTTTGACTGGCTAAGTCCAACTCCGGCATCGTGACCAACCAACCTGACGGTACCAACCAACTCCCCATTTTCTGGATCGGACTCGTCGCCGTCGTCCATTGGTGAGCTCCCAACGGCGACCAGGAGAGGAGGTGATACGTCTTGAGGCGATGACCTGGCGGATAGAGAAGGCTTCATCGGTGAGGCAGCCAAAGCTGGTACAGTGTCGTCCAGTAGGTCGGCAACCTTAGACAAAGGATGAACAGGTGAACGTGTGGTTGACAGGGAAGGTTCCGTGGCTTTAGTAGCTGCTCTTTGCGTCAAAGGGATGAAGACCAATCCATCATCGCCTTGCCCCGATTTTGAGAGGTGGCTGACTTCCTGAATCAAAGAACCTCCGCTTTCTAGATCGTCCGGATGTGTCTCAGAGTCGGGATCGAGTGTGATATCATCGCGGGTTGGGAGGTCTACAGGGAGAGGAGCAGGAGGTTTTGTGATAGAGATAACAGGGACAGGTATTTTTGACGGTTGTTCCAGAGAGCCATCAGGGTCTTGTCTCTTGCGTGGTTGGGATGGAGTGGTATTACTGACGTCCGCGAAAACGGGGATCGGTACCTCGGCACCAGAGCTCGCGGTAGTATTCGCAAGGGCCAAGACGCCGAGGCCAACTTTCTCTGTTGCCTGTAGGCGGGAATGGGAAAAGTACGGGTAGAATCTGTCAGAACAAGAGGTGTACATACCTTGCCTTTCTCCTCCTCCGCTGGAGGGTCCGGGACTAGGCCGGTTTGCTGCCACTTGCGAACACTTTTATCAGCCCATGCCTCCAGCGTTGTCCAACCCCGATATTCTCCTGCCAAACGCATACCACCTGCTGCGGCTCCGCCCGTTCCTTCGCCAGATCCCCGCCCGTTACCGTCAAAGAAATAGCTCTCATAGCCGACGTCATCTTCGCTTCCCTCGCTTTCGTTCGACAAACCGAGTTCGAACCCTTCTCTAGATTCAAGCTCCTCTGCAAAGCTGGCCAACCAGTGAGCCCACCCCGCAGGGCCGTCTCCTCGCCAGAGAACAACCTTGGTATCAAAGTCGCGGCCAAAAACAATGACCTGTCCAACAGAGCCTCCTTTCTCGGGGTTAAGATCGACTCCTACGTAATTTCCCGTCTTGTCAGAGATAAGTGGTATCCATCCGCGCTGGGAATATTCCTTGCGAATCCAGTTAGGTGGCACGGACTGCATAACTTCGCGCAATTGTGGATGTGCGCCGGTATTGGGGTCGTCGTCGACTTCACGCCAGAACCTCCACTCATCCAGTACCTCGTCAAGGGGGAGAAGGTGTAGCCCGAAGAAGAGGCCGTCGGAGCAGCCAGCTGACGACTCGGGTTCTTGTCCATCGACCACTAGGTATGATTCACGGATGACCTGAGGTAGTGAGAAACCGAACTGCATTTCTATGTTTGCGAGGTCTTGTGGGAGGATGCCGTAGTTGAGGGTGTCACCCAACTCGGGATACTCAACAGAGAGCCAGCTCCGAATCCGGGTCCAGGTCTGCTCGAGAGATGGGTATTGAGGCAAGGGCAAGGGCGACGCGTTGTGGAGGGGTAACAGGGATGCGGGTCGCGAACGAGACGGCGTCCTAGTTAGCATTGACGTCAGAAAAAGAAAGTGAACGAAAGCACTAAGGAGCGCACCCCGGAGGGACATAACCATATTGAGCCCCGTTTGACGGTGGGGGGTATGTAAAGGAGGGAGTCCCTGCAGATTCAGGGTCTGGTGTGCCTAGGGACGAATCTCTGGTAAAAAGGCCACCTTGTGCAAAACTGGGGGAGGGAAGGGAGAAAGCCTCTTGCGTAGAGGAGAGAACTTTGCGCCTTCTTTGCAGGGAAGACTTTGAGGAAGAAGAAAAGAGGGAAGCGAACCAGCTCATGTAGTCGAGGTGAGGATGAAGGCCGAGGCACCGTGAGGGCCAAAGGCTCGTCGTACCCGGCAGTCCCTCGCTTCTATTCTTATCCTTCCTACTATATTTTATCTCTCATCCAACTCTAAATATACTCAACTCGGTGATAATGCTCTTCACTCCCGTAACAGGGACGCTGCCCTTTCGCACCTTCCGCCTGTCTGGACTGGCCCTCTGACACCCATCTAGTTTCGAGAGTCGAGGGAGTGATACAGTCGTTTTTTCTTTACGATATCCCAGAGCCGGGGACATCGTCTGTAGACCCGCCAATGAATCGTCCTTCTACAGTAGGTAAATTCCGGGATACATGCCACGACCGTAGCTATGAACCAATAAATTTGTAAGAAGCGTAGTCCTATGGGCACCCCGAATTGTACGTTGTTTAACCGATACCAGGGGATAGAATAAGTGGGGACTTAATATAATAGATGTTCTACCAATGAATCGGTAAGGACCCATACCGTATATTCGTTGTGTCCGACGTTGCTGTTTTACTTTCACTTGCAGTGAGTACAGGGAACTTTCCATAGCACTTCGAATTTAGAGACTTGAGACTGATTTATTTATTTTAAAGACCAAGCCGAGAAATACACGAGAAGCGAGCTACAGGATACAGACAATGTACAACAATCGTGCAGAGACAGGTGGATTTTAATGGATGAATCGAGGAGTCACAATCAGGAGTCTACACGCGAACGAAACTGGGTATCGCCCTTGTGGATGGTACCCGAGTCGTCGTGGCCGTATTGGGTCGTTACTCAGTACCCAGGGTTCAGCACCATAGAGAATAGCTTCATCTCGTCCAGCAACTCCTTTAAATCAGAGTCCCGCGGTTGAGGGCAGCTGATTTCCAACCCCGGCGGAACGACAAACACAAAATGCCAATTCGCCCTTGGCGGCAGTGATTCCTGTGAAAAGAAAGAAAGAATTCCTTTCTTTATGAGATGGTCTGGCCCCATAGTGAATTGAAAAATGTAGAGTTTTTGGTCGGCCATAATGAACGATTCGAATGGCATTTGATTTCGAGCTATCGGTGAGTAGTAGACCCCATCTATGATTTGGCACGGGTGAGATGAATATAAGTCCAAGTCCACTGCCGCAAAGTCGATCTGTTGCACGGACGATGGGTTGGCGCCGGATCCGTGGTCGGAGTGCCATCGGGGCAACTTGTTAGATCCGCCAGACGGCCCAGAACCCCTTTTCACCATAGGAACAAGCTCAAGCCTAGTCGTGCTCTGCAGCTTTGAATGGCCCAACGCCTTGAACACGAGGCCAGTAATGTATCTCGCCCCTTCAAGGTCCGCCAGGTGTTTGTAGAGTCGAAGTTGCTCTGGTCGCGGTTCGGACCAGAGACGGTTGCAAAGCACGTCCTTGACGCCAAGTGAGAGGGGCTCCACGCTTGAGTAGACCAAATCCATGTCATCGCTGTCATCCAGGTTGGCTTGCCTGAGTTCCTTCTTCGGCACCCGTTTCAGGAGGAAAATGGTCTCGGATACAGTATCCATACTGAACTTCCTTGTATCTGAGACCCACGAGCACAACGTCTCCAACGAAAGCCCTTTAAGTGCGTCATTGTAGCGAGTTTTATATTGAGCTAAGCGGTACTTGTTGTGGAGGAGGTCGAAGCAAATGCGGGGGGTGGGGCCAAATTGATCGTACATCTCGTCTATACGCTTGTCGCTGTCTGTAAGTCCATGAATTATGGCGCTACGGAGAAGAAAATGGTCAGCCCGAACACAGAGGACGGAAGCTGATGAGCCGACGCTTTTGATATCTCCTTTCTCGTCCAGGGATTCATGATACAAATTGCACAATCCGTGGACTTCTCCATGTGTTTCCACCGATCCGGCTGAGGATAGGTAGTGAATGTAATGAAGTGTTTGGTGTTTCTCACAGCAAGACGGGGCGGGACACCACTCGGGGACTCGTCGGAGTCAACCAACGTCCAAACAAGGGTCTTGAGTGTAGTGGAGCGGAAGTGCTCAGGGGTCTTGTAGACGCCTTCTTCGACGAAGAGAAACAACGTTGAGTCACGGTACCAAATGACTGGCTTCTTTTCAGCGAGACGCCGGCGCAGGGCATAATAGACCCAGTAACTTTTCCCTTACAGCCAATGGATCTCAACGACAGTGAGATCACGAAGCAAGGCGCTCACCGATGCCAGTTTGTCCTGTGATGACAAGTGAGGGAGCCTGCTGCCCTGTACGACGGGATTCCATATACTTCTGGCAAAAATCGTATAGTCGGATGTAGTCTTTCCGAATCCAGAGCTTCTGGCATTCTAGGTCCGGAGTACCAAGCGTGAGGATATAGCAACCAGCACCGGTCTCATCGCCCTCGTCCTCGTCTTCGTCCCCTTCTGCGGTTTCATCCACATCCATTGATTCGTTCTCGGGTTGGGTCGCGCGCCACTTTGTCTCTTCGTCTTGCATAGATACTCCCCAGAACTTGCGATGCAGCTCCGCGACCACATTGTCAAGCTTTTCCCACTGGCCCCCTGTCTCAGGGATGATAGAGTCATACGTAGCGAGAGAACCCATGGCGGCCATTTGGTATGGTAAGAAGAGAGGGAGGTAGAGTAGATGACGTCATCAGTGACGCAGTACTGAAGCTTGTCTTATGTAAGAGATCTCCGTAGACTGGATCCGGCGGTTACGGTTAATTATATTGGAGGCAAGGATGCTATAGACACTAGCATTGGGCTGTTCTCCAACACGATTCGACTCAACAGCAGTGCGCGCGCTATCAGGTAAGTGCTTAGCTCAGAGCTGACCTAACTGATCTCGAACATGGAACTCGCAGCCCGTCTTCGCCCTCACTTCTTCCACCGTGACGCCATCCGCCAAGTCAATCAGTGTGAGCTCTCCCTTTTGGCGATCCACGTCGAATGCGCCAAGCTCGGTGATAATCTGGCTGACTGCTCGGGCACCGGTCAAGGGGAGCGAACACTCCCTCAGAATCTTTGGGCTACCATCCTTCGCGCAGTGCTCCATCACGACAATGACCTTTGTGTTGTCGGGATTCGAGACCAAATCCATGGCGCCGCCAATACCTATACTGTTTCGTGAGCAACCAACGCAGTGTTTAGTTGTGGACACCGTAAGGCACCTTTGACGAGCTTCCCGGGTATCATGAAATTCGCAATGTCACCGCCCTGCGAAACTTGCATCGCCTGAGAAGCCCAGTCAGCAGCTGCCGTACTGACTACGTTGTGTGTAAACTGACCCCGAGGATGGCGACATCAATGTGTCCGCCACGTATCATTGCGAACGATTCATTGGTATCTGCGGTCCCTCGTTCAACCAGTCAAACTTTCACCAATCCCGGATCACCACTTACCAAACACGGACGCTCCAGGCAATAAGGTAACGGTCTCTTTCCCAGCGTTGATGATATCCCTAGACAAATATATTCAGCACGCGGATAGTAGTTTTTTTTTTTTGGAAAACGTGGCCGCACGCATCGAGCTGTTCATTGGTTGGATATGGTCCCATACCAAGAATTCCGTTTTCGCTCTGCAGCCACACCTTGACACCAGCGGGGAGGTGTTCCGGGACAAGGGTCGGTATGCCGATGCCTAGGTTCACATGAAATCCGTCCCCGAGCTCCTTCGCCGCGCGTCGCGCGATCCGGTGACGCATGTCGAGGGCAGCAGGTTGGCCTTTCCCTTGGCTTTCGGACGGGGGTTGAGCAAGTGTCTGGATTTCTATTTGCTTTTCTGCAGTCGCTTGTACGATACGATCGACATATATTCCCGGTAGGTGGATGGAATTAGGGGAAATTGAGCCAACGGGAACGATGTTTTCGGCCTGGAGCGATGAGTGTTATCGGTTGCGGAGTCAAGGCATTAATAAATGCTCGCCTCGACGATAGTCAACTTCGCATTCTTCGCCATAACAGCGCTGAAATTATTGGCAGCATACCTGCCGGGGGCTTCATTGAGGGAGTGATAGGTGGTCTTCACTGCGAAGCGGACCTGAATACTGTATTGCCCACCTCATCCACCTTCCACGCTCTCACGAAGGCAACATCCCCTGCAATGGCAGGTTCAAGGACGTATCTCCGTCCATTGAACTCACGAAATTCTTTCTTGTTCCCGGGAAATTTAACGCCTTTGGATATGCCACCGTCATGATAGCGGATGGGTATCGAACCCTCCTCCACCGCAGTAGACGCGCCAGTGGGCGTAAAAAACGCGGGTACACCAGCGGCGTGCGCTCGGAGACGTTCGGCAAGAGTCCCCTGCGGCACGAGTTCCAAAGAAATCTTTCCTTGAAGATAGAGCTGTTCGAAGAACTTGTTCCTAAACAAAACCGAGGTCACGAATACGACCGAAGAGGTAAATAGGTGCCACGAACGCCCCGATATACGAAGATATCATCTGTCAATCTGTCCCGCATGGAGCAGCTTTCCTACGGACGGCGCCGCTCAGCGACAGGTGAGATACGTGTAGGTACGGGGCACGCACCAAGTCCGTGCAAACCCGAACCAGCATTGTTGGAGACAGCGGTCAAGTCCCGCACATCCCGCGTGCAGCAAGCGCACCGATCAAGGTGTCTGTGGTGTACGTCCGGGCTTGAGCGCGGCTACGTGGACCCCGCCGCATGACCCACCTGGTGTTCCACAAAGGCCAAAGCCTAACTATTGCGTTGAGTATCCTGCGGTTGTTATTAAGGAAAGAAGCGCACCCCCACTAAGTAGCACATCCCCCGATTGACTGCACTGACAGCCTCGTCTGCAGAGTTCCAAACTTTCTTCTTCCTTGGGACTTGAGGATTCGCCGGTACAGAATATGCCCGGAAAAAGTAAATAACTGGAAGCCCTGCACGAGGGTTAAGACGACGAGAAAGCATGTCCGAACAAACGGATCATATAGATGCTTCGCAATTATATACTGTACAAGTACCGGCCGGGCCGAACTTACGGACTACCTATTACGTTCACCGCCTCTTATATGGGCCCTTTGGTCTAGCAAAAGCCGCTCCTCCCAATCCCGAATTGTTCGGTGTACCCATCCGACTAGGCTCTTTACTTTGACCAAGCTCTGCGCGTAAAAAAGATGCACCTAACTCATGAGGGTCAGATGTCTCCACTTTACGCGGCGCAAGCAGGAGGGGTGGCAGGAGAGATTTCGCCATCTGATAGACGGAGGACGAGCCGGACGAGTACAGCATTCGGTGCTTCACTGGGGACGCAGACGGGCAGGAATATAAAGACTATTCTGAGAGTCAGTAAGGTCGGGATCTTAGAATAATTGGCCATTCACCGATGCGTCGCTCGAGAGCATCATCAGACCAGGAAAAGAATGCGAAAGCTATAGCGAAATTTTAGTGAATCGACGACAGAAGACACGTCGTACTCACAAGGATTAGATGAGGGTATCTTGCTCCCAAGTTCATCTACTGCGATAGCAGCCGCTTCTCCCAGTACCAGAGT
>JAKEYF010000670.1:0-20949 GCA_021527775.1 Lactarius sanguifluus | reverse complement strand
TCAAATTGGAGACCTAGTATGGTTAGAAGGACGCCACCTACGTACCAACCAACCAACCACCAAGCTTGCGCCCAGAAACATGCCCGTTCAAGGTTACTCAGGTGTCCGCAGTCTTAACCATACCCCTCCTAGAACTTCCCACGCAGTGGAGCATCCACCCGGTATTCCACATAGACCTCTGACGCCATACAAAGAAACTCCCACACATGCCCCAACTATCAGCGCCCACCACCGGAATTGGTAGGATGAGAAGAATACGAAGTCGAGAAGATTCTAGACTCCTCGTTTCGGCAGAACCAAGAAACTGCAATACTTGGTAAAGTGGCGCGATACCCCGACTCCGATAATCAATGGGTCTCGAAGGATGACGTATTCGCTGATGAAGCGATAAGGGAGTTCAAACATTTGAACCCCGCTAGAGAAGTGCATATAAGCACAGGGAAAACCCAAGAGACGTCCCCATCTCCTTCCCTCCCGATTCCCCACACTCATGTCCCAGTCCCCAGTCCAAGTCCACTATGTCCTCGACGACCTACTCCCCATCTCAGTACAGCCAACCCTCATCGTACAGAACGCCCCAACATATCACCCATGTCGGTTCCCCAGCCCCTTCAACCAACAAGTCGTCACTCTTCCCCCCCGCACCATCCCTACTTCCTTCGCCAAGCCCTACAGCCGTACATTCTCGGTCCCCTTCGGCGCAAGGTTACGTCCCGACGCGACCTCCGTCCCGTCAAGACCAAGTTGCGGTACAAGAAGATCGGGAGTACAAACCGTACCTGTCGGAGGAGCATTGTCCTCTCAACCACCACATCATGTATGGGAATCACCTCACCATTACTCACGACGAAATTCCCCGATATGCACCACCGAGGGAGACCAATGCGTGCTCCGAAAGCTTCTCGACCCGCGCTCCGCCGATATCAGGCGGAGGAACACAGTCCAGTTTCCCGATCTCGGGTGGAAACTCCGCCACCCCACGTACCGGCACAACAGGGGAGTCCATTACAACTCCCTTTCCAGATATGCGACGCTCAGGGGAGGTTGCACCCAGCTCGCTATACGCAGCTCGTGTTTACGGCGGACCCCTTCGTCCTCGCCTACCGACAGGCAGCGACCAGCAGTACGGAAAGTCCGTACATGCCGCGCCCGACTAACCACTCGAGCCCCGAACCATACACAGACGACGACCTGATCTTTTTGGATCAGGACAGCAGCTACCACGAATCCGTCGACGCCGCCCTTCTGGGCATGAAGGACCTCTCGGTCACAGCGGATACACCCGCTACCGATGTCTTCAGGCGGGGTACGCAGCCAAGGAGGCGGAGTTGCGCAAGAAGGTGGAGGAACTCGAAAGGATCGGGATTACCCGACGTCAGTGCGTGTTACGCCTGGAACGCGCAAACGCCATCAAGCGCATCGAGGACGAGAGGGGACTCCTACCGTCCCGGAGCGGAGGAGGGTCAGCGGATTGCCACCATAAGGGAGGTCTTGGAGCGTGGTCGGTCTGGGGCCCGATCCTGAAAAGGGGGGTGATGTTACGTTCGGCCCAGAAGTGGACACTGACGTCAAGGGTATGACACCGCGTCAGCCGTATATTGTCATGGACTTGTGATCAGTCAGCCAGGTAAGCTCCGGCGCATGTGATTGTGTACGATAACGGATCGGATCATGACTCGAGATGTGACTCATACTAGGATAGCTGTACTAGGGTTCACGGTACTTACGCTATTGGTTAGTACGGATTGGAGCGGTGCTTGAAAGCCCGCGCGTAACTGTATAAGTAGAGAGCTGCGAAGACCAAGAACGGTATCTTGGTCTTCTTCCAATACCACTACCTGTTCTTCGCTCTATAGGGACCTCCCCCTTTAAGTGAGTCGTCCAGCATACCCTAAGACCAAGGGGTCCCCTGTGACTTATCCCGAACGTTCCCTCCGTGGACAGTGGAATATCCCCTCGACGCCGTCTGTCACCAAGTCTTCTTCTATCACAACGAACGCGTGGCGTCCCCCTACTGCACTCTCTATATCATCGACCACCACAGTTGGGACGAACTCGAAACATCCGACACCCTCCCTATCGGTCTACAACAGGGAGACGATCTCCACGCATATCGAGGATTAGCAGGAGAGTTATTCCCGCATCCCCAGTTCTACCCACAGAGCAGAGTCAATCGCCTCTTCTACCCTTTCGTTAGATTCGCCACAACCCGAGAAGCCTAAGTCAGGCCAACGTCCGTGGTAGACGTTACAGATGGCGAGGATGAGGTTGGACGAGTGGATCCATGATTAGTTGGTTGATAGACATCGTTGCTCTTTTGCGGTCTTTATAGTCTTGCAAGCATTCCGGAGCGTGGACGTCTGTTGCGTTTTCCCAACTGTCGTAGGCGTCTGCATATCCTTTCCAGTGGACGAGATATTGAAGGGTCTTCTTCCGGCCGGTCCTTCTTTCTCCACGGATCTCTTCCACTTCCCATTCTTCTTGCCCATCGATTATGTCTGGGCACGGTTCTTCGAAGTTTGGGCCGTGAATCTCTGTTTCGCAGTATGGCGTCAGTAGCGCGGCGTGGAAGACGTTGTGTATCTTCCATTGCGTTGGTAATACTAGTTGGTAGGACGTCTTTGATATCACTCGCGGCTACCATAAATGGTCCATATCTCCTAGGAGCTAGCTTGGCCGTTGGATGCGTGGTTCTTAAGTTCGTCGCTTCGAGCCACACTTTCTGCCCGACAGCGTATAGTTCGTGTTTTGAATCCTTGATCCAGGATTCTTGCGCAGATTTCATGGCGATTGCCGACTGTCTTCGGGCAGCTTGCAATTGTTCCAGTCGTTTCGATGCCTCTTGCGCTTTCATGTGATTATTGCTAGGTTGGTGTACTGGCGGCGTAAATCCGACGAGGAGTTCAAACGGTACCTGTTTGGTAGTTTCCGATTTCCAGGCATTTAGCGTGTATTGGGCTATTGGCAATCAGTCCGCCCAATCGTCGTTATGATTGCTAAAGATGCGCAGATATTGCTCTAATCGTTGATTTGTACGTTCCGACTGACCATCTGTTTGCGGATGATAAGCGGTACTGATATTTTGCTCTATCTGTAGTTTAGTTATGAGTTCCTTGAATATCTTCGCTGTGAACCTGGGATCTCGGTCTGAGATTACTTTCTTCGGTAGTCCGTAGTGCGGGAGTACGTGTTTGAGGTATATCGCTGCCGTTCCCATTGCATCGATCGTTTCGTTGCATGGTATGAACAAGCTGGCCTTCGTGCATCCTTGGTCCGTTATCGTCAGGATCGTGTCATACCCTTTTGAGTTCGGGAGTTTCGTAATGAAATCTAGAGCTATCGTTTGGAATGGTACTTGTGGTCCTTCATGCGTAATGGGGTAAGTTGGTATTTTGGGTCTTCCCGGTAGATTTTTGTTTGCTTGGCACGACGCGCATCCGTTTACGAAGTCTGTCACATCCCTTTCATGCGCGGCCACCAGTAGTGTTGCTGAATGGCGTCTAGTGTCTTTGTTATCCCTGGATGTCCCGCCGTCGGCACGTTGTGGAACAATGTGACCACCCCTCTTTTTAGGGTTACATCGTCCACGATGGCGAGACGACCCGTGCGGTAGAAAAATCTGTTCAGCATGGTTAGAGTACCGTTGTCTACGAGGTTCATGAGCGACGATCTATGCGATGTTTGTGCGGCACGGAGTCTATCGTCTAGCATCGTAGTCCGTATCGCTTCTATGAAGAAGGAGGGAGGTAGAACGATGACGTCAGCGTTGTCCGGGTTATCGGTAGATGGGATCGATTTGGGATGTCTAGATAGTGCATCTGCTTGAAGCAGGGCACCCGGTCTATGGACAAGACGGAGGTTATAGTCGGCCAAGACATTGACAAGGCGCGCTACGCGTCGGCTGATGCGTTGCGGGTGTCTGTAATGGATAAGATTTGCGTGGTCTGTGTAGACCGTGACCGGGTGGGTACTCCCAACAAGTTAGATGTCGCCAGTGTTCCAGACCTCTAACGAGGCCGAGGAATTCTCCTATCGCTTGCAGTTTTCCGCGTTGATCTTTTTGTGTCAGTATCGCTCCGAGTGCGAATGCAGAGGCGTCCGTTGGGAGTTCGTAGGGGGCGTTGGGGTCTGGTTGGCGAAGCGCCGGTCTGCTAGTCGCAATCTCTAAAAGCGTCGTTAATGCGGAGGTGCATTCTTCTGTCCACTGAAAATGGTGCGTCTTTCTTTAATAGTGCATTAAGTGGTCGGGCGATGGCAGCGAAGTTTGGAATAAACGGCCTTTGATAGTTGAGGACGCCGAGTGTGCTGCGAATTTGTCTTACCGTGGATAATGTCCGTGGCCAGTCCCTTAGTCCGCTGACCTTGTCTGCCCCCATTCGGATGATGCCCCGATTGATGGTCATACCTAGATAGTCGATTTCCGGGACTTCGAAGACACATTTTGCCAGCTTAAGAAAGTAACTGTCGTTCTGGAGTACTTCCAGAACTGCGCTGACTATTTCGCGGTGTCTGTCCAGATCTTCGGTTGTGGCGATGAGGATATCGTCCATGTACACGTAGAGCTCCCCCGGGTACTTGTCCAAGAGTCGTCTTAGTAGTCGGTTCATAGCGCGAGAGAAGGTCGCCGGCAAGTTCGTGAGCCCAAAGTACATTACCATTGGTTCGAATAATCCCAAAGGTGTTTTGAATGCCGCTTTCCATTGGTCTCCGTCCTTGATGAGGATGTTGTTATAACCCCAGCGAATGTCGAATTTCGTGAAAAGACATTTATTTCCGAGCGACGTAAGGATATCCTGGATTAGTGGCAATGGATATTCGTCTCTGATTGTCCAGCATTTAATGCTTTGTAATCTTGTACGGGCCGTTGTGATCCGTCTTTTTTCTTGATAAAGAAAAGAGGTGACGCGTATGGGGATTTTGATTCTCTGATGTAACCCTTTTGTAGTTGTTCGGACAAGAAAGCGCGAAGATCTTTTATTTCGGCTACGTTCATTGGATACACTTTTGTGCCTAGGTGATCAGGAGCCCCTTCTTTCAACAGTATGGCGTGATCGTCTATACGTGTCGGGGGGAATCTTTGCGCGGCTGCTTCCGAGAATACGGTGGCGAATCTTTCGTAAGCCAGTGGTAGCTCTGTTGTCTTTTTGACTCCGGCGGCGAATGCCATTTTCTGCGCTATGGTTTCGTTGATCTGGGTCCCTCCTTGTCCGATGATCAAGGGTCCTCCTTTGTAGATTCCTTTGGACCAATCGATCTCTGGCTGTCGGAGTTTGAACCAGGGGAGTCCTAATATGGCTCGACAAGATCCTAAGTTCGTAACGAAGAATTCGAGTACGTCTTTGTGATCCCCATCGATGAGGGTGATTGTACATTTGTCTTCTAGGGCACCTGCCGTATTGATCGTGCCGTCTGCGTTACGGATGTCGATTCACTCCGTGGGTTCTGTGGTGAAACCGAGAAGTCTTGCTGCGTTTCGATCGATGAAGTTTCCGCTAGCCCCAGTGTCTAGAAGGACGAGCAGCTTTTGGTTAGTCCCGCGCACTCCAGCTTCGATTGTGACTGATTGTTCTCAAACGCTCTGTATGGCGTTTATAGTAAGGTCTTCTTCATCACCTCCCGTTTCCAGTAGTAGTGAGGTGATGAACTCTTGTCTTTCAGTGGGTGTCATCCCCAGAACTGCTCTCCTTGCTTCGTCTCTTTGCGGAACGATTTCCGCGACTGGTGATTCTGTATTGGGAGGAGTCGAGACTGTGTTAACGCGTTGCGTGCTTTGCTTCTTCTTCGGGCAGTTCATTGACATGTGTCCTTGTGCCATGCATCTGAAGCACCGTCCTTCTTTCTGGCACTTCAGTTTCTCTTTGGGAGTTCTCTTCGATTGCCAAGCGGGTTTTGCTTGTCCGATTTGTACATTGTCTACGTCCATCGGGACGATTTGGTCGTTGTGTGAAGGGCGTGGGACCTTCGTGGGTAATGTCTGTACTCTTCCTTGTTGCGCTACTCTTCCGCCACTGATGTTAGCGATGGCGGTGGCGATGGCCTTATATCGTTGCGCTTCTTCCCTGGTTGCTTCTTGCCACTCGACCATCTTTTTGGGCATCGACGGCCTTTTGAGGCATGCCACTAGAAGTCCCTTCTTTAGGCCTCTTTTGAAGAATTCTAGAGTGCCGTTGGCGTCCGGGTCCCACTTTGCAATAGTTGCGAGCCTCTCGAACGTTGTGATGTACTCGTCGATATCGTCTGCGTTCATGACTAGAGTGGTGAGTTGCTGGTGAGCGTTTTGTTCGCTCAGAGTGTCTGTCCAGGTTAACTTGAACCCGGATTCGAAAGCGGTCCACAGGCTCTCGTCTTTCTCTGTGAGTACTGGTACGCGCGTGGTCACGCTCTCGTCCAGTTCTCTGCTGACTCTGTCTGCCCAGTCGTCCACGGTCGGCCCCCGGATATATGATAGCGCCAGGCTGACACGGCTATATGGTAACTTTATAAGGTCGTGATCTCAATTGATACGTCTGTACTGATGGAATTCGCATAGAAATTGGAGGCTCTTGGCTCGATTTCCGGTGAATTCCTTTGGGGGTTGCCCTTTTAGGGATCCGTTATTTACGGTTGTCATTGCGGTTGGTACTGATGGGGTAACTTGAGGTACGTGACTTGCGGTAGTGGTCTGGGGCAGGGCGTAGGAGCTAAACGCTGTCTCTGTAGTTCTGTCGACTGGTGTGAGTTTCTCGAATTCCTTGGCAAGTCCTTCGAGAGAGTCTTCGCTATTTCCAGGCTCGATTTCGGCCTCTTCGGTGTCTCCTACTTTTGTGGTGTCCGGTTCTGTCGTTATTGCGGTGGTTCTTCTTTCCGGATTTGCTTCATCTTCCGGATTCCACCAGCCTAGTCCTAGGTCGTTCTTTCGCGAGATGCGAAGTGACTTTCGAGTCACGAAATCGTCGTCGCGTTTTTCAAGCAAGTACCACGAATCGTTGATGAATTCGGTGTACCACGCGACTCCTTGGATGTGGATCCGATATCCTTCTCTTGCGTCAAGTCGTTGGCCGAACCGATGAGCGTATGCCCAGTACGCTTGTCCTTGAACGTGTGCTGGAAGATCTTCCGACCAGCGTCTTAAAACTTCGATGGGTGTGTCGTCGTCCGGGATGTGGATCTTTAAGCTAGCCACTGTATCTTTGTCCTAAGATTACGCGTGAATATATTCACTGTCCGTAATTGAATCGCAGTGTCCGTTGTTGCCGTCGATGTCGGTACTGTGTCTGCGCGCCTTATGTTCCGCGCAGGGTCGGTATGTATGGTCTTAGCTTGTTTTACGATCCAGCCGGATCGTTCGGACCTTCGGGTCGAGGGTTCGGGGTGTGCTGTCGACGAGCAAAGGTACTTTGCTCCAGAGGATGTAAGAGACGAGAGGGACGTGCTGTTTCACTCGAGCTGAGCAGAACTTGGCTGGGATTTATCAAAGCTAAGACAAGGTATCTACCTATGAAATGAGCCCCTCTTTATACTCGTACAGACTGTGATTTTCGTAACTATTTTCTATGAGTATTTCCACTGCTGCCTTGCTGGCAGTCTCTCATTCGGTACGCTGTTATGTTCTTTGCTACTCCGTACTTGTCACGTGTCACGTGATCGTGACAATGGGTCTCCTGACCTTGCTGCTGCGACTGGGGCTTCTTCCCACCGCGCTTGCTGCGCTTCTTCTTGCCTTGGGCATTGCCTTGGCCTTGCCCAGACCGGTGGGTGTTGCCTCCACCATTGCCAGAGCCACCGCCAGAGCCAGCGTCACGCTGCTGTCTGTAGTTAGGGTCGCCGCGCTTGCGCTTGACTGCAGAGAGCTTCTGTTACGTCTACCATGGACGTTTGCCTGACTTAGGCTTCTCGGGGTGTGGTGAATCTAACGAGAGGGTAGAAGAGGCGATTGACTCTGCTCTGCGGGTAAAACTGAGGGTGCGGGAATAACTCTCCTCCTAGTCCTTGATACACGTGGAGATCGTCTCCTTGTTGTACGCCGATGGGGAGAGTGTCGGATATCTCGAGCTCGTCCCAAGTGTCGTGGTCGATGATGTAGAGAGTGCAATAGGGGGACGCCACGCGTTCGTTGAGATATAAGAAGACTTGGTGACAGGTAGCGTCGAGGGGATAGTCCACTGTCCACGAAGGGAACGTTGGGATAAGTCACAGGGGACCCCTTGGTCTCTGGGGTATGCTGGACGACTCACTTAAAGGGGGAGATCCCTATAGAGCGAAGAACTGATAGTGGTATTGGAAGAAGACCAAGATGCCGTTCTTGGTCTTCGCAGCTCTCTACTTATACAGTTACGCGCGGGCTTTCAAGCACCGCTCCAATCCGTACTAGCCAATAGCGTAAGTACCGTGAACCCTAGTACAACTATCCTAGTATGAGTCACATTCTGAGCCATGATCCGATCTGTTATCGTACACAATCACATGCGCCGGAGCTTACCCGGCTGACTGATCACAAGTCCATGACAATATACTGCTGACACGGTGTCATACCCTTGACGTCAGTGTCCACTTCCGGGCCAAACGTAACATCACCCCCCTTTTCAGGATCGGGCTCCAGACCGACCACGCTCCAAGACTTCCCTTATTGTCGCAATCCGCTGCCCTTCCTCCGCTCCTGGACGGTAAGAGTCCCTTTCGTCTTCGATGCGCTTGATAGCGTTCGCGCGTTCTAAGCGCAGCACGCACTGTCGTCGGGTGATGCCGATCCTCTCGAGCTCCTCCACCTTCTTGCGCAACTCCTCCTCCTTGGTGGCGTACCCCGCCTGGAGACATCGGTAGTGGTGTATCTCCGCTGTCACCGAGAGGTCCTTCATGCCTAAGAGGGCGGCGTCGACGGATTCGCGGTAGCTGCTGTCCTGATCCAGGAAGATCAGGTCGTCGTTGGTGTAGGGTGCGGGGGACGGATGGTCGTAGTCGGGCGTGGCATGTACGGATTTCCCGTACTGCTGGTCGCTGCCCTGTCGGTAGGCGAGGACGAAGGGATCCGCCGTAAAGACGAGCTGCGTATAGCGAGCTGGGTGCAGCCTCCCCTGAGCGTCGCGTATCTGGAAGGGGACGTAATGGACTCCCCTGTTGTGTTGGTACCCGTGGGGTGGCGGAGTCTCCACCTGAGATTGGGAAACTGGACTGTGTTCCTCCGCCTGATATCGGCGGAGCGCGGGTCGAGAAGCTTTCGGTGCACGCATTGGTCTCCTGTCGGTGGCGCATACCGGCGGGGTTTTGTCGTGAGTAACTGTGAGGTGAGTCCCATACGTGATATGGCGATTGATCGGGCAATGCTCCTCCGACAAGTACCGGTCGTACTCTCGATCTTCTTGTACCGTAGTCTGGTCCTGATGGGACGGAGGTCGCGTCTGTCATGGACGCGTATTATTTTCCCTATTTTTCTGTATTTTTACGGATTTATTTGGTGAAGATATGAAGGGCCGAAGTACAGAGGTATTCGTTAGTCACATGGGGTTGCCACCATGTGCACGTGATCGTGGGATTAGTATCCCTCATTAGTACGGACTCATACGATTGGACGATAAGGATGGAAGGGACTAGAAGGATCTAGAACATGCTTAGTAGTTTACGCTTACTCGTTGTATTAGGTTTTACTCAGCAAGTGGAGCCGCTCGTAAGCGTTATGACAGAGTGCCACGTCAGCACCATAGATAGCGCTATTAATAGACACGACGCGTCAGCTCCTGAGTCATAGGACCTTACTGTACACTTAGTAATAGTGTTCGAACTCAGTTTAGACTCAGCCACAGTAGTGTATATAAGCTTCCCTGTAGCGTCCTGAGTGGAACCAACTTGTCCTCTTGGTTCTCCACTCAGACGTGCCACTGTGTGATCACCTCAGACTTGAGTTCTTGTATAAAGACTCCACGCGTCTGTATCTCCACAGTGACTGTACGTTGGCGCGTGACTTGTCTCCACGCCGAGTTGAGTGTGCTCACCGTTGCGGTTCACTTTTAGTTTTCACTTGACTTGGCGTAGCGCGGCAGTCGCACCGCTACATTAGGACAAGTTCCTCTTTCACACTCTCGGGTTACCCACCCGCCAGTTCTTACTTCCTTTATCATCTTTCCCTCTAGGTGGTTGACGACCATCAGTCCCTTGTGTTATCTACCTCACTCTTTGCCTGTGGACCTCCGTAAGCAGAATCTGTGCATTCGTGGTACAACTCTAGTGTCCGTAAAATCGGCATAGATTGTGCTTGCCTTTATTTGTCGTATCTGGTCACAGTTCAACATCTGGGTACTGGCTGCAGAACTGGTCACCACGCCAGATAAGCTGCAGTTAGACGTTGAGCCAGCCAGGCCTAGCCTGCGACAGCTGTACGCGTAGTAAACAGAAAAGTTTGAGAGCGCTTCGGCGTGAGAGGCAGCCAACAGGTCGAGAAGACTGAGGCAGACAGCCTTGTAGCTCTACACATATCCCTACCCCACTCCAGAGTGTCCCTTTATCGCCGCAGCCTCGCGCAGTGTGAAACAATCACTGTGTATTGGTCTCGCTTGATAGGGCATTCCACGCATCCTCGAGTTAGCGTTTCGCGCTCGTTGTATCCCGTCGTCTTCAATCCACCTTCACACCGTTTTTCATCCTGCCTCGCATATTTGCGAACGTTCGTGCCCGACTCCGTCATCTCTTTAGGAGGAGACAAGCTTCCATACCACCAATCCCGACGCCCCCTAGCAACCAAGCCTCTGCTTCGGCATCGCTTCACGTATTAAGGACACCTCAGATCACCAACGAGCGTGCTCCTTCCCCATCTATATCAACCCACGGGTCGTCGTCAGCTTCATTCCATTCCGCACACTCCTCCTCCCAAGAAACCCTCGCCCAGTCCGGCGAAAGCTTCATAGACGAAGACGGTGTCAATATCCGTTACCAGGGATTCCAGTTAGAACTGCCCCCTCGTAACCTAGCCGAACAATACGTGCAGGCTATCTACTCGTTCCCCAACTATCACTACGGCCTTTAGAGCTTTACGGCCTAGGCGGTGAAGTTAACGGAACCGGGTATACACGTTCCCCAGTTGGTCGCATTTGCAGCAGACCTAGTCCCACGCCTCTCTCCCCCTCCCTCTCCTTCACCACCTCACAGTGGCTCCCAGCGGTCGGCAGAAAGCCAAGCAGGCTCAAGCCCAGTATCCTCGCGGAGTTCACTCCAAATTCGCGCTCCCTCCCCTCACGAAGAGTGAAAAAGTCTTCAGCTTCTTCAGTAGTAGACTGGGACGACATCTCGCCTGACGAACAGCTAATTCTCCTAGAGAATTATCGAAAGGCACAAGAAGAAGCAGAGAGAAAAGAGAGACAGGCCCAACTAGACGCAATGGCCGACCCCACAGCATCCACATCCGCAGCCGCCTCGGGCTCTGCACCCGCTCCTCCCACAGTCCAGGATTGTCTGGACCTCATCCATCAACTCAGCTTGGCCATGGGCGTAATAGCCCAGGAGGTCAAGGATCTCACGCAGGCAGTCGGCGCATCTCACGCCGCCCGGCCCCATTCAAATGGTAACAAAAAGGACATAGTGGCCCGCCCAAAGCCTTGGGACGGGAAAGGCGACTCTACAGAAGCCCGTCATTTCCTTGCCGCTTACCATAACTGGGCCGGCTCCGGTGGGAGACGCAATGAACACCTGGAGCGATGCAGACAAGAGGTGGTACATTGACGAAGGTCGATGGACCGCGGCCGCCCTCAACCTTATGGAAGGGGACGCGAAAACCTGGGCCCTTCCATATCTGGAAGAGGCAAATCAAGGTGGATCGCCATTTGGCGGAACCTTTGCCGGTTTCGTCAAGGCTTTTAACCTCAGGTTTAGTCCGCGGGACACCACAGACTTAGCGCGAGAGGCGCTCAAAAAGACAAAACAAGGTCGCAAGGAGGTGACCCAGTATATATCCCTGTTCGACCAGTACGCCGGACAGACGAAGTGGTCTGAAGAAGACCTGTGCACCCGGTTCTATGATGGCCTCTCTGAGGAAATCAAGGACATCCTCGCATTCACGGGGAAAATAGCTCTAAACTACAAAGACCTGCGAAAGGCCTCGCAAGACATCGATCAACGTATGCGGGCCCGGAAAGCAGAGAAGGGGGGTGAAAGCTCCCGCATCGTACCTACATCGGCCCACCCCGATGCCATGCAAGTAGACGCCACGCGTCAGCAAGGCAAGAAACCGGGGCAGGCTGATATCCTTAAAACTAGAGCAGAGTACCAGACGTGGATGAAGGGGAAGTGTTACGGGTGTGGGTCAACAGAACACTCGAAGAAGGATGGAAACCACGAACGAGACGTGTGCAACTGGTGCCAAAGAGTCGGCCACCGTGCACCCGTCTGCATGACCAAGAAAATGGGGAAGCCAGCTAAAGCCAAGGCTGCAGCAACGGACTCCCCTAGTCCACCATCCTCTTCGAATACTGCGGTAGCATCCGCCTCCTCAAGTGACCTCTCCGGCCAAGACGTCACAGGTAGACGTAGCCAAATTGATGGAGATGGTGAAAAAGCAGCAAGAGCAGATCGAATCGCTCAAAGCGGCTTTTTAGTGCAAGGGACCAGCAGAGCTGCGTCTGGCCCCTTATTTACAGTAGATGACTCGGCTTCCTGTAGTTGTACCATATGTTTACGCTCTCGCCTCGTTTCGGACTTATCTCCTGTAATACATACAATCAATTCCTCTACCTGTAAGTTAGATAGTAGTGTCGGCTCCGTTTCTTGTCTTCTCGGCCCCTCCACATCTACATCTGCCTCGGAGATGAACAATATATGTAGTGTTCCTGTTGCTCCACCCTTTCTCGAAGCAGCGCCGCACGTGATGATTTCTGATGCAGCACTGTCTTCAACTATTATTCCCGAAACAAAAGATAAAAAATCACATTTTCATATTTCTGTGTATTTAAAAGGACGTCATCGTACTGTAAAAGTAGCAGCAATGGTAGACTCGGGGGCAACTTCGTTGTTCCTCGACAAAAAGTACGCTGACCGCCACAAGATGTTCCAGGTTCCTCTTGAGAATCCCATTATCCTCTATAACATAGACGGGACAGCTCAATGAAGCCGGTAGTATCACCCACAAAGTTCGACTTAATCTCCAAGTTGGACCAACGGAAGAAAGTCATGACTTCTTAGTCACTTCCCTTGGCCCAGAGAACGTCATTTTGGGACTACCCTGGCTTAGATTACGGAACCCGGAAATAGATTGGCAGGAAGGCACAATGCGTCTCAATTCCACCGCTGAAATAGCGCCACCGGAACTTGAGATAGAGGTGACGCGCATTATGGCAAACCGTATGGAACGCCGCCGTCTCCTTGCGGAGAAAGTGCTAGACACGGCCCAGGACGAAGTTTTCTGTTTGGCTGGCTTTACGTATAGTCAGCAGATAGCCGAAAAAGCTACTGCAGCTAAGCCAAAGAAAACGTTCGAAGAAATGGTGCCGAAGCACTATCGTGACTTCGCAAAAGTCTTCTCTGAGGAAGAATCCCAGAGGCTCCCTGAGCATCAACCGTGGGATCACGCCATAGATCTTGAACCAGATGCAGTCAAGCACTGGAAGATCAAGACGTACCCTATGTCACCCTAGCGAGCAAGTGGAACTCGACAAATTCCTGCAAGAGCACATTGCTAAAGGATATCTGGTCCCATCTAAGTCACCGATGGCCTCCCCAGTATTCTTTATCAAAAAGAAAGACGGAAAGCTCCGTCTAGTGCAGGATTATCGACGTCTTAATAAAATCACTATTAAGAATCGATACCCACTCCCACTCGCAGCTGACATCATCAACCGGTTGAAAGGAGCAGAGTACTTCACAAAGTTTGACGTTAGATGGGGTTATCACAATATTCGAATCCGAGAAGGAGACGAATGGAAGGGTGCTATCGTCACCAACCGCGGACTGTTTGAGCCAAAAGTAATGTACTTTGGCATGACCAACAGCCCCGCAACCTTCCAAGCCCTCATGAACGCAATATTCGCGGATCTCATCGCAGAAGGAGAAGTCGCAGTCTATATGGATGATATCCTCATCTATAGCCGAGACCTTAACCACCATCGCAAAATAGTACGCGAGGTGCTCAAAAGGCTCGAAGACTACGATCTCTATCTCAAACCTGAGAAATGCGACTTTCGAGAAACGTGAAATGGAGTACTTAGGGATGATTATCCGTCCCGGAGAAGTGCAGATGGACCCTGGCAAGGTCTCTGCAGTAAGGGAGTGGCCTACACCCACGAATCTCAAAGAAGTTAGAGCATTCGTTGGGTTCGCCAACTTCTATCGTAGGTTCATTAAGGATTTCGCGGCTATCGCCCGACCCTTACATGACCTCACGAAGAAGGATACTCCATGGCACTGGCATTCTGAACAGCAGGAAGCTTTCGACGGTCTTAAGGGACGTTTCGTTCAAGAACCTATCTTAAAGGTGTACGATCCAAACCTCCCTACTCGCGTCGAAACAGATGCTTCAGGATTTGCTACTGGCGGAATACTCACTCAGAAGTACCCAGACGGCCTTTGGCACCCCGTTGCGTATCGCTCAGAGTCAATGAGCAAAGAAGAGCGCAACTACTGAAATCTACGACAGAGAAATGCTCGGCTTAATCCGCGCCCTAGAGGACTGGAGACACTTCCTCGAAGGCATCTCCTTTGAAGCGATCACCGACCATAAGAATATGGAATGGTGGGCAAGCATGAAAGACTTAAATCGCCGGCAAGCACGCTGGGCATTATATTTAAGTCGCTTCGCCTTTAAGATCACTTACAAAAAAGGAGATTCTATGCAAGCCGATGCACTCAGTAGATTTTCCAAAGACCACGTCAGGGACAACGAGGATAACCGCCAGGTTCAGGTGTTACAACCTAAGCATTTCCTCAATGCCGCCCAAGCACACTTCCGCCCAGAAGTGGACTCCCTTGGCAGCCGCATCAAACTCGCATCCATTAAAGAAGCCGAAGTTATAGAGGGTCTTAAAAGTTTACAAAAGACCGCTCCTAAGGCTCTTACGGATGGAGTTGCGCTGTGGGAAGAAGAAGACGGTTTCGTTTATCACCGCGGGAAGTTGTATGTCCCAAACGATCGTGCCCTTAGAAGGGACGTGGTAAAAGTCATGCCACGATACCACAATCGCCGGACATCCCGGGAAGAACGGAACCATAGAGCTAGTTAGTCGCTATTACTGGTGGCCTCGCATGGCAGGCTTCATAAGTTCATATGTAGAAGGATGCGATCGATGCCAACGCTATCGCAAAGATCTGCACCCCAAAGCTACAATTCAGCCGCAAGAAGTACCTGAGGGTCCATGGCAGTTAATTGGGATCGATTTAATCGGCCCTCTGCCTATGTCACGTGGAAAGGATATGATCCTTAACATAGTGGATCACTACACAAAACAGATCCATCTATTTCCAGTGACTTCTCAGATTACGGCTGATGGGGTAGCATCCATCTACTTTGAACAAGTCTTCCCCTTGCACGGGATCCCTCGAAAGATCATTAGTGATCGAGGACCCCAGTTTGCTGCAAGGAGCATGCGGGCACTATACAAGCGACTAGGGATAGACGCAGGTCTTACTACAGCCTATCACCCTCAAGCTAATGGACAGGTTGAGCGCAAAAATCAAGAAGTAGAAGTCTACTTGCGCTTGTTCATTAGTAAGAGGCAGGATGATTGGGCAGACCTGCTCCCTACAGCGGAATTCGTAATCAACAGTAGGACTCAACTCTGCAACGGGTCATACCCCGTTCGAGCTACTGTACGGCTACACGCCGGATTTCACGATTCCTGCTGGTAGGCCAACGGGTATTCCAACGCTCGACAAGCGTCTTCAACACTTAGTTTCCTCACGTAAGGACGCAGAGGCAGCTCTACGCCAAAGTAAACGGCGAATGCAGACAGACGTTGAACAAAGGCATAAGCCACACGCCTTTAACGTCGGGGATAAAGTCTGGTTGCAAGCCTAAGCAGATAAAGATACACCAGCAGTCGTCCAAACTGGGACCCAAGCAATTAGGCCCATTTGAAGTCACTGAAGTCAGAAGTGACGTCGACTACAAGCTTGCACTCCCCCCTGCATTACGGATCCATGATGTATTTCATGTAGACCGCCTCTCCCCTTACAAGGGAAACGAAGTTAACGGGCTTTTGCCACCTCCACCTGAACCCGTCACAGTCGAAGGGGAAGAAGAGTACGAAGTAGACCACATAAGAGATTCAAAACTCTTTGGTCGTACTCTTAAGTACCTAGTTCGCTGGAAGGGCTACGGAGAAGGCGAGGACACTTGGGAACCTGCTAAAAACCTAGCGCATGCCCCGGAAAAGCTTAAAGAGTTCCACTCTTTGAACCCGGGCGCGCCTAGAAAAATAGCAGCTCTCATTTACGCGTCCTTGCCTTGGCAGTCTCCTCACATGTACACAGAGGCCAACGCGGACGTCGACCCTTAAGAAGGGGGGTGATGTCATGGACGCGTATTATTTTCCCTATTTTTCTGTATTTTTACGGATTTATTTGGTGAAGATATGAAGGGCCGAAGTACAGAGGTATTCGTTAGTCACATGGGGTTGCCACCATGTGCACGTGATCGTGGGATTAGTATCCCTCATTAGTACGGACTCATACGATTGGACGATAAGGATGGAAGGGACTAGAAGGATCTAGAACATGCTTAGTAGTTTACGCTTACTCGCTGTATTAGGTTTTACTCAGCAAGTGGAGCCGCTCGTAAGCGTTATGACAGAGTGCCACGTCAGCACCATAGATAGCGCTATTAATAGACACGACGCGTCAGCTCCTGAGTCATAGGACCTTACTGTACACTTAGTAATAGTGTTCGAACTCAGTTTAGACTCAGCCGCAGTAGTGTATATAAGCTTCCCTGTAGCGTCCTGAGTGGAACCAACTTGTCCTCTTGGTTCTCCACTCAGGTGCGTATTCCTCTGTACTCCCTTACCTTTCTCCAATCTAACTTGTCCTCTTGGTTCTCCACTCAGACGTGCCACTGTGTGATCACCTCAGACTTGAGTTCTTGTATAAAGACTCCACGCGTCTGTATCTCCACAGTGACTGTACGTTGGCGCGTGACTTGTCTCCGCGCCGAGTTGAGTGTGCTCACCGTTGCGGTTCACTTTTAGTTTTCACTTGACTTGGCGTAGCGCGGCAGTCGCACCGCTACAGCGTCGGGATGTAGCCTTGCGTCGAAGAGGCCCGTGAATGTATGGCTGTAGGGCTTGGCGAAGGAAGAAGGGATGGTACGGGGGAAGAGGCACGACTGTTTGCTGGTTGAAGGGACTGGGGAACCGACACGGGTGACAGTGTTGGGGCGTCTTGTACGATGAGGGTTGGCTGGACTGAGATGGGGAGTAGGTCGTCGAGGACATAATGTACTTGGACTGGGGATGAGGACATGAATGGGAGTGGTAGAGAGGAAAGGAGATGGGGACGTCTCTTGGGTTTTCCCTGTGCTTATATGCGCTTCCCTGGCGGGGTTCAAATGTTTGAACTCCCTTATCGCCTCATCAGCGAAGACATCATCCTTCGAGACCCATTGGTTATCGGAATCCGGGTATCCGCGCCACTTTACCAAATACTGCAGTTTCTTGGTTCTGCCGAACCGCCAAGAGTCTAGAATCTTCTCGACTTTGTATTCTTCTTCTCCTCCTACCAATTCCGGTGGTGGGCGCTGATAGTTGGGGCCGTGTGTGGGAGTTTCTTTGTACGGTGTCAGAAGATCTGTATGGAACACGGGGTGGATGCTCCACTGCGTGGGAAGTTCTAGGCGGTAATTGACTGCGGACATCACCTGAGTAATCCTAAATGGACTGTGTCTTCTGGGCGCAAGCTTGGTGGTTGGTTGGTTGGTACGTAGGTGGCGCCCTTCTAACCATACTAAGTCCCCAATTTGGTATTTGGGCGTATCTTTGTGTTTGATCCACCCCTGCTGCGCTTTGATCATCAGTTCCTGGGCGCGCGTTCTAGCCTCTCTGAACTGTTTCAGGCGTAGTGCCACTTGCGGGATCGGTGAAGGACGGTCTGTCCAATCGGCTCGCGGGTTGTATCCCATAAGGATGTTGAAAGGGGATTCCTTTGTTGCTTCGTTGGGCCAGTTGTTGTGCGTGAATTCGGCCATTGGGAGGTACTTGGTCCAGTCATCCTGTCGTTCGTTGACCCAGAACCTGAGATATTGTTCCAGCCACTGGTTGGTGCGTTCTGACTGTCCGTCCGTCCGAGGGTGGTAAGCCGTAGAGATATTCTGTTCGATCCCTAGTATCTTGCATAGTTCCCTTACAAACTTGGAGGCGAATCGGGGGTCCTGGTCACTGATGATACGCGACGGTAGTCCGAATCTGGTGAACACATGTTTTACGTACAGGGCTGCGGTTCCTTCTGCTGTGATTTCTTCTAGGCATGGGATAAATATAGCGGCTTTGGAGCAATCGTGGTCTGTGACCGTCAGTATCGAGTCGCATCCTTCCGATTGTGGTAATTTGGTGATGAAGTCGAGCGCTATGGTTTGAAATGGGGTTGCTTCCGGTTTAGGGAATATTGGTTGTAGGGGAGCTCGCGTGGGTCGATTGTTAACCTTGATTCTCTGACAGTCGGCGCATCCCTTGACGTAATCCTGGGTTTCTTGTCGTAGGCCCGGCCACCAGTAGTATCGTTCCACCATTTTGATCGTTCGGTTGATCCCTGGGTGTCCGTGTACTGGTGGGTCATGATGTACTTGGATAATGCGCCGTCGTTCGTGTAGGTCTCCTGTTACCATGCGTCTTCCGTCTTTGTACCACGTCCCTTCAATTCTTTTAAGCTTGTGCGGGTCTACCCATTTCTTGATCGTCGGTTCATCCTGGGTGTATACTGGGTACGTCGTTCCCATTTCTAGGGTGTCGATCGTTGGACTTGTGCGAGTGGGGTTTTCTGTGGTGTCGATGACATTTGCTCGGACGAAGATGTGGTCTGGTAGCACCATGACGTGTTCGTTGTCGTTTTCTCCTTGGTCGTAGTCCGGTTGTCATGATAGAGCATCCGCTCATCCGTTCGCTGTGCCTTTGATGTGGTGAATCTCGACGTCGTATTCGGATAGTTCCAGTACTTCCCTTGCCACTCGTCTACTAATCTTTTGCGGGGATCTCCAGTATAACAGGTTCATATGGTCGGAGAAGACCTTGATTTTGTGTGGTGAACCGGCGAGGTATTGTCGCCAGTTGCGTAGGGCTTTTACAATTGCAAGGAGTTCTAGGTCGTAGATGTCGTAGTTTCTCTCAGCCGCGTTCAAAGTATTCGAGTAGAATGCGATAGGGTGTCGTTTGTTGTTTGTGTCCCGTTGGAGGAGTACTGCTCCTACTGCGTATCCTGAGGCATCTACTTCCATTTCGAATTGTTTGTCTAGTTCTGGGTGCTTGAGTACTGGTTCGCTTGTCACCAGGCTTTTGAGTTTGTCGAACGCTTGTTGTTGTTCCGTTCCCCATTGCCATTCCGTGTCTTTTCGGGTTAGTTTGTTGAGGGGTCGTGCATGCGTGGCAAAATTTCTGATGAAGGCACGGTAGAAGTTACAGAATCCCAGGAATGATCGTACTTGCTTTACGGTTTTTGGAGTTGGCCATTCTTTGATGCCTGAAATTTTGACGGGGTCCATGCGGATCACCCCCTTTTCAATGATTACCCCCAGGTAATCGAGGGAAGAAGAGTGAAAGGTGCATTTTTCTGGTTTCAGGTATAGGTCGTGTTGTTCCAGTAGGTCCAGTATGTCGTGTACTGCTTCAGTGTGCGCTTGTTCTGTTGAGGCAGTTGCGACTCCGATGTCATCCATGTATACTTGGATTATTGTCCCTTTGGTTTCGTGGTATTTGATGAGGGGTTTGAATATGTGGTTCATCATCGTCTGGAACGTGGATGGGGAGTTGGTCATTCCGAAGTACATTACCAGTGGTTCGAAGAACCCGTGTTTGGTTTTGAACACCGCTTTTCCCTGGTCTCCGTCCTTGATTAGTATGTTGTTATACCCCCATCGTACGTCGAATTTGGAGAATATCCATCCGCCGCTCAAGTCTGCGATAAGCTCTGGGATTAGCGGGAGTGGGTATTGGTTGCGTATGGTCCATTTGTTCAAGGTTCGATAGTCCTGTACCGGGCGTAGTTTTCCGTCCTTCTTTTTGACGAAGAAGAAAGGGGATGCGTACGGAGATTTGGAGGGTCGTATATATCCTTTTGCCAGTTGTTCGTCCAAGAATTCCTTTAGTGCCTTGTCCTCTGCCTGGTTTACCGGGTATATTTTGCAGTCGATCGTGTCCGGTGCGTCGGGTTTGAGTTCTATGGCGTGGTCCCACGGTCGGGAAGGGGGGAATCTGTGGGATTCCTCTTCGCTGAATACTTTTGCGTGTCTTTGGTATTCCGCTGGTATTTCCTTTTTCTCCGTGTATTGTTGTGCCGATATTGCCATTTCTGTTGCCGTAGTTCGGAGGTGTATCGGGAGGGACTCTTCTTCTAGTTCTTGGTATATTTGTTTAGAGGCGTCGTCCGTGTATGGGTGATGAGTCGTCATATTTCTGTAAGGTTTAGACGTCGAGGATTCGTTGTTCGCAGTATGATGGGGTATTGTTGGTGTCTAAGGTGGCGTTGCCCATTGGATCCTGGGTTGGAACATGGCTAGCCAGGGATATCCGAGTATGAGGTCTTCTCCTCCTACGTTGGTCACTAGGAATCTGATGTCTTTTTGTTTTTCCGTCAGTCTGGATGTTCAGGTCTATGTAGTGGGTAATTTTCCCCCCTTTGTTGTGTGGTTCCGGTCTATGTTCCACGATGTTTCGTGGGCGTTCTAGTTCTTTGGTTCCTAGACGCATTCTTTTGATGAAGTCCGGGTGTATGAAGTTGTCTGTTGCCCCGGCAGTCGACTAGTGCTTTCTTTTCGGGCCATGAAGTAACTCGTGCGGATCGAAACTGGAACATGCA
>JAKEYF010000067.1:0-285738 GCA_021527775.1 Lactarius sanguifluus | reverse complement strand
CCAATGGCCGAATTCACACACATAACTGGCCTAACGAAGCAACGAAGGAATCCCCCTTCAACCTCCTTATGGGATATAATCCACGAGCCGATTGGACAGATCGCCCCTCACCAATTCCCCAAGTAGCACTACGCCTGAAAACAGTTTAGAGAGGCTAGAACGCGCGCCCAGGAACTGATGATCAAAGCGCAGCAGGGCTGGATCAAACACAAAGATACGCCCAAGTACCAAATTGGGGACTTAGTATGGCTGGAAGGACGCCACCTACGTACCAACCAGCCAACCACAAAGCTTGCGCCCAGAAGACATGGACCATTCCAGATCACCCAGGTGATGTCCGCAGTCAATTACCGTCTAGAACTTCCCACGCAGTGGAGCATCCACCCAGTATTCCACATAGACCTTCTGACCCCCTATCGCGAAACTCCCACACACGGACCTAACTATCAGCGCCCACCACCGGAACTGGAAGGAGGCGAGGAAGAATACGAAGTCGAGAAGATTCTAGACTCTCGGCGGTTCGGCAGAACCAAGAAACTGCAGTACCTGGTAAAGTGGCGCGGATACCCAGACTCCGATAATCAATGGGTCTCGAAGGATGACGTCTTTGCTGATGAAGCGATAAGGGAGTTCAAACATTTGAACCCCGCCAGAGAAGTGCATATAAGCACAGGGAAAACCCAAGAGACGTCCCCATCTCCTTACCTCTCTATCCCTCACACTCATGTCCCAGTCCCCAGTCCAAGTACACTATGTTCTCGACGACCTGCTCCCCATCTCAGTACAACCGACCCTCATCGTACAGAACGCCCCAGCACTATCACCCGTGTCGGTTCCCCAGCCCCTTCAACCAGCAGGAAGTCGTCCCTCTTCCCCCGTACCATCCCTCCTTCCTTCGCCAAGCCCTACAGCCGTACATTCACGGCCCCCTTCGTCGCAAGGTTACGTCCCGACGAGACCTCCGTCCCGTCAAGACCAGGCTACGGTACCGGAAGATCGAGAGTACGACCGGTACCTGTCGGAGGAGCATTGCCCGCTCAACCGCCATATCACGTATGGGACTCACCTCACCGTTACTCACGACGAAACCCCGCCGGTATGCAACACCGACGGGAGACCAAGGCGTGCTCCGAAGAATTCTCGACCCGCGCTCCGCCGGTATCAGGCGGAGGAACACAGTCCAGTTTCCCGATCTCGGGTGGAAACTCCGCCACCCCACGGATACCAGTACAACAGGGGAGTCCACTACATTCCCTTTCAGATCCGCGACGCTCAGGGCCGGCTGCACCCAGCTCGGTATACGCAGCTCGTCTTTACGCAAGACCCCTTCGTCCTCGCCTACCGACAGGGCAGCGACCAGCAGTACGGGAAGTCCGTACATGCCGCGCCCGACTACGACCATCCAAACCCCTCACCCTATACCGACGACGACCTGATCTTCTTAGACCAGGACAGCAGCTACCGCGAGTCCGTAGACGCCGCCCTCCTGGGCATGAAGGACCTCTCGGTCACAGCGGAGGTGCACCGCTACCGATGTCTTCAGGCGGGATACGCAGCCAAGGAGGAGGAGCTGCGCAAGAAGGTGGAGGAGCTCGAGAAGATCGGCATCACCCGACGGCAGTGCGTACTGCGCCTAGAGCGCGCGAACGCCATCAAGCGCATCGAAGACGAGAGGGACTCTTACCGTCCCGGAGCAGAGGAAGGGCAGAGGATAGCCACCATAAGGGAAGTCTTGGAGCGTGGTCGGTCTGGGGCCCGATCCTGAAAAGGGGGTGATGTTACGTTCGGACCGGAAGTGGACACTGACGTCAAGGGTATGACACCACGTCAGCAGTATATCGTCATGGACTTGTGAGATCAGTCAGCCGGGTAAGCTCCGGCGCATGTGATTGTGTACGATAACGGATCGGATCATGACTCGGAATGTGACTCATACTAGGATAGCTGTACTAGGGTTCACGGTACTTACGCTATTGGCTAGTACGGATTGGAGCGGCGCTTGAAAGCCCGCGCGTAACTGTATAAGTAGAGAGCTGCGAAGACCAAGAACGGCATCTTGGTCTTCTTCCAATACCACTATCAGTTCCTTCGCTCTATAGGGATCTCCCCCTTTAAGTGAGTCGTCCAGCATACTCCTAAGACCAAGGAGTCCCCTGTGACTTATCCCGACGTTCCCTCCGTGGGCAGTGGATTACCCCTTCGACGCTATCTATCACAAAGTCTTCTTCTACCTCAACGAACGCGTGGCGTCCCCCTACACTGCTCTCTACATCATCGATCACCACACTTGGGACGAACTCGAGACCTCCGATACCATCCCCATTGGCATACAACAAGGAGACGATCTCCACGCATACCGAGGGCTAGCAGGAGAGTTATTCCCGCATCCCCAGTTTTACCCGCAGAGCAGAGTCAATCGCCTCTTCTACCCTCTCGTTAGATTCGCCACCACTCGAGAAGCCTAAGTCAGGCAAACGTCCGTGGTAGACGTTACAGTGACTTAATCGAAGTACACGTCGTACTTAACGCCCCTGTGGTGGCGTTACACTACTGTAGTCTGCCACAGTCTACTGTAGTCTATCACAGTCTGCTGTAGTCTACTAGTCTACCATAGTCTACCATAGCCTATCATATTGACCATAGCCTACTATAGGCATGTCATAGTCATTTCATAGACACCCCAGGGTACTCATATTCATCCAGACATTTAAATTCAAATGATAATATATTAATAGGAGTATACAACAAATACAGGTGACAAAAATGGCGAGTGGTGGTCACGTGATCGATGTCGCTATGGTTGGGTTAGCATCTCAGGTAGTCAAGGTGAGGTTGCTCGGGGTGCCGACTGAGCAGGTGGAGTCACGAACAGTGACGTGGCGGCAGTTGGGTGGCGATGACGTCGACAGTGCCGAGGCGGCATCAGCGGTGGTGGCGGCCTCAACGGGGTGGCCTGTGTGGCACATGAGGGGAGGGGGGTACAGCGACGTCAGCTCGAGATGAAAAGGCAATAAAAAAACAACAAAACTTTGGTCTTGAGTGGCTCGTGTGTGACATGTGACACGACACATGTAAGGGCACGCAAGGGTTCGTGCACCCCGAGGGGTGGCGTTGGAGGCGGTTGTGGCGGTGCAGTGTCGAGGGGTAGCGACGGGGGTTGAGACGGTAACGAGGATGACTGGTACGCAGACGAGGGAGGCGGGAGCGACAGCGACGTCAGCTAGAGATTAAAAAGCGAAAGAAAAAAAAACCTTATCTTAGGGTGTGCCACGTATCGCGTGTTCACACAGGGAGCCGGCATCCCCGGGGGCATCGACAGGGGTTGGTGGCGGCGCCAGCGGCTGTGGTGGTAACGGGGGTGACCTGTATGCGTACGAGGGGAGGCGGCAACGTCGGCAACGTCAGCTCGAAAAAAAAATTAAAAAAGAACCTATCACGCAACACATGTGAGGGCGGGTACTGAGTGGGTGCACAGGGAGCTGGCGTGCCCCGAGAGGCAGTGTGGAGGTGATTGTGGCGGCCACGGGGTTGGTGCGTAGGGGGTAGTGCCAAGGTGGTAGTGACGAGGGTTGGTGGCACCGACGACGGGATATGGCCCGTGTGCGCACGAGGTGAGTGAGTGGTGGTGATGCGGTATTCGCGGCACTATCCTGCAGGATTCAAGATGAAAGGGAAAAAAAAAAACTTATCGACATAGCACCAAGCAGAATGACGGCGGGAGGGTGGCTTGCGTGTACCTGTCATGCATATGAGGGTGATTGCAATACCAGGTCGAAAGTGCAACGTGGTCGGTTGGTAACGAATGGGTGTAAGGTTGAAAAGATGTGGTGACGAACGAGGGAAGAGAGGACCACGTAGCCAAAACAACAGCGTGGGAGACGTTCTTCCCACGCTCGACCGGAAACTGCGCGACTTTTTTGTTATAGTATTGTGCCAGTGTTCAAGTTAGCACAAGTCCCGCAACACTGAGCCCGCAACGGCCGCAACACTGAGACATGTAGTACGTTCCTGCACTCTGCTTGTCTGCCCCACCCCTGTACTCACTGACACCCCTAGTTCCTTTTTCTTTTTCTTTTTTTTTTCTTTCTTTTTTCCCTTTCGTATCGAACCTCTAGGGACAGTGTCAACCGCGACCGCTGTCACCACCACCTCTCCTCGCGCACATGGGCCATATCCCGTCGTTGCTCCCACCAACCCCTGTCGCCGCCACAGCCCGCTTCCACACCACGCCAGTTCCTCGTGCACTCGCCCTCATGTGCATCGCGTGGCACACACAAGCCACACCCGTCCCCCTCTTCTGCCTTGTGTCCCAACGATAAGTTTTTTTTATTTCCCTTTTTCATCTCAAGCTGACGTCAACATCGCACCCGCCTCCCCTCGTGCATGCAAAGCCACCCCGTCGCTACAGCCGCCGCTGCCGTCGCCGCCAATTCCCGTTGGTGCCCCCTCGACACCACAGCTACCTCACCGATTTCTCACTCGGGGTCAAGACACGGGCAATGACGCACTGCGACAAAGCCCAGTGCATCAAGATATGTTTCTGTTTTTTTTTTCTATCTTGCTCGTCTCACTAATATTATTTTTTCCTCACCCTTTCACATCCTCACTCGTGGTCAAGACGGCAGATGACGCACTGGGACCAAGCTCAGTGCATCAAGGTATTATTATGATTTTTTTTTCGGTTTTGTTCGTTTCTCGCTAATGTTGCAGGTTGTCTTTTCCTCACCTCGTGCATGCAAGACTCCGCCACCGCCGATCCGCCGTGACGACACGACGGCTCACGACGACGTGTCATGACGCGACAACACCGCCGCGAGGCTACGACACCGACTCGGTCCGGCGACGCTCCAATGACAATGTGACGTGGCGAGGACACGACACCTGCATCGGAGGCCACGACACCAACAACACTACGGCGTCGTCGCAAGGCCACGACACCGACGCGGCCTGCAAGCCCCGCCACGTCGCTATGGCGCTAACACGGCGGCACGCAAGCCCCGCCGTGTCGCCACGACACCAACGGCAGCGAGGCAAGCGGGGATATGATAGCCTTCTTTGTAGTTTACAAGTAGTACAGTAATGTATTAAACATACATGCTGAAATATATGAGTGTTGAGTGAGCCCAAAAGTGAACCCGAGTGCTTGCCTGAGCAGGTATTCCATACCTGCTGAACCCCAGGGTGATAGTTGGCATCCGCTTCAGATGCCTTGATACCAGTACCTAACCTAGTGTTGCAGCAGCTCAGCTGATGTATTTTTTCATTTTTGCAATATAAAATTAGGAAAAATAAGGAAAAATATGAAAATATTTGGGGAGGTAGATCTCCTCAAAAGCTGAGGGGTCCTCTGCCAAATCTAAGCGATCCGATCAGCTGGTCCTGAGTTATTGTTATTTGATCAGCTCCGAAATCCTGGGCCGGCTCAAGGATTTCAGAGCTGATCAAATAACTCAGGACCAGTTGATCGGATCGCTTAGATTTGGCAGAGGACCCCTTGGCTTTTGAGGAGATCTACCTCCCCAAATATTTTCATATGTTTCCTTATTTTTCCTAATCTTATATCGCAAAAATGAAAAAATACATTGACTGAGCTGCTGCAACACTAGTAGTACCTGCACCCTAACCCATCAAAACCTGTACCCTGGAGGGATGAGGGTTTTGACAGGTATGGGTATGGGTTGAGCAAAATTTACCCAGAGGTTACCTGTGCCCATCTCTATAATCACACCCCCAAAACCCTGCATATCTTAGACTCAGACATGCTCCCTAGAAATCAGTACATGTTTGGACTCTATAGTATACTAACTGTAACAGCTACCACATCTACCACATCTATCAGGTCTACAACAGCTACAAGTCTGCAATTACTACTGACATTTACTATATCTATAATAACTATAGCAACTACAGGTTTGCTACCAGGTGTCCTAATCAACTACCAATGTCTACCATTGTCTACCAAACGTTGAATAGCTATGATGTCTACAAGCATCTATAGCCTAGTACTAGTCTCTACCATGTCTATTGGATTGAAATCTTAATTTCCAGGGTTTGCTAGTCATGCAGACTCATGCTACCAAGTCTCTACTAATCTACTACCAAATAACTATGGTATCTACAGTATCTATGGTCTCTACCATGTCTATCAGGTATTTCAGGGTTTGCTACCAAGTCTCTACCAAGTCTCTACCAATCTACTACCAAATAACTATGGTATCTACAGTATCTACAGTCTCTACCATGTCTAAGGGTTTGCTACCAAGTCTCTACCAATCTACTACCAAATAACTGTGATTCTCTATGACATCTACAGTCTCTACCATCACTACAGGAATTTCTGGGGTGGCCCAGGGTTTGCTGATGTTCCAACACAGAGCTGATGACATGTGTCCCAACCACCATGACGTTGGCACCAGCAGTGGACGACTACAACACTGGCAACAGTGGTAGCGGTGAGGCCGTGGTGACAACAGCAACACCAGCAAGACAAGGCAACAACGACAACAATAATAGACAATGATGTTACAACGATGATAACATCAACCGCAGCAGGTCTGGGGTGCTGCAGCGGACTATCCCATAGCTATATTGTTCACTGGTTACTACTTCTTGCTACCCGTGGCAATGATATAGCCCATTTTTCTTGAACTTCACCAGAGCATGTTGCAGAGTCAGTGTTATTGCAGACGTTGAGCTCGACTTGGTGTTGAAATTTATTTGCAGATTAGTAATTTTCGTTTCAAAAAAAACATTACAGTACTATAAATGATTTCTCGTGAGAAAAAACTTCGGCATGGTTACCAAACACCCTTTCAGACTCAGTTCGTCTACAAAAAGGGGCCCCCCATTATGGATTTAGCTGTAGTGTGGGCCGTGTGAACCCGGCCATACGGGGTGAATTGGCCGTACACGTCTACATTACGTTATTAATTTCCCAATCGGGAAACAAGGGGTTCAAAAAAAAAGGTGAGCTAGTACTGTACAGCATCGATCGTGTGATCTTCGGCTGAGTAGAGCGCTGAATTACGTTGGACTTGTCTGAAGAAGTCCCAGAATGGCCAGGACGGATAACCGGTTCCTCGACATCCAACCTGGCACGCCAAAGGGCACTCAAGGTACTCTTAATAGCGTTCGACTTCTGGGGAATCAATGCAAATCGAATGTCCAATCCCAGTTCAGCCTACGGGGAGATAAGTCAACGAACGGACATGAATAAATATAAAGCGCACCTGGAATGCCTGTAGCACGTTAGATAACTCCACATCGCATTGCTTGATCTTCGTCAACAAATCCTTTCGTAGAAGGATCCCTTTCAAGCCCTTTCTCTTCGAGCACTTCTTCAGCACACGTTCAATCCTATCCAGCTCTCTGGTCCTTCGTCAGATCGTGAGGGTCGAGGAGCGCCATAGTCACCGAAGTGACGAACCTTTGAAGAGAACCAAGAATATCCCGCAGAGTGGCTGGCAGTTCTTCCTCGCTCGAGTTATACTTTTCACTGACATTGACAATGATCCTCGCGATTCTGGCGAGTTTGTACATCACTATTTCGCACTCCTGTTTATATTGCTTCACTTCCTTCAGACGCAGTCGTCAGAACATTGTCAAAGAGGAAATATGTGTAACACATACATCCCGCATGGTGAGTGCTTGAAGTAGGAGACCCGCGATGGGGGCGATAAATGGGACCTTGGTTGCCAAGGAACTCCCCTCCTTGAGAACTGCAAGGGATGTTTGAATCGCATTCATAGCGACATCATCATGCGTGTCGATGTGCCAAGCTTGGTCAGAGACGATAATGGTGCCATCTGGCCAAAAAAAATCAACAAATTGTATCACAGTGGCTCATAGGTAACACTTACGAGCTGGGGAGTGGTCGTTAGACGTCGTAGGACGAGGCCTGCGGATCCTCCGCTTGAGAGAAATCAGGTTGAACGGCATCCTCGACAACAATCGGTGGTGGGAATGGTAAGACGGCAAGGTGTGAATACCCTCATAGCCTACCAGTGAGGATGGCCCCAGCGAACGAACAAACGCGTACACAGGCAGCGATAGCCGCTCGCCGGCGGTTTTGCCTAGGACACTGCCTCTGAGACAAATATCAATGGTCCGCTTCCTCGTACGATGTTCTGGAAAACTTACTAGTAATATAGGACATGGATAGGTCACAACGTTTAGATACTAAGGCTGCGGTAAGCATCTTTGAGGATGAGTTACCAGGAGCTCGAGGACTCGAGAATGATGGTGTCGGTCCGTCATGGGCCGCCTAACTCACTCTCGAGTCCCGGCTATAGTTGGTCGTCGATACTTTACTAGGAGCGTCCGGGTCAGTATAAGTGTCGCTATAGTCATACTCTTCCATGGTGAGAGCACGCCATATTCTGTCTCTCATAGCTGCTTTCTCAACCTAGGGCCTACGAACGTATGCGTCCAGGACCAATGGCAGTTGACGTGCACTCCGAGCGCAGAGTTGTTCGTCAAGCTCACTGGCACACACTAGGCCCTCCACCCACCGTTAAATATTAAATCCCTCGGGCGAGGATATTTCCAGTCAGCGAGACTCGTACCTTTGGCTTGGTGCTCTCTCCAGCTCATAATCCTTTACTGTAAGACTTGCCGCATCTCCTTCGTTCTTCACTCTGCGTATGGGTGTGTTGTCTGCTCGTCTCAGCGCGCACAAAACAACCGCCACCCTTATCCTCTCCGATATTGTCGCCAAATAGTTACTTGCCTCCATCTTATATCCAATGAACCAACACGTGAGGCACTCCACTCGAGAATCGAGACAGAAGTTCCGCCAAAAAACTACAAATCAGTACGTTATGATTCGACTAGTCCGAGCTTGGCGAAGCGCGGTGAGTAGAATGGGTCTCTGGCACGCGAGTACTGGCCTGGCCAAGTAAGTCCGATACGAGGTGCGCATTTTGTTGTACAACAAGCCCGACGCGAATCTTACATGATTTCGTTGTCACTGGAGGATGCCAGGGATAAAGGGACGTCCACTTGGGTCAGCAGGCCCTTTTATCCGTGACATATGGTGGGCTACGTTGTCCACAATAGAAAACTTCTGTACGCCCACAATTCTGTCGACCGTGTCGTCAAATTTGGGAGGAAACCCAAGGAGTTCGTGCTTTGAGAGTCGATCTTGCGGCACGCCCATAGGCAGCAAAGATGGCTCGTTTGTGATTCCTCATACAGTACCTGTGACCCGTTGCCAATTATAAGTGGATTAACCACCTGAACATGAGCATGGCGGTAGCAGAAGGCCGTGGGAAGGTGGTCCAGTCAGTGAGTGTGGTGAGGACAGTATACGTATCACTATACATGATGGTGAATCAATGGGAGGGGCGGTACGCACAAAGGTGGGGGCCGTACAGCGAGGGGGGGAATGCGAACGCTATTTGTGCACCCCCTTCGCACCCTCATTCGCATGCCTCGTGCGCAAGGAGGGGGACGCGAACGGGGAGGGGCCTCGCAGCAGAGGACGGTACCCCCAGGGCTGCAGATCCATTCCCCAGGTGCGGACACCCTATGCAAAGAGGCCACCTCCTGCCACCCCAGTCACTGATCCTGGTGAGACGTGGCCAGCCTGCTCTTGGATGCGGCGTAGGTGGAAAAAGACTGTTACCGTTGTTGCAGTAGTGGTCCCTCGACACTGGCACTTCGAGAATTGGAGTGCAACGCTATACAGTTTGGCAAATTACTGAGACTCAGAGCTACACAGCCCATAAAAGAATGCTATCAAGACCGAGTTTCATTACTATACTGGAAGAGGATGCCGTTTAATGAACGAGGCTATATAGAACGAAGAGATGTACTAATGTGGGTGGCGTCAATCATCCGAATTCCAACTACAGAGAGATTAGGGTTCAAAAAAAAAAAATTCTTCGGCCGAATGGAGCGCTTAATTACGTCGGGCCGGTCTGAAGACGTCCCAAAATGGCTAGGACGGACAATTGGCTCTCCGGCACGTCGAAGGGCGTCCAAGATACCCCGAAATATCTGTGCAGCATTTGATTTCTGAGGAATAAACCTTCAAGAGGCGACATCAGTACACGATAACATATCGCAAGCACAGTTGAGAAGAGCGTACGGGGTTGTTTCAATTGGGCCGGAATCAGTGTTGACCTATTGCCACGATGAGTGTGTCAATCGTGCAGGTTTCAATTCACATTCGTGTGCCCCATACCTCTCTTCTCTGCACGACCAATGCAAACCGAATGTCCAATCCCAGTTCGGTCTACAGGGAGATATGTCACCCAACTGACACGAACATGTATAGGGCGCACCTGGAACGCCTGAAGCACGTTAGACAACTCCACATCGCATTGCTTGATCTTCGTCAACAAATCCTTTCGTAGAAGGACCCCTTTCAAGCCCTTTCTCTTCGAGCATTTCTCCAGCACGCGTCCAATCCTATCAAGTTCTCTGGTCCTTCGTCAGATCGTGAGGCTCAAGGAAACGCGATAGTCATCGAAGTGACGAACCTTTGAAGAGAACCAAGAATATCCCGCAGAGTGGCTGGCAGTTCTTCCTCGCTCAGGTTATACTTTTCGCAGACATTGACAATGATCTTCGCGATTCTGGCGAGTTTGTACATCACTATTTTGCACTCCTGTTTATATTGCTTCACTTCCTGGAGACGCAATCATCAGAACAGTTGTTAGAGAGGACAGGTGTGTAACACATACATCCCGCATAGGTGAGTGCTTGAAGCAGGAGACCCTGCGACCGGGGGCGATAAATGGGAACTTGGTTGCTAATGAACTTCCCTCCTTGAGAACTGCGAGGGATGTCTAATCGCATTCATAGCAACATCATCATGCGTGTCGATGTGCCAAGCTAGATTCGAGACGGCGGTGGTTCCATCTGGTAAAACCAATCAGCAAATGGTATCATAGTAGGCTCCTAGGTAACACTTACGAGCTGGGGGTTGGTCGTCAGACGTTGCAGGGCGAGAACTATGGGTCCTTTGCTTGCGAGAAAACGGTTTGAATGGCATCTTCAATCCTCGACGAACAATCGGTGGTGGTAATGGTGGGATGGAAAGGTATGAAAATCCATCCTCATAGCCCAACTAGTAGGAACAGCCCCGGCGAACCAAAGAAGGCAGGCGATAGCTGTTCTTTTGCAGTTTCCCAAGGACACTGCCTCTGAGATGCATGTCGACAATCTGCGTGGAGCTCTCACACAATGTTATCTCTGGAACGCCCGCTGAAATCTAGAGGCCTGGGATGGATTAAATCTTAAGGTCGTGGTAGGCATCTAGACGCTCGAGGATCCATGATGTTACTGTAGTGTCGGTCCGTTGCGGGCCAGATTTGACATTTTGACTTGCACGCGGCGGACGGCCTGGGGACCGGCATCGAGCTATTGCCGACGGAAGGAAGGGCCTTTTCAATCCATTAGAGTGCGTCTTGGGGTACATAACCCGATGTAGCACCATACCGTATGTACCAATACCACCGCTGCAAGGAAGGGCCTTTCACATGTGCCAACAGGGATGGCGCGAACAGAGTAAACGCGTGGAGTTCGCTTCTTGATTCCCAGCGGGCAACCGACTCCGCCCATCGAATGGGCGTGGAACGTGGAATTCCCAACAGTACAACGGAAGTAGGGAATATAGACGCCCAATGTGCGTCAATTTTCCTGCTCGGACACCCCCGCCACCATGCGACAGGCAATACGCGGGCCATTTTGCCGGCCATGACTCGTCGGCAACAGATTGTAGAGAGGCCTAGTCTCTTCTGTGGCCTGCACCCTGCTGCGAGCTGTGATAGAAAGAATGAGGTTGGCTAGGATACGTGAGGACGCAAAGTGTCCTGCGTTTGCGGTTGGCGCAAATGACTTCCGGCACATACTGCAATTCGTTCTGGAAAGGTCGCGTGTGAGTTCGGTAAAGTTGCCATTATGGCTTTGGAAGTTCCGAATCGGATTCAAGGTATCCGCCTTAGATGCACACAACGCAAGGTTCCGAATCCTTTCCGAGTTCCTGAAAACGGGCATTTTGAACTAGACATGGTGGAAATTCCCAGATAATCACGAAAGGTCGATACCTGTCCATTTGTTCCATCGGCCGCGCAGTCGCCGAGGTGCTCAGGTCGCCTTGTCCTTACGGATCGCTCAAGATGGGCTGTCTCGCCTATCTTCGTGCCTTGTGCATTTGAGAGTTGTTACCCCCAATGCCCCACGTAAAGGAATGCCTGGCGCGGGGGATCGAATAACCCCCGTGGGTGGGTAGTGATTTTCTGCTCACGCCCAGAACCAGTAAGTGCGATAGCCACTAGTGTGTTCGTACCTGTACCCACAGTAATCATTGCGCACTTCAATGGTAAATGCGTGACGCCTTTTCTTCTTCGTATCCCGGAAAGGGGTATAATTGACAATGGAAAGGGGCGTTGAAAAATGATGAGTGTATAAGTCGAGTCGAGTATATATGATACGAACCAATGGCGCTGTAGTTTCCATTGAGAACTTTCAGTCCTCTAGGAAAAAACAGTGGGAGTAAGTCATGGGCACTCTTCAGGGCGGGACTCGTAGCGGAATGTCCCTCCCCCTGAATTGCCAGTTCTCGGATTCAATCACAGAGAAGTGTGGTGTTATCTGGGTAACGTCGTTCTCAGCAGCACTAAATCCACTCTTGTCGTCTTTCAGAGTCGAACGGACAGCACAAAAGAGTGGTCCACATCCCTAGACGCTGCACATTCAGAAGCAAGCAGCTGTCGAAAAACGCGATCGAAGATGGCCAGTGCTAGTCACCAACTTTTTTTATTCACTTGAGGCAAAAAAAAACACGATCAAAACGTATGGCTAAAAGAAGGCCTGATGTCTGGCCTAATCAAAACGTCAACTTAACCTAGTAGGAAGACGATCTGCTCGGTCAAGTCGTTGTAGCCATGTAGTTTAACGCCCAGGTAGTAGAATAAGCTACGGAGGGAGTAGATAAAAGCACGGCGGTTTATTTCAAAGAAGAAAGTAATTTTGTAAGAATTTATCTTGGTTACCTTGTTTCCAGTTGTTTGTCGAGTCTATCCGCGTGTCCTCGGGCGAGCCTGTTCCGCGTTCTGGTCACCTCTTTTTCTCTCACAGGAGGGCTCACTCGGCAGTAAATTATGTCCTCTAGAGTCGCTGGTGGCCACACACTACCGCCCGATCCTGTATACTTGGATTTCGGAAAGAGCGACGGCGACACAAAACAACTGCCGAACAACACCAAGGAGGTCGTCGGTGCAGATGGCCAGGTCAACTACATGAAGCCCCTAGAGTTGGACGACAGCTCTAACATTCATTGGCGGAGCCAAGTAGCCATGAAAATCGCAGAACGGTTGGGGAGACCGTGTACGTGCTTCCTCAGTCGCTTCCCGTGGACCCTTCCTGGACGACCATTCTAATTGCCAAGTATAGCTGGCAAAAATTATGTCCTAAGGTCTTGGCCGGAGGGCTATCACATGTACTGCCACCTCAAGGGCAAGCAATCAGCCCCACGACAGGACCTGTATCTTCTCGGTACGCCTGCTCTCTCTCGCGGCGCAGCATCAACCATAACTCTCGGGGTACATTCTAAGGTTCCGTCCACGCAAAACGCTTCCGCTCCGTCCCCGAGTTCGTGCCCCATGCACTATGGCTCATGACGGACCCCACCCTCGACCGCCGAAACTGCGAATGCAAATACTGCGCCAAAGTCCCCCAGCGCGTCATTTCCGAGAACCTCGGCTACAAGCACCGTACCGACCCCAGGCTCGAGCCCCGCGCCGGCCCTCGGCGTGCATCGCGTGGGCCGCGACCGCGAGCGGCGTTCCCCGCGCTCCGCACCGGGCGAGTACGCCACCGTGCGCCGCACGCCGAAACCGAAGCCAGAGAAGGGCCCGACGCAGGTGATGCTGCAGGAGCGCTACGCAGACGTGCAAGCCATGTACGCAGACACGAACGCGGAGATGCGTCGGTGGTTCCGCGTCGGCGAGCTTGTGTGGTGCGCGCTCGACCCCCCGATCCGCGGCGCCGATGCCGCGGCGAATATTACGTTTTGGCCGGGCTTGGTGGACGAGTGTTCGTTCAAGACAGAGACGCTGCCGCGCCCCAAATCGCCGTCTATACACTCGGCGGACGGTGACTTCGAAATGGAAGATGGGACAGAGTCTGTCGCCCACGTCGGCCGGGGAATTGGGTCGTCAAATGGGGCCGGAAGCAGCGTGGCCATTCCGTATGCGATCACACCACATACCGGAAACTCCAAGCCCATGACCGAGCGTCCTCTCCCTTGGACCGTGCGCCAAAAGAACGTGTACAAGGTCAAGTTGCTCGCCGTCAACCATGATTATATTGCGGTCGAAACACAAGTCTTGCCCTATCACAGCTACAAGCCCTCCTACGACCTCATCCAAGCCCTGCAGGATGTCCCTATTGAGCGGATCACACACAAACCGGATGAAATCGCGGCGTTCAACCCTTGTCCCCCAGAGTTGTTGAACGCTGAGCCAAGCGCCGATGACCGACGTTTCGCCGAATCGACTGCGTCATACACCCTTGCCTTGGAAATTGCGGCGGGCGTTGAGGTATGTTGGACACCCACGGACGAGTGGGTGTTTAAAATGGTGGTTCCGTCTGGCCCTTCGGACGCTGGGGAGACTTCGGCCAGAGCTCTTCAAGCGAGTGTTGTCAACCAAACCCGCTATCAGGGACTATGGCTGGGTGCAGAGCGCATCTGGACGGACGACCTCGTGCGCCTCAAGGCCGCGCGGGGCCAGATCGCCCCAAAAGGTACCCCGCAGATCTTCGCGCCATCGGGGCCGTCAGAGACATCGAATCGCGACATTCACTCCGGAACAACTAGCAGATCAAGAGTTCATGAAGGCGCAAGGTGCCCCAGGCCGCGGCGTGTTCATGCAACTGGAGGCACTGTTCGTCGTCGACGTGCCAGATGCAAGTGGCGCAGGGGTACACGCGGAGTGTCGCGGGAGTGGGATGCTATATGAACTCGCGGATGAAGACTGGGAAGAGCCGCAGTCGAGGGTGTCCACGTCTGACACGGAAAACGGTGTAGCCCGAGAATGCCGCGCAAGACGCCTGGACAGCGGCCGGTCTGTCGACTCCACCGCGCCCGCGAAAATCGGGGATGACACCCGAAATACACGTTGGCCAACCATTCATGTCGGCACCAGTCACCCCTGAAGCATCTGCCGTCGAATCAAGACACCGCAGCATCTGCAAGCACTCCGCCACGAGAGCGCAACAAGGAGGCGGCGGCGACTATGACTACTGCCAGACTAGACGCGGACGCACCGAACATGCAGCTGTCGCGCTCCTCGAAGATGAGCGCCGTCCCTCTGCCGCCAGCACCACGCGGGTTCCGATTCCGACCGATCCTTCCGGAGGGCCACGAAGTCGTGGTGTCGCTTGCGCTCGTGAGCGGGCGGTATTACCCGCGATTGCTCGCGCACCCGCTGCCTGCGCCCGATCGTGCGGAACTTGCAGGGCGACGACGTGAACGAGCCGACGAAGAAGCCCTGTCTACTGATCGTCTGTTTGCGCTCGAGGGCATCCTCCCCGGCTTCGTCAGCGCCAGCGAGGCGACGCGCTGGAAGCCCGGCCGCGCGACGATGGTCAGGGACGCCGCGGCTGAGCGCAGCGCGGTGCTGGCGCGGGTGTGGGACTGGTAGGCGAAGGGAGGCACAGGAGGCGGGTGTCGCGCAGGAGGAGCCGGTATTAAGTGCCGCTGCCGCAACAGAGCCGAGCCAGAGCCAACATGAGGATGTCGGGATGCAAGACTTGGAATCTCCTGCGATCGGTGCCTCGACGCCGACGGATCTCCAAGAGGTGCCCCCGGCTCCGAGCGTGACGGCAGCCACTTGATTCGCTTTTCTTTGTTGTTGTACAAGTGGACTCGTAAATCTGTTCAGCCGTACATTTCTTGTATTCCGGGCGTTTTTTTTTGCTGTCTATTGTTGAAAGACAGGGGCGGTCGTCGCCGGCTGTCGGGATTCTTTTATCCGCACGGTGCAGTTCAGTTCATGGTATGATACGAACACGGAACAGACACGGCTGTCACCGGTGGGGATGTGCGGGATAGATAAACGATTGGCACCTGATTCCACACCACATGTGTCCAATAAAGCGAGGAGCGGATAGAGCTTCCAGGAAGTGCCTTGATATGGTCAAACTACAGGACAGACGCCCAGAAATTGCGAATGTTCACGGCGCTTGCTCCGCTTGGCTAAGAATATGTAGACAGGAGCCGCTCTTGTTTATTAACTTACGCGGGTCGAGATGAGAAGCGCGCCGCTGCTCCGAGAGAGAGAATCCAGACGACGACGATGCTCCACACCAAATCCCCAGCTTGGGCACGTGTGGAACAAGCATGCTGTCAATGTCACTGAAGTAGCGTGTGATTCGAGCGACCGGCGCGATAAAAGGTGCGTGGCCAGAGCGTGCCACTGGGAGCCGGAAGCGCTGCACAGCAATTATGTCACATAATTCAAGCGCGGGTTCCTTCCCAGACTTGAATTCCCCGGCACGCTGTCCAAGCATGGCCGGTGACAAGGCAAATAGAACGGCCATTGCCATACTGTATATAAAGGGAGCGTCTTCGGATCTGAGAATCAGACATGGACCCCAAGACCCACGACAAGCGAGTAGACATGGCCTCGTTAAGCGACGGGTCCAGCACGACGACGACGGCGACGAAGAGTCCTGGTCGGGCGAGGAGGGTGTCGATGAAGATTAAGAAGGGGTTGAAGGAGGTCAAGGGGATGCTGTCTCCCCATCATCACCACCACGACCACCAGCGTCGACGTAAATCCGGGCCGAACGAGTCACCACGAGGTCCGCTCGCCCCCGTGCTGGACCATCTCGAGCGGGACAAATTGGTCCCCATCCACCTACATATATCCCACACCGGCTCCCTCACCGTCTCCCGCAAAGCTTCCTCCTCCTCCTCATCAGAGTCCACATTCGAAGAGTCAAAATCTGAGGCCGACGTGCAGCCCCAAGTGACCATGCCAACACCAGAACCCTACGTCGCTCCTTCGAGTCCCCAGCCTCCCGAGTACGGCGAACAAGATGTCCCTGATCCTTTCCTCGTCGACGACCCTGAGGCCCTGCTCTCTGACCCAGAGCCGCCCGCTCAGGAACTAGCCCCGTCGCCACCAGATACCACTCCTTCAGAGTCAGTCGCTCTTTCCCCCGCTGTTCCTGAGATTGTCCTGCCCTCGGAAAATGTTCCGGCGCCACCTCCCGTCGAGGACAAGCCCGTTCCCGCACCACCACCACCGCCGCCACCCGTGGTATCCGACACCGACTCGGAGCCAGAGGCGCATACCGTCTATCTACCGCAACTCGTGTTGCCGACCATGTTCTTGCCCATACCTAACGTACGCATTAGTTCCCATCTAACTTGGTGGCTCACCCGCCGCACTTCCGTATATTATTAAACTTATCGCTCCTTTTTTTTCTTGCTCGCGATGTTGTATGTCTGTATGATAAAGACGGACCCTTTGACTACGCTTCTGACCAAATACATTTCCAATCCTGAGAGACGACCGCAGCGGGACCTCACAGGTGAATGGTCAAGGACAGACTTCCATACTCTCGTCGTGAGTGCTCGCTCCCCTCGCCTGCGGGATCAGAACAGGCAACGAACAATCACCTGCCCGTCCATCCGCAGATGACCAACAGCTGGCGTGCGCTCGCCCAAATGGCTCGGGACCGCATAGTGCAAGCCGACCCGGAGGACATACCCCTAGTCCTGAATGCACGCGGCCCTCCCTCCTTCCTTGCATCCGCCCAAAACTGAAGTATTACTTCTCGCAGCTCTGGTCCCTCCGGCTCTCCTCCCTCGCCCGCCTCAGGCTCTTCAACCAAGCCTCCGCCGAAGTGACCAACCTCTTCGGCGCGCTCGCGTCCATCACGCCGCCCGCCGCACGCACGCACCTCCTCGAGCACGTCCTCCCCTTCGAGCTCGACGTCATCCACGCCCGCGTCAAATACTGGGCCGCCGACGCCAGCGGCTACACCGACGCGCTCGGTGCGCTCCTCAGACGTTGCCGCCGGCGCGCACGCGCGTCCCGCCTCGACGTAGACCGCCAGATGTGGGTCGAGCGCGGCGCGCGCGTAGCGCTCATAGCCGCCTCGCAGTTCATCGAGACCAAGGTCCGTCTTCTTCCCCCTCCTCCCCCCCTTCCTCATATGTATGGGTTTCAGGACTTTGCGGCGGCCACGGCGCTGCTCGAGCCGCTCGTAGCAAGGGACCAGCCAGAGCCGCCCGGCGCTGAGCTCCGCGCCGCGCTTGGCCGCGTGTATCTCCAGGCGGGGCAGCTCGAAAAGGCCGAAGAACACTTTGCGGCCGTCGCTGCGGACGCGGGCGCGCTGGAGTCGACCAAGGCGCTCAATGCGGCGTTTTTGGCGTCTGCGCGCGGGGAATGGAACGTGGCGTCTGAGATATTGCGCGAGCTGTTCGCGCAGGACGATACGAACTATGCTGTGAGCTTTTTTTGTCAACTGTCCGGAGCTCGGTTTCTGATCCCCCGCTTCAGGCCGTTAATAATCTCGCCGTGGCGCTTCTGGGCCAGGGCAGGCTCAAGGAAGGCATCGAGGTGTTGGAAGCCGCACTGGAGACGTCGCCGTCGACGTTGGCGATGGCAGAGCCTTTCCTGTTCAACCTCTGTACGTGTTTAATTATGTGGTGGCGGTCATGGACACGGATTCTGACAATTACGTCCGTCATCGTCCGAAAGCTACGCTTTATGAGCTTCGATCGTCGATCGCGGCTGACAAGAAACGCGAATTATTGATCGAAGTGGCCAAGTGGAGCGGCGACGGTCTGCGCACGACGTGTCTCAAGATGTCTACTTGAGTCTGCTCGTCTCATTAAGGTTGCACAGCGAATGAATGGTTATTATCACGGGACTGCATACGAGAGGACCAGATACAGTGGGTTCCTTGTTTGCGACATGAAGAATGGGCATGTAGGGTTTTTCGATCAGAAGCGAGCGAAATGAATGCGATGATAACACGAAAGCAAAAAAAAAAAGACCCTGCAAAGGAAAAAAAGTAAAGACTGGCGCGAAGTTTGTTTGTAGTCAATCCTGATTCTTCATTCACATCCCTGCTGCGCGGTTCAGCATGTACAACTGCAGATCCTGCCACCCTGTTCCAAAACATGAATATGTCAGCTCAGCACCGAATACGTGAAATGGGTCACACTCACCTCCACCAACGCGAACCATTACTTTCTTCGTCGCCGTGCTAGGTTCGCCTTTGGCCCCCGCGCGACTGAGGGTGGTCAATCTACACGTGACCGTCTTCCTCGCCAACGAATTCGAAAAGGCGTATTGCGCGCGGATCTCCTCGCCATCACGCGGGATCGTCCTCAGCGGCGGGTCCACGCGCTCGATCAGCAAGCCATGCGCGATCGAGTTGACGATCGCAGCGACCTCCGTGTCGAGCGGGTCCCGCAGATTGCCGGGCTTGTACAGGTACGGCGAGTTCACTGAACCATTTCCAAAGTCACTCAGCCGCGAGGATGGACGGGACGGCGTGCGTGGCGCAGGCGTGGACGACGACGACATGTCGCGGAAGCTGGACGGCGGGAGCTTCGCGCCGCTCGCTGACGGCCTAACCGCTCGCGGGCTATTATTGTTGTAATTGCTGCCACCGCCGCTCGCGGCGCCGATGCTGCCGTAGAACGGCACCGCCTGCGCACGCGAGCGCAGCGTCGCTTCGGGTGTTTGTGCCCGTAGCGCCGTCATGCGGAAGGACGCGTTTGATTGGGTCGGGCTCGCTCCGCCGTTTCTATCCAAGTCGCGGTAGTCGGAAAGCGTGGACCCGGGGCGGGATGGAGACGAGACGTGGAATACGGGGGCAGGAATCATGCTGCGGCTCGGAGGGCGCGGTCCTGGGAGTCTAGTTCCGCCTGGTGTCATGGCGCGCGGGGGTGAATGGTCAGGAGACAACGCGCGCTGCATGAGGGAGGTCGTCGGGTCCGCATCGTCCCATTGCATGTCCGAGAGTGCACGGAAGTGAGACCGTGATGGTGCGGGGATATGTGACGGAGTCTTTGCGCGTGCGCGGGGAGAGGTCGCACTGACACTAGGCGTCTGGGAACGAGACGGCGGACGTTGGGGGTGTGTTGGATTGGTAGACGCAGCCGTAGAAACCGAGGACGTGATTGGGGACCACGGGCGCGATGACGCCATGGAGCTCCGTGAGACACTTCGCACATATGGAGAAGAGCTCGAGGGCGTTGCGTGAATGAGCGCGGGGGGTAAACCCTCAGAGCGAGTTGGACCAATGATGGAAGGTCGGCGGGGGCGCTCTTCATCAACCTTGGTTGAAGAGTTCCATGGCAGCTTCGACGGGGTATTTTTGCCTTTTACCGTGACGTTCGGATCCGGGTCTAGCCTTCTCGATACTGGCGACGACTCTGGGGTGAGAGAATGGGAGTGCTTGTGGCCCAGTCTTTCCGGTGTTCTTGTGGTCAATTGTCCACCAGAGAGATGGAATAACGAGGATCGGTGACGAAGGGTCGCCGTTGGCTCTGACGAAGGGGGGCGCCGGGAATTAGACTGTTGGATAGGGGTGGCAACAACTGCTGGAGACTTCCCCGAGCCTGTGAACTTTCGAGCAAACTTGCGGAAAGGCGAAACCGAGCGTGACAATGCGCTCGACGCGCTCAGGCTGAGACTTTTCTTACTGCTCGACGCGCTGGGCGGTGTGAGATATCCGTTGTGACCCTTTGACTTTGAAGTCGCTCCTGACGCGACAGACCCGCTGTCACTCGGCGTAATCTCTTCCTCTCCTGTCAATATCCTTCGCACGGCCTCCATTTCAGCGTCTGTTCGAGCGATACGCTCCTTGAGGTGCTTCCATCGTTGCGTGGAATCTGCGTGCCGCCGTAGACATTCGCCGTTCTTTGTTACTCGATCCTGAACCCCCTTGTCAATGATGGAAAGAACCTTGGTGGTGGCAGGCATGTAATGCCTGGGAACAGGGTCAATACGTAGAGTTGACAAAGAGGCGACAACGCGTACTTCTTCTTGGCCTCATAAGAGTCGAGCAGCGACTGCAACACCTCCATGTTTAGTGGCGATTTCTGTGATCGCATTGAACCCATTGATGTCATGGAAGATGAAGTGGATATCGAATCATCGGGACCGTATCGCTGAAATTGCCAAATGAAGTCCTTGGGGAAACACGTTGTCAGTTAGCGGGATGCATGATTGCATGGTCTATGCTTACTTGACACCGATTGATTGCCTTTTCGAGGCTTGACATCATGCCGTCCGCTTGTTCCGTGACGGTTCGGAACACGGTCAACCATTTGTCCTCCTTCAATTCCTCGCGTAACACCTCGCTCTCCTCCTGCACGCTCTCCCACTCGGACATGAAAGTGGCATGCTTTCGGAGAAGCAGCACGATCTCGGTCGGCTCCTCATTGGAAACGTCGTGGGTCGGCGTTGATGCTGATTGTGAAAGAGGCTGGAGCGAGTCATTTAAAGCCTTGACGCCACGGGAAACGGATTCGAGGCGTTCATCAAGGGCCATAAGGGCCTGGTCAATGATGCCGGTGGCAGAGGCGAGGTCGCCATTAGACTGAGATTTGTGTCGAAGCTCTTGAATCTCTAATCATAGACATAAGACTAGCACGTTACATGGAGAGTCTAGGCATGCGAGACGCACCGAATATGCGCGTTTGGATATCGGAGATGCTGTAGAAGAGTTCCGTGATGCGGGTTGATATTGCGAGTAATTGCAATTCACTTAGAAGCGAGACTTGTCAATGCTGTGCTAGACCACGTTGGCGATGGGACTCACTCATGGGCTTTCCCGTTCCCACTACTGATACGACCCGCAGTAATAGTGACGTTTTCTACAAGGTGGACACAGCAGTTGGTGGGGTGTATGCGGCGAAAGTTGAGAGACTGAACTGACCTTCGTCAGCGTTGGCGAAAGAGTCCTGGGAAGAGGAGGCGGAAGAGGAAGAGAACGGGCCAGGTGAAGGGGGCGGACTGGCGGTGTGAAAACTAAGTGGAGAGGTGGAAGTTACACTAGAAGCTCTCGAGATTGATATTGCGAGAGAGGTCATAATAAGGAGAGAGACAGGATGGGTATTATAGGGAGGATCCGCCGAGCGAGCGACGAGCCGTGGGTCGTGGTCCAAACGAACCGGGGGTATAACGGACAAGACACGACGGATCCTCTGTGAAGACTTGGTCACTTCTTGTGCTTTGATCTCGGTCCGTTCTATCCGACTGTCTACTCTTTGCTCTTCCCCTTCTTCTTTTCCTTCCGAGCCCGACGCTTTTTCGCCTTTTCCTCCGCCTCATCCATCGCCAGGAAATCCCGAATCGACGGCATCGCGGACGAGTTCAGCGGTGCCAGTCGCCCTCCTTTCTCATCCTCTGCTTCAACTTCTACTGGCTCTGGCGGCGGCGGTTCGGCAGGGCCTGGTGAGGGCTGCTTCTCTGGCGCGGGTCCCGCGGCATCATCGAACCAACCTCTACGGGAAGGCACGACCGCGCTTTCTGCCTGACGAGACGATTTGTGGCGGCTTTTCTCCTGCTCTTCATCACCGCTGTCGTCCGATTCGAGGTCTACACCCTTATACTCCCCGGCTTCTGCGAAGATGTCAAAGTCGGCCTCTGGCTCTGAAGACGGTTTGTGTGGACCAGATGTAGAAGTGGTTTGTTCCTGAGGTGCAGAGGTGGATGTTCCATTTTCCTTCGATTCTGTCGTCGACGACTTCACCTTTCGTTTCTTCTTCTTCGGCTCGCCCCCATCCCTGGTCCGTTCCTTCCTGGCTTTGTCTTTTGTAGATGCACCGATCGGCTTGAACCCTATCGGACGGAACCTTGACGGATCAGGTTTTCTTTCGGTCGTAGTTTCTTGGTTTGACTGTTCCGATACGCCTTCGTTCGCACGCTTTTCCTTTAGCTCTTTAATAATATCTGCGCGTGACCGTTTCTGGGTAGAGGGGACAGATGGTGCAGAGGTTGTCTGTGCAAAAACCTCTTCCAGTGCTTCGTCATCTTGTTTGGAGGAAGTAGATGCCAGGCGAGCTTTGTTTTGTTCGAGGAGCGCATAGTCAAGTCCCTTGACAAGAATAGAGTGATCCTGAATCTCCACCGAGATAGCGCCTTTGCTCGTCCACCTATACACCAAGAATAATCAGAGTCTGCGAAATAGAGAAAATCACGCGCGCACCGCTGCCCTATCCTCATTGTCTGCATTCCTCTTCTCGAACTCTTCTAAAATAGCCTCGATCGGAGCATAGTCCCCCTCCTTTCCAACCCGTCGTTCCTCGGCACGGTCGCGATAGCTTTCAGCTGCCTTCTTGACCTTACGCGGCTTGAAGGCGGGTTCGGACGCAGGGATAACCTTCCTATATGGTGTTACGTTGGTCAATCTGAACGAACATGCATAGCGCACCCTTTTGACGAGCCTTGCTTCTTCTTGTTGTCTAAGAAATGTACCGCGGGAGAGCGGGGGTCTGGCCCTGGTTCAGGCTTCGCTGACCCTAAGAGATTCCTAAACGCGTCCTGTGGATGAGTTAGTTGCGTTTAACACGCGTTGCTAAGACGTGTCTGCGCACCTGGTCCATCGCTGGTGTGGTGAGAACCGGTTCGGAACCGTACCGGGCCGGTGTATCAGCCGCGTTGAGTTGATTGCGACGCTGCGCTGACTGATGCGCTGATGTCCCGGTCACTGCCCCTACAGCCTTAGCCAACTAGTTTGTAAAGAGCGCTCTGCTCGCTCTTAGCACCCAACTCCCATCATGCCCTCAGCGTGAGTCATTTTCTCTACTCTTTTCTCCTCATGGGCGACCCGAACTCATCCTGCTAGTTCCACTGCGCAGGAAGCCACTGCCACTGAGACTGCCACTATCGCGGAGGTCACTTTGAAGATCCCGCTCGAGGCCACAGACGGCTCTGCTGTCACAAAGATTACCGGCCAGGCCACCACAGCCAATGGGTCTGTAGCCTATGTTCTGAAATCGTCTCGCTCGCAGTACAGCAAGAAGCTCAAGGAGGCCGTCGCATTCGTTCCGAGACGATCTCACTTTGACATAGAGAATGAGCGCTCGAGTACGAATGAGTTTCGAGTCAGTCCACCTCCCGTACCGTCTCGTGTTGGCCCTCACAACCATTCGCAAAATAGGGGTTTTTCACGCTGTTTTGGATGTCGCTCTTTATCTTTACTGTTCGCACGTATGTTCGAAGCATAGAGAAACACGGTGCTCCCCTCAACATGCGATTTGCGACCATGTTTTCAAAAGACGCGCGAATGCTGGCCCTCAGCGATGCCGTGCTCGTTTTGAGCACGGGAATTTGCGTGCCATTCGCAAAAGCGGTCAGCAAAGGTTGGATCAGGTATTATTGGACGGGAGTCGTCCTTCAGCATACGCTCCAGACGTTCATACTCTTTGCCGCTATCAAATGGACCTTCAATAGGTATGAATGCATCTATTTGTCCATTCCGAGTCTGTGTGATTGAAGGTCGTCGTTAGGCAATGGCCCTGGGTCCAGTCTGGATTCTTGACTCTCCACACTTTCGTGCGTCATTTTGCGATTTGCTGCCCGCACCTGGCTCATTTGTGTCAGGTCATGTTAATGAAAATGCACTCTTATATGGCGACTAATGGCTACTTACAACAAGTCTCCCAGCAATCCACCGAGCTTCTAACTCAACTCCGCGACGCAACATCCCGCGCTGGTGGGTGGGAGAAGGCCATATCCGAGGCAACCAAACGCCGCGAGGCCTTTGAACATCAAATTGACAGCAGTAGCACTGAGACGAGTACTTCGTCAATCGTCACACCAGAACTGTCCGACGGTATGAGCTCTTCCTATGTGCAGGTCCACAACCCGGCTGTTCTCCGCAATCGTCTCACCCAAGTCGCCGAGCCTGCGCCCATACCGGATGACAAGCCCAAGGATTTGACGCCCCGTGCGTTGGTAGATCACCCCGATCTGGAGATCTCGGCCCTTGCTACGGAGTACTTAGAGCTCGAATCCGAACTCGTGAGCTCTGGTCCGGAACACGTACGCTGGCCTGAGAACATCACCTTGAAGAACTTTGCGGTGTACCAGCTTATCCCGACACTCGTTTATGAGCTCGAGTTTCCACGCACTAATAAGTATGCCCCAACCATTAGAGATTGTCGCGGCGCTGACTGCGTTGTTCAGAATCCGTCCTCTGTACGTGTTTGAAAAGACGGTCGCGACCTTTGGCACTTTCGCTTTGCTTTACACAACCACGGAAACTTTTATTTTACCATACACGAATCCAAGTCCTGAACAGTCCTTCGCGAGGACATTGCTGGACCTGGCGCTGCCATTCATGCTGGCATATCTTTTATTATTTTATATCATATTCGGTGAGTTTGTCTTGAACACTGTCCCGAGGTAGCATAGCCGATGCGATCGCCAGAGTGTATCTGCAACGGATTTGCGGAACTTTCATAGTGCGTGACCCTACGCGCGACCATGCGTTTCGTGCCCACTAAGTTTCTTACTGTCAGTTTCGCCGATCGTGGGTTTTACGAGGATTGGGTATGTGACCTCTTTCGATTGATTTGGGCACATTCATTGACGCTTGTTTCATACACAGTGGAATTCAACTTCTTGGGATGAATTCTCGCGCAAGTGGAACAAGCCCGTGCACAACTTCCTCCTGCGTCACGTGTACGCGTCGACGATCTCCTCGTACCAGTTTTCACGATCTCGCGCCATGTTTGTCACCTTCCTTCTGTCCGCCGCGGCGCACGAACTCGTCATGGCGGTGGTCACCAAGAAGATCCGGTACGTTAATGTCTTCGTGAATGCGTCTGCAACTCGTTCACCGTTGGCGATAATAGGATGTACCTATTCACGATGCAGCTGATCCAAATACCGCTGATCGCTGTGGGACGTACGCCAGCGATCAAGCGGAATAAATCGCTAGGCAACGTGGTGTTTTGGTTAGGTCTCTATGCGGGTTTCCCGTTGCTCTGTGTCGCATACGTCTTATACTAATCCCCGAGCTGGTTGGTTAATGGAGTAGTGGATTACATTACAGTTGTTGATTAATGGCGCACTTTCACATATACACATTTTTTAGATCTCGCTAGAGCCATGCACCATGCAGTCGTGAGAGGAACAAGTGCTCCCCTTCGGCCTCACAGAAATACAGTGAAGGGGACCTGACTTGACCGAATGATTTATTCGAACTGACTTCGCCCCCGCGACTGAACATCATGAAATCAAGTGAAGTGCGGAAAGGACTCGGTATGTCACAAAGTCAGACGAAGAGTTCTGAGTTGAGTAGAGAAGGTAATTTTGGCGCCTGAGACAGCGGGACGCGGGGTGGACCGCACCCTCGTGGAAACTCAACACGTACAAGTATGCTGTACCACCTCACGATTTCGTGGTGGCCAACGGACCCGATTTCCCATCTTGCCCTAACACTCTCCCTCTTGTCACGAAATTCGCGAACCCCATCCGCGCATCCATGTCGTCGATCGTCCTAACCCACAGCGCGAAACCAGATCATAAGCCGACGGGGCAACTAACTTTGTGTTTTGCGCACCTTGTCTTCATCTCGCTGGCCCACGTGATCTCCTTGAGAGCGGGTGCCTTGACGGAGGCACCGATTATTCCGAGGAACAGCGCGAGGAGCGATTCTAGGACAATCTGGGGAGGAAGGGGAAGCAGTAGCGGTTAGTGTTAGCGATTGGCAGTGGGAAGAAGTAGGTCCGCGCGCATACGGAGGATGGAAGAGAGGTCTCGGGTCTTCCGAGCGCCTTCAAATGAGAAAGGTCTGCAATGTATGCATGGTGAGATAAGTGACGAGACTCGAACTTGGTCCTGGACGCGTACGTTCGTAGGTTGAGAAAGCGGCTACGAAAGACGGGTGATGAATATATGATGGAATGGAATATGGTGGGTGTTCTCACCGTGGAAGAGCGCGACCATGGCGACACCTAGAATGAGCTGGCCCAGCATGGCTATTTAAGTTGGCACGGACGTTGGCAGTAACTGCCAGTAAGACCCAAACTCAGAGTGTGCTAGTCGGCCCGTGACAGACCGGCAACCGTCGTCTTAACTTAGTGCTTTCGAGCGTATCACGGCACGGCCTTGGGATCTAAACTTCATGGCCCCCAGAATACTATTATATTTTCCGGAACCAACATCCGTACGAGAGTACGACGCGGACATGCGTCTCAGAGGCAGTATCCAGGCAGTGTCCTAGGGATACCGCCAGCGAGCGGCTATCGACTGCCTGTTTACACGTTCCGTTGGTTCGATGGGGACCGTTCCTACTGGCAGGTTTTGGGGGCGTTCGTAGTACCTTCTCGCCATTACCACCACCACTTGTCATCGAGGATGTCGTCAAACCTTTTTTCTCGCAAGCAAAGCAAGAAGCAAAGGATCCCTGGGTCTCATCCCGCGACATCTGATGATCAGCCCCTAGCTCGTAAGTACTACACAGGAACCACGACGATGTGTATTTGCTGACTGCTTTGGCCAGATGGTACCACCCTCGTCTCTGACATCAGCACGCATGGCGATATTACGATGAGCGCAATTCAAACATTCGCTCGCAGCTCTCAAGGAGGGGAGTGCCTTGGCAACCAAGCTCCCATTTATCGCACCCATCGCGGGTCTCCTGCTTCAAGCGCTCATCATGCGGGATGTACGTGTCACACACATTTCCCATCTTACAATGTTCTGATGATGGCGACTCTAGGAAGTGAAGCAATATAAAGAGGAGTGCGAAATAGTGATGCACAAACTCGCCAGAATCGCGAGGATCATTGTCGGTGTCGGCGAGTTGTGCGAAAGGTCATAACCTAAGCGAGGAAGATCTGCCAGCTGGTCTGCGGGCTATTCTGGGTTCTCTCCAAAGGTTCGTCTCTGTGGTGACTATCGTGCTCCTGACCCTCACATTCTGACGAAGGACCAGAGAGCTGGATAGGATCGAGCGAGTGTTGAAGAAGTGCTCAAAGAGAAGAGGCATCAAAGGGGTACTTCTACGCAAGGATCTATTGACGAAGATCAAGCAATGCGATGTGGAGATATCTAACGTTCTCCAAGCTTTCCATGTTCGTGCTTTATTTTTGTTATCCGTGTCAATCGCGTTACATATCTCCCTGTAGGCTGAATTGTCATTGGACACTCGGGTCGCGTTGATCGCGATGAGGCGAGAGGTACAAGGCACGCCCATACTGAATTCAATGCACTTGGTTGACGATCGTAACAGACTGCCCCCGATTTTGGCACAGGTGATCCAATACCGTAAGCTCTTCTTAGTTGTGTTCGTATCGCGTGCTGATGTCACCCCTTCTAGAACCACCCCCCAGGAGCCAAATGGTACACAAATATATTGGGGCACTGAAAGTCCCTTGGGTGCTCTTTGGCGCAACATGCCCGAATGCAAAGGAGTGCCCCGGATCTCCTGCCGAACGTCACACCCCATCACGTCGTACAAGTACAACACAGCACTCGATCACCTTTTTTTTTTAAAATCCCCGATCAGCCTCACCCCTTTCGCCCCGCGTTGGACACGGTACTGAACAATCGATCGACGTAAATGAGGCTTAAGTAATATACCAAACTGGGACATATGGCTATTCACGGACGTGGATACTGCCTCCTATCAATAAAATCGGGCCCAATTGCATGCTTCGATGGACTGTGTCTCAGAACCTCAGTACTCAGTATCAAAAACTGGACGGCGTTGCACTCCAATTCTCGAGGTGTCGAGGTGCTTGGCCGCCTGTCAACGAGGTATTTTCTAACAACACCATCCAAGATAAGGGCTGACTAGTACATACAGTCTGTACTGACCGCATGCAGCCGGGGTAAGTGTTGGACGTGGTGGGGAGGCTCTCCGCCCCGGGGTAGATGGATCTGCGGCTTTGCAAGAACCCTTCCCCATTCACCTCCTTGCGCACGAGGCATACGAACGAGTGGTGCATAAACGGCACCTGAATCCCCCTGTTGCTGTGTGCGACCCATCTTTGTGCCCACCTCCCTCTCAAAAGGTTCTCATTGGTCCACCGACCATGTCCCCATCGATGCTCGCATCTTCCCATGACTCTCTGCCACCGCCATGGTCGTGTTCGGGTAGTTACACCTCACATGGGTACTGCATGACTATTTGAGAGAGAATACCCGCGACTGCGATTTCTAATCGTATCCCTTCGGAATAGTGGGGCAGACAAGGTGTTCGCTTGCAAGATACTGAAACTACATCTTGCAAAAGGTATTTTAGGCGTAGCGGAGAATTAGGGGCAAAATAACGGGCAAGATAGTTAGTCATTGTGGTTTCAGCTGTTCCAGACCTGACAGCCTATCTTACCGCGATGGAGGTCAAGGCTAATAAACCGGTTTGCATGACCACTCATATCTAAGTTACAGAGTATCAGGCGTGTACACTAATGACGAGAGTATGCAACGGGCGAGATGACAGCTGTGCGACACAGTAGATGGTCGTGTCTTCCTTTGAACCTGCACCAGGAATCTTCTTCAATAACAGTTACTGAAGTGCCTCTCGCGCCTGTATCGACACTTTCTGTCTCGTCATCACGCCATCCAGAAGTTGCTCTAGGTTTTTCTTGAAATCTACGATGCGCTCTTGCTTGAACCGCTCCAACTCAGTCTTCACCGGCTTCACCAGCCGTGATGTGTGTTCATATTCTTGCTTCGCATCCGTGCCGGTCGTTCCGCATACATTGTTACAATGAGTTTTTCGATACCGGACGCAATTGCCGATCTGAGAATATGAATATATATGAATGTCCGAAGCGGTTAGTCGCGATCTTGCCTTGAGCACGGTTCCGTTCGTGCACTTGTTTAATGCGCCGCAGCGTCGCATCTCTCTCTGCCATGCGTGATACAGTATACTCGCACGCGCGAAAACATCATCTGTTAGAAGTTTCTAGTCAGTGTGAACGCAAATATCAGAGATGAGAACGCGACAGCTCACTCGGACAGAGTTGACGAGGCGAGCATACTCGTCCGCGGTGCTCAGTAGGGACGCTTGATCCGCACAAGCCTGAACGGACTCTGCCACTCGGTCCTTACGCTCGGGCTCGGGCAGCACATCGAGTAAATACAGGAGGGATTTTCCAGGAACTGAAGTAGCCAGGTCACCGACGGTCTGCGTGAACTCACCCACGGCGTTGGTCAGCTCTATTCGCCCGGTCCTGGCCCACACTCTCCCCGTTGTCACGAAATTCGTGAAACACATCCGCGTGTCCATGTTTGTGATCGTCCTGAGCCCATATCCTACGCACGACAAGGCTGCGGCGGGAAACCGGAACATAAGCCGCGGGTAAGAAAAGCGCCTTCGTGTTTGCGTACCTTGTGTTCATCTCACTGGCCCACGTGATTTCATTGAGAGTGGGTGCCTTGACGCAAGCACCGATGATCCCGAGGAACAGCGCGAGGAGTGATTCTAGGAAAATCTGGCGAATGGGAAAGGAAGGGGAAGTAGTAGCGGTAGCGTTATTGATTGGCATTGAGAAGAGGAGGAGGGCGCGCGTATACAGACGATGGAAGAGAGGTCTCGGGTCTTGAGAGTGCCTTCAAATGAAATGAGAAGGGTATACAACGCGGAGGGATTATGGACGGTGGGTTAAGTGATGCCGAATCAGACTTAGTCCTGGGCGCATACGTTCGTAGTTGAGAAAGCGGCTACGAAAGGCGGGTGATAGACATATGATAGAGGATGGAATATGATGGGTGTTCTCACAGTGGAAGAGTGCGACCATAACGACACTAGAATGAGCTGGCCCAGTATGGCTATTCAAGTGGGCACGGACACTGACCGTGAGTGTATCGACGATCCGGAAACAGCCAAACTGCAGAGTGCTAGTCGGCCCGTAACGGACCGGCACCTTTGCTAGTAGATGCGAGTTAGATGCGTATCACGGCTTTGTGATCCTAAAATCCCCGGTCCATCCAGCCCCCCCGAATACTATTATATTTTCCGGAACCAACATCGTACGAGAGCACGACGCGGACATGCGTCTCAGAGGCAGTATCCAGGCAGTGTCCTAGGAAACCGCCGGCGAGCGGCTATTGACTGCCTGTTTACACGTTCTGTTGGTTCGCTGGGACCATCCCTACTGGCGGGTTCTGGGGGCGTTCATACCCGTACCGTCTCACCATTACCACCACCACTTGTCGTCGAGGATGCCGTCGAATCTGTTTTCTCGCAAGCAAAGCAAGAAGGAAAGGATCCCTAGGCCTCATCTTACAACATCTAACGATCACCCCCTAGTTCGTAAGTACTACACAGGAACCACTACGATGTCATTTGCTGACTGGTTTTGACCAGATGATACCGCCGTCGTCTCTGAAATCGGCACGCATGGCGATATGACGATGAGCACAATTCAAACATCGCTCGCAGCTCTCAAGGAGGGGAGTGCCTTGGCAACCAAGCTCCCATTTATCGCACCCATCGCGGGTCTCTTACTTCAAGCGCTCACCATGCGAGATGTACGTGTTACACATATTCCCTCTGACAATGCTCTGATGATTGCATCTCCAGGAAGTGAAGCAATACAAGGAGGAGTGCGAAATAGTGATGCACAAACTCGCGAGGATCGCGAGGATCATCGTCGATGTTGGCGAGTTGTGCGAACATCATAACCTGAGCGAGGAAGATCTGCCAGCTGGCCTGCGGACCATTCTGGGTTCTCTTCAAAGGTTCGTCCCTTTGGTGACTATCGTGCTCCCTGAGCCTCACGATCTGACGAAGGACCAGAGAGCTGGATAGGATCGAGCGGGTGCTGAAGGAGTGCTCGAAGAGAAAGGGCATCAAAGGGGTACTTCTACGCAAGGATCTATTGACGAAGATCAAGCAGTGCGATGTGGAGATATCTAATGTGCTTCAAGCTTTCCAGGTCCGTGCTTTATTTTTCTTATTCGTGTCAATCGCGTTACATGTCTTCATGTAGGCTAAGTTGTCATTGGACACTCGTGTCGCGTTGATCGCGATGAGGCGAGAGGTACGGTGCACACCGATATTAAGTTCGATGCACCTGGCTGACAATCGTAACAGGCTGCCTCTGATTCGGGCGGCCCAATTAAAGCAACACCGTAAGCCTTTCTCAGTTGTGTTCGCAAGATACTATAGTGTGCTAATGTCGCTTCTTCTAGGACCACACAAATACTTTTAGGCACTAAGAGAGCCTGGCTTGAATACCAAGGGGCGGATCTTCTGTACATCACGCGATCACGCACTCGATCACTTTTTTTTTTTTTAATCCCCGACGTGTTTAATGCGAAATATGCCACCCGGTGAGTGACGCCGGTGACCCGGTCCAACACCATGACGCCTATAACGTACTGTCTTAGATTTCGCTTAAGTAATATACCACACGGTCACATGCATGTTGCCTTTCACTTTTTTTTAGCAAATGAAATTAAGCTATGGTGGCCATGTTGCACATTACATGTCACCGAGGTCAGTGTTAAGGGAAGGGGGGGACAGCCTCTTTGCATGAGTGGCTTGCACCTGGAGAATTGATCTATGGCCCTGGGTTCATCGAACGTTCAACAATCATCTTCTGCGAGACCCTCCCTGTTCATGTCCCCTCCCCCGTTTCTTCACACGCGGTCCGCATCCCCCCTCATGCAACTAACGAGGTGTGCGAATAGGGGTGCAAAGGGGAGGTGCACAAACGACGTTTGCCCCCCGGTCCGCGGGCAGCCCACACCATTGTGAGCACCCTCAGTGCACCCTCCCATCGGTTCGCCCACCCATCACGTACAGCGAATCATATCCTCACCACTCTCACTGATGGTTGGATCATCTTCCTGTGGCTCTCTATTACTGCCATGTTGGTGTTCGAGTGGCTATAATACATGGGTATACTGTAATCGGTGCCCCTATTTTGGGCATTACTAAATTTTCGCCAAAAAGCATCTCAGGCTTGTGCACTCTCGCCGTCATTAACATGTTAATGAGCTCCTCCTATCATTATTCTTAATAACAACCGGGCTTGAAAGCACGCACTGATCAAATCTGACCATCTTGGCCCTGTCCACCCCAGTCGCCCGGCCTAGGTACGTTACAACCTGCGTTATAACGCGTTTTTGATCTTATAAATGTGAGCGTTCTTGTCTTCATAACCCGGAATCCCCCATTTTTGGATGAGTAATCTGGACCAAGAGCTTCGTTTCGAGCAACATAATTGAACGCAGACCGATTTCCCTTCCGTGTATGGACAATCGCAATGACGGGCTGGCTCCAGGTGAGTGGCTGTCACACTAGCTTGGTCTGTGGTGTCCGCCGATGGTTGGTTCGAATTTCACAACAACCACACCTCACAGGCCTGAGCTGTAGCATAAGCAACATAAGGGCGGACTTTTGTACGCCATGTTTCTCTCCACCACGCGCGATCCCTGCCAGGGGGTGGTGACTTGCGGATTCACCATCCCCCGCCTTTTCCAACAAGCACGTTCGAACCCGTGTAGAGAGTTTGAGACCACCTGTCTCAATGCGCAATAAAGGTGGTTGGCTCTGTATGTGGTCCTGAGTAACCTCGGGGCCAACCTCAACTTCAATCGGCTCAGCGACTGACTAGCGTTCGGTATTTGGCCTTCAAGTGGCCAAAGCCGACCGAGCGACCTTTTGTTAGAGTTACCTCCGGTAATCAGCTACTTGAGCATTTGGTCTCTGGGGACTTAGGACGAGAATTCTGACGTGTTCGAGTCTGATGGCATTGGAAGTCTCCCTTCTGTGGGGGTTAAGAAAGCAATTCTGACAGAGGGCGTCTCTTCCCCATGACGTCCGATCCCCTTTGTATATTATGCGATTTGCCTAGACAGGAGTTGTACAATCTCATGCCACCCACAGCTCTGGGCTAATTCAGCTGGAGTCTTTCCGCTGTCATCGCACCCACCCACATCCGCGTCATGGTCGAGCAGTAATCGAACAACGTCTGGGTACCCTCCCTCCAATGCTTCATGTAATGGGGTAGATCCCTCGACATTCCGCACGTTAACCTCCGCCTTGTGTTCGAGAAGTATCCGGGCGACCTCGAGGTGCCCATTGGCCGCTGCCAGAAGAAGTGGGGTTCAGACCTTCTCTTGTAGGCGATCCACGTCTGCCCCGTGGTCGAGCAGCCACTTCACGGCGTCGAGATGTCCGAATGCTGACGCGACGTGCAGTGGAGTCCACTTCCACGTGCCGCGCGAATTTATGTCGGCGCCATGTGCGAACAGCAATTGGGCGACGTTGATGTGTCCATCGACCAGCGACGCGTGCAAAGCAGGACCACAGCGACCACCCTGGGCGTTGACGAGCTCTGGACTCTTGTCTACGAGGCGTCCTACTAGACCATGGATGCCGCAGCGCGCGGCATAGTATAAGGGAGTTGCTGTGGTTGGTGGAGAGTCGTCCCATTCGGAGGTGATTGGCCACGGGAACTTGTCTATGTTATGTAGTTTGACCCATGCCGAAAAATACGGTTCGTCCATATCGAAGAAAGAATCCAATGCTTCTTTTACACGCAATTCTACGTTCTCAAACAGGACGTGCTTGACCCAGTGTTTAGCAGCGTATTGAACAAGAAGAATGGTCTCGATGCCGTCTCCATCTGTATGGTCGTCCACAAGATGTAAGACGCCGAGACAAGCCTGGGCGAAAACCGTGTGCGCAGGTTCGAGGGGAATGTGAAAGTAGGAAATTTCTCCAACAGAACTCGCGAGGCGGTCCGATGTCAGGAATTCCTTTACAGAAAAATGGGAGAACTGGACCACCCTGGAGCCGTTGTCGGTGATCATGGACACCAAACTGGAACAGGCAGATAGCACAACTTCTTCTTGGTCTTCCCAGCGCCACGCCGCATTGAATTTCGGGACTCCTCCCACATTGAAGTCGACTGCAAGGACTTCCGCCAGCTCCTCGACCCGAAGTGGACGATCGGCCACAGTGAGACATTGTAAAAGCCGGTGGGCATCCCGCTGGTTCGACTTGTTTATCCCCTTCAGTATTCGCTCGTATGTCTCGTCCAGTGATTCGGGCAGCTCCTCGAGGGTATGACGCAGACTGGGTGCGAGACAGTGCCGGAGGGCCTCCAACTGGCAGAAAACCCATCGGAACCTAGCAGAAATCTTCAGCGGGCATGATGAGGGAGTAGCGACGATCTTACATCCCATCAGCTTTGGCTGAGAGTGTCCGAACAACCATGTCCCTTTCCTCTGCTCTCCATCTCCGCATCATTGTGTCCGAATAAACAACTGAGCTAACGTAGTTTGCGATATCCGCCTTCTGTCCACTTTCATCGTGAAGAGAGATGCGGTGAGGTGCTAGTGGCTCGAGAGCATTGCGAATGTCGACCTCGGGACGACTAGTGACACACAAATGTAAGTTTGAAAGTTTCAACTCGACGAGTTCCTTGACAACTCGCAGGACCTTTTCGCGAGGTGATGGCATCCCCGATGTGTTGAGACTTTCGTCAAGCGCATCTACGATGAGGTAGATCGGGGTTCCCTCAAGGGCGACAAGCATGGTCTTGAGGCATTGTGTGAGTGCGCCGTCATTCGGCTGGACCGAGCCCCGATGGTGGGTAGAGTACAAGGCAAGAAGGATGTCACAGTAAACGTCGGATTGATCAGAGAGCTGGATAAGAACGGAGGAGAGTAAAGCACGGGAATCCTGCTTTCCAGTGTCCTTGAAGTCGAAATAAAAGTAGGCCATCGACGCAAACCCAGCATTACAGACGGCTTCTATATCTTGGACGATCACGGAGCTGGTCGAAAGTACAGCCTGAGCTCGACTATAGACGTAATAGTCAGGGAAAACGAACCTAAGAATACTCTTCCCCGAGCCCGCTATGAGGCGGGAAGGCGTTAGTAGCAATTCGGTCGGTGGAGGAAGAAGCAGAAACATGCGTTTGCCGTGGACCCACAACAGGCACCCAGAGGCCTTCCAATCGTTGAGGGAGTCGCCTCGAGTGAGCCACGCTGCGGTACCCTTGTGGTGAGCCGAGCCGTGTTGTAATTGACGGACGGATCGGGGGGAGTGACTCGGAGCCGGGCGGCCCAGTTTCGAAGGTCATGTCGAAGCTGATTACCTGTAAACGTATGTGAGCGACTGCGGCATGACAGTGGACGGTGCATATCTTTTACGCCGTTCACGATCCGTTTGATTGTTGCGCTTCTTTCTTTTTCCCGTGGCCAAACTGAAGTGTGAAGATGGTGTTAAGGACAGATCAGCCGGCTCACGCACTAATCGCCTAGCCTCACGTTGTCGTTGACGACGCCCATATCACTGACTTGTATCACTCTGTCATCGACTGCCTGTACTTTGTGGTCGACACCCTAGACTCTTTCGTCGACACCCACCACCTTCCCGTCGACACCTTGTATCCCCTTGTTGACGCCCTCCACTTGGTCGCCGATGCCCTTCACCTGGTCGTCAACATTATGGGCAAGTCTAAGGAGCCCTGCAATAGCCATAGGGGCTTCTTGTGTCAGTTTGTCAAGTCTCTACAGCACATCCTCAATAGCTCTTCTTCCTGCGAGCTTTTTGAGGAATTTTTCTGAATAAAATCCAATGAGACGAAATCACTGGCAGAGTATAACCAGGGAATACCGTACTCGCTCGCCCTTGTTTTATTTCCTTGGTCGCTATCGCGAAAATGGACAGCACCTCAACCATAATCTCTACGATAACGTCCGTCATAGCGTTGGACCGCCAACAGAACTCATAGGGAGCAAGCAAGGCGGCCCGTAACGCGTAACGGACCGCCACCAGCATCCTGGCTCCAAGCTCCGAGAGCCTAGATGCCACGGCCTTAGGATCCTCTATGATCCATCCTAGCCGCCTTGTAGGTGTTCCTGACCCCATGCGGACTATCGACGTGTGTCCCGGTGGCAGTGTCCTAGGCAAGGTCCTGGGGAAACCGCCTGCGAGCGGCTATCGACTGTCTGAGTCTGAATGATCGTTCTCTGGGGCTGTTCCTACTTGTAGGGTGTTCACACCCTTCCGCTTCACCATCCCCACTACCGATTGTTGTCGAGGATGTCGATTTATCTCAGGAAAAGGTTCCGCAGGTCTCGTCCTACGACGTCTGACGATCGGCCCCCGGCTCGTAAGTAGTACAGTACTTAGGGATCACTATGACACGATTTACTAATCGTTTTGGCCAGGTGATGTTACCATAATCTCTGACCCAGCTTGGCAGATCGGCACGCATGATGATATTGCAATGAGCGCGATTCAAACGTCACTCGCAGCTCTCAAGGAGGGGAGTGCATTGGCAACCAAGCTCCCATTTATCGCACCCATCGCAGGTCTCTTACTTCAAGCGTTCACCATGCGGGATGTACGTGTCACACACATCTCCTCTGACAAAGATCTGATGAATGCGTCTCCAGGAAGTGAGACAATATAAAGAGGAGTGCGAAATAGTGATGCACAAACTCGCCAGAATTGCGAGGATCATTGTCGATGTCGGCGAGTTGTGCGAAAATCATAGCCTGAGCGAGGAAGATTTGCCAGCTGGTCTGCGGGCGATTCTGGATTCTCTTCAAAGGTTCGTCTCTTTGGTGACTATCGTGCTCCTGAGCCTCACGATCTGACGAAGGACCAGAGAATTGGATAAGATCGAGCGGGTGCTGAAGGAGTGCTCGAAGAGAAAGGGAATCAAGGGAATCCTTTTACGCAAGGATCTGTCGACGAAGATCAAGCAATGCGATGTGGAGATATCTAACGTGCTTCAAGCTTTCCATGTTCGTGCTTTATTTTCGTTATTCGTGTTAATCGCCTTACATGTCTCCCTGTAGGCGAAATTGTTGTTAGACGTCCGCGTCGCGTTGATCGCGATGAGGCCAGAGGTACGAGGCACACCGATATTAAAGTAAATGCACTTGGTTGAGAACCATAATAGGCTGCCTCTGATCCCAACACAATTGAAGCAATACCGTAAGCTCTTCTCGGTTGTGTTGGCAAGATACTATCAAGTATTGATGTCGCCTCTTCTAGGACCATCCCTCAGGAGCCGAGTAGCGCACAGACTTCGTTGGGCACTAAGGGTGTTTTGGGTACTCTCTGGCGTATCACGTTGAATGCCAAGGAGCCGATGATCCCAAGCCATTTTGGATCACGCGATTACGTACAAACACTGTATTCCGTCCACCCTTTATTCCATCCACCCTTTTTTTTTTAAGTCTCCGCTGATGCCTCGAGGTTACGAATAAATATCTGACGCCTGAAAAGGGAGCGACTTTCCGCATCCAGTGACATCCCTAGTCACGCGTCACGCGTCACGCATTGTCACGCCCCCCTATCCTGGCCCTAACCCGAGGTCACCCGCTCTGCCTATGTACAAACTGTATGATGCGGGAGGAATTAATGTGCCGCTACGTAAATCTTGGGTGTAGTTCGGGAGTAATCGTTCCCTCCACCCTTCCGTGACTACTAAGTTAGGTAGTGGGTACAGCGGTGCCGGAGCGCAAAAGGTTTGTTGAATAAACCTGAGAATCTCGAGTTGCGCTGCAGGCAGGTCGGGCGACGCTCAAAGTGCTTAGGATCCAAGGTAAGACCCCATTGGGCTCTTACTGATGAATGATGGGATCGAAAACCCACCTGTATCTAAGTCGCAAAGTATCAAATGTGTACTCTAACGGGCTACGATGCCATTGTATACGCATGACATCTGATAACATGGCCGTTATGCTACACCCGTAGACATAATCGTGTCTTCCTTGGGACCTGCTACCAGTAATCTTCTTCAGTAACAGTTGCTGAAATGCCTCCCGCGCCTGTATCGTCTCTTTCTGTCTCGTGATCATGCCATCCAGGAGTTGCTCCAGGGTCTTCTTGAAATCCTCGATGCGCTCTTGCTCGAACCGCGCCACCTCAGTCTTCACCAAGCCGTGACACGTGTTCAAATTCTTGCTTCGCGTCCAGTGCCCGTCGTTCCGCCTACATTGGTACGAATGAGTTTCATTTTATCACGTGACAAGAAAGGACGCACTTCGCCAATCTGAGAGTATGAATGTCCGAGGCGGTCAGTCGCGATCTTGCCTTGCGCACGGTTCCGCTCGTGCGCTTGTTTAATGCGCCGCAGCTCCAGCATCTGCGTTTTGCCACGCGTGATACACCCGCACGCGCGAGCTAAACGCCATCTGTTATGAGTGGGTCAAGTCAGTCAGTGTAGCAAATATTATCAGAGAGGTAGCTCACTCGGACAGAGTTGACGAGGCGGGCATACTCGTCCGCGGTGCTCAGTAGGGACGCTTGATCCGCGCGAGCCTGAGCAGACTCCGTCTCTTGGGCTTTGCGCTCGAGCTCCGCCAGCGCCCCGAGTGAATGCGAGAGCGATTTCCCGAGATCTGAAGTGGCCAGGTCACCGACGGTCTGCGCGAACTCACCCACGGCGCCGGCCAGCTCTATTCGTTCATCTCAGTCAATAACGCTCACGACGAGGTGTCGGCGGGAAAACGCACCATTACGCTGCCTGGAGACGATGTCGATGGCTTTGACGAGGCCCCGAAGCTGTGACTCGAGAATGTCGAGGTGTGCTTTTTGCCGATCAAACCACTAAGGACGAATGTCAGCTGGAGAAAACGCAAATCACTAATGGCACTCGAACGAATCACCTCGTCCATCTCGACAAAGCGGGGGCCAGTGATAGACTGGCCAATCGACGCCATCAAGCCTCCGCGTTCGTTGGCGAGCTCCGCTTTACGATGCTTGATCTGTTCAAAGTCACGTTACTAACACCCATCTTGTCGAGGACATCAGTAGCGCATACATCCAGTGAGAACGTGTCGCTTTCTAAAAACAGCTTGAGGTCCGCGTCTTTGCATAATACCTGGGTGATTTGCGATCTTGTTTATGCAGTTTTCCGAGTGCGGTCCGCCGCTGTCGGACAAACTGGTCATCGAAGCGCCCAAAGGGACTCTTCTCGGGAGCAGGGGGAACAACGACGCCGGGATTATTGGTTGAGAGGGCCCCGTACAGCCATAGAAAGTCTGAGTAGCGGACGAAGAACAGAAAATGAAGGTTGGGAGAACATTGGAGAAGTCGTCTAGAAAAGCAAAATCACAAGAGCCGACAATGACCGAGTTTGGACCCATCCATACCTTGGTGTGTACCGTGTACATCGTGTAAGCCCGGATGGGGTCCCCAACCTTTTGAGGGTCATCGACAGTAATCGCGAACAGAGGTTGCAGCCCAGTTTCCTTCTTGGCTGCAGGCATTTCCTGAGGCTTGAGCGACCACTGACATGAGCTGCACTCGCTGATAGGCAGTAGAATGATGTGCTCACAGGTCGCGGACGCAGTGGCTTGTCGTCGTCATCGTCATCATCCACATCATCCTTCTCAGGGGAAACACTGGGCAATGAGGCATTACGGGCGAACGTGCTGTGTGCATTGTCCCATCCGCCGAAGCTCTCCCCACCCAACGCGAGACTCGCGAACGATGTAGTCGGGGGGCTGGTCAAGCGGCGATGAGATGACGCGATTTGATTCGCTAACTGTTGGAGAAGAAGGGTTGAAAGGAAGGTGCACGGAGGGCTGCGGGACATATTGGCGCTGCGGTAGTCGTGCGGATGACGGTGGCGGAGGGGATAGCGGGGCGGAATGGTCTGCGAGCTCTGCAGGGATGGCAGATGAAGGTGTCTCGGGGGAGGAAGGTTGTACGGTGGGCGAATTCTCGGGTGGAGACGTCGTGGTAGAGGGGAGAGTCAGGGAAGGAACCGCATGCGGAAGCACGTCTGAAACCGGCTCGCTCGGGGACGTATGCTGGGCAGGAGACTCGGGTGCAACTGCAGATGTGTCGTCTTCTGCACTATATTTATGTTCGGAGAAACCAGGAGATGTGATGGGCTTCGCGACGGGATCTGGCTGATCGTCGGCGGGAAGGTTTGCAGAGTCTAAGGGATCAGACGCAGCTGCCGGAACATTGAACGAGCGAGACTCGGCTGGGACCGCAGAAGTAGCGAAAGACTCCTCGTGTGACTCAACCGTTGGCATTGTGGTAGACAGGCCGTTAAATCCAGATACGTCATATCCGAACGCAGAAGAGGTGACAGTCGCGGCCTGGTGAGTGTACGATGACCAAGGGTCTGGCGAGTTGGAGCGAGCCGGGGCAAAAGGATCCTCGAACGGGTTTTCCTCTAAAGCGCGAGAGGATTGTTTTAAGGAGATCGTCAAAGCCAGACATGATTGCTCCGCTGTGGTCCCAAAGCTTGCAAGTCAAGCGCACCTCCACCTAATACACTTTCCCACGGCTATTTCACAAGCTGACGGCCCGGCGCAGAAGACTACTGGCTTCAATAATAGTGTGCGGGCTGGACAGTCAGTGTTGCGTCACTGGGTACACGAGTAATTATTCGTTGCGAAATGGATCTAAACAAAAAATATTCATATTCTAACCCCTTCCCCTGCCTCGTTACAGTTTTATCTTAGCGTTGGTTCTGTCCTCACTCGCTGGCCTATCAAGCACCTCTGCAATGCGCCGTGCAAGTGGAGAAGGCTCCTGTCTAAGGGCCATGTCGAGGAACCAGTCTTTGCCGATATAATTCCTCAGCCTGTGGGTATCACGTTATAAGCTACGAAGAGCAGCAGCGGATTGTTGGCGTCACGTACCCGTCAGGTAACAGGACGACGACGTTCTTCCCTGGCGACTGTGCGATCTCGCAACCGCTCTCGGAGCGTAGCCATGCTAGCGCACCGGCAAGGGCGCTTCCGCTACTCCCACCAACCAACATGCCCTCATGGCGCATGAGCAATTGCACAGCCGCAAACGAGACCTTATCATCCGTCTTCACCCAAGTATTAATCATACCGGGTTCTCGTGTAAGCACGTCCGGCGTAAAGTCATATCCGAATCCCCTCAACGATGTACGAATCGCCATTGCCTACCTCGTTGAGAGAAGCGGGGAGGGCGAGAACGGAACCAACCTGCATGGGCGCAAGTGAGCAAGCTGGGGGGAAAAGGGATGAGGGTCGACGCACGGGATCCACGCCGACAACAATGCAGTCCTTGTTGTGGGCTTTCTTGATTCCCTTTGCAATGCCAGAAACGGTTCCGCCTGTTCCCGCACCAGCCAACGAAGACATCTACCTTGCCTGACGATGGATGTGCGTGGGTTGAAGAAGTCGATGTCACGGCCGCGATGATCTCAGGCGCAGTGGTGAGCTCGTGCGCGAGCGGGTTATTCACCTTATACGTACAACATGAGTAGCGATCAAGTGTATATATGCGAGTGTAACATACGTTGCGATATTGATCGAGAATGATGCCACCCGATATCTCCTTCTGCAAGCGCAGAGCCACGCCTACGAACGCACCCTGTTCAGTGACAAAGAGTCGACAAACGTGCGGTCGGGCGCTCTACCTATATGACTTTCTGGAGCATCCCACGCAGCTTCATTTGGAGTCCGGATAACTTCTGCGCCAAGCGCGCGCAATGCTGCTTCTTTCTCCTACAGCCTTGAAATGAGGCGGCAGCGACAACTGAGGGGAACGCACATACAAGTGACATTTTCTTTGGCATCGTAATGATCACCTGAATATCCCTTATCTGTAGTATTCAGCGCCCATCCTCCTTGGAGAGCTTGGATGCGCTACCTTCACGGCGCACGCCATCGCCAAACCAATTCCTAAACTGAATTGAATCGATATGAAGGTAGCATGGGTAAGAGAACGTACCAGTGTTTCCCGAAGTCGGCTCTATGACAACGCTCTGTCCTGGGATGAGCTTGCCTTCCTGCTCTGCGACTTCAATCATCCGCTTTGCGATTCTATCTTTCACAGAACCACCAGCCGAAGTGTACTCCAGTTTCCCCACTAATCGTGCCTGAGAAACGACCCTGCACGAGGGCTACACACAGACTTACGGAGATTGCACCGAAGACCCTCGTGCTTCGCTATCCTATCAAGGCGAATGAGAGGAGTATTCCCAACGGCGTCAAGGACAGAGTCCAGAACGATTTCAGATCTTGTCATTTCGAAAAGGGGAAGAGAGGTGAATTGAGGGAGAAAGTGAAGGGTGATTGTCGTTGTGCTGGCGAGGGCAGGTACCGGACGGATCTCCGGGTAGAAAGCGATCATTTCTTGGGGCGGAGGGCACCCGAGCTCTTCAGTCTCCCGACTTGTGTTTTGTTCGTGGAAGTCATCTTCTCGCATCGCGTGCGCAGGACTTGTCGTGGTCTTCTCACTTCGGGTTTAATTATTACAATGCAATGGGGAAAAAAAAAATCTGTAATGCGCGCTAGACATATTTGGAGCTTCCAACCAAACATTCTATCCCGGTTCCGCATGGAAACTCGAAAATGTTCCCTTCCCACCTTTTGTTTATAACCCTTCCATAGAATATCTATGTTGGTAAGACAACTTTCGAAGAGAATCCACCCCCGGGATACCCGCGTCCGTCCAATCTCAAACCCCGTCAGCGCCGTCAATAGATAAGCCACGTGCCCGAGTATGATCATCCCAACACCTGGAAAGAACCTTCCTGCAATCTAGTCGTCGTCCTTTTTCCCATTGGTGCTCGAGAATGTCACAACACCCTAAGATACTTTCAACCGAGGATCTCGACACCTCGGACGCAAAGTGCGTACATGACTCGGCACCTAGAAGGGCATCCACTCATCCTGCACGGGTTCCTTCCTTAAAGGTGGGTGAGCTTGAAGAAGATCAATTGGCAAGACCAAAAGGGCAGGAAGGTGAAAAATCCCCTTATCCGCATCTCTCTACCTTCTATCTGTCGCTCAATCTCTTTGTTATATAGAGAGTTTGGGAGGCCGCAGACAGGCGGACTCGTGGAAACTCCGGTGTAGATGGTACTTGCACTTGACGCCGAATCTGACCTCGTGACGTTCTAAGCTTTGTTCCGTCCGTCCCGCCTTACAGCGGTCGCAGTTCTGGCTCTCATCCGTTCAAAGACGCGCGCCTTTCCGATCTCTACCGTGATCATCGAGCAATACCGTCCCCCTATTGGGAAGTTCATCGTCGGTCAGACTCCTTATTCATTTCATTATCTGGGTTTGTCAACGAATATTCCGCAGAACTCCCCGCAGGACTAATCGATGATGGCGAGACGCCCGAACAAGCTGCGATCCGCGAGCTACGAGAAGAGACTGGTTACGAGGCAGAGGGTGTCCTCGATTCGAGCGCCGTCATGGCGAATGACCCGGGTCTCTATCTCCATTCAATCCCGCGCGGCCTTTTGCTCTCGTGGCGCTGACTGCACGCCCTAGGCATGTCCACCTCCAATATGAAACTTGTGGTTCTGGACGTACCGCTGAATGGGGCCATGGAGTCGCCAGACCAGAACCTCGAGGACGGAGAGTCAATCGTGAGGCGCGCAATCGAAGTAAGGAATCTGAGCAAAGAACTCAAGGGTGTGTTAGTGTGGTCACGGTGCAGTCAGCCACCGGCGTGTTTTGCAACTCTAATCGAATTATTTTTCTTCTTCTTCCCCCGACAGAATACGAAAAGAAGGTCCGTAGACCATTACTCCTATCCTACCTGCCGTGAACACGTCCCTCCTTTTTTGGACAGGATTATATGGTCGACGCAAGGCTGTCCCACTTCGCCGCTGGTTTTGAACTAGCAGAACGCCTACGAACGAGCGACATTGCTCCATAGATGATGGCACTTATCCCAGTGGGGCGAGAGGGGCCGATCGACTCGTCTAGACGTCCTCGAATGCACCTATTTTACACTGCCTCCGGTGAATTCTAACCCATGTGGAAATGCACGATGCATCTCATATGACCCAAGGATCGCTATGGCATTATATACCAGTGGCCTCGCATATGGTAAACCCTCTGCCTCAGGTACTCGAAGAGCATGTGAGTTGTGTGACGATGGTGATAATTGAATATTCCTTGGAGTAACTTAGTTCTGCGATGACAAGTCGCCACTTCTATCGTCTGATCGACCGACAGGCGCCCGCTTAACACTTTCCTGGGGTGGCGCGATCGGGTCGATCAGTGTTTACAGGAGGTACCGAAAAGGATTGTCTATTGCAAGATCAAGTATACATACAGTAAGTAAACCATGCGCAGAGTAGTAAGTTACAATACATGAGTGCATGAGTGGTGAGGCGATCGGAAACAGAACCGTAAGGCGTGGTACGAATCAACTATCTCTTCCACCACCGCGACTTGTAATGCGGTGGCTCATGTGTGTAGGCGCGGTCATGAACTATCGAAGTCCTGCCTTAGTAACCCCGTCCGGTGTTGATTGTACTGCACGCGTGACTTACCCGCAGATGGAGGTGGGGACCGGTAATGATGGCTGTGGCCGATAGGGGGAGGCAACCCTGCATGTGAAGACGACTGTATCTCAATGGGGCTATGACGCTCGCGCTCGCGACTTGGGCTGTCCCGCTTTCGACTGGAAGCCGATGTTGGGCTATCTCTCTTAGGACTGTCTCTCTTGCGGCTAATGGCCGAGTAAGGCGGAGGTGGTGAAACAACCGAAGTTTGGATCGGAGGTAGCGGCTGTGGAGCGGCTTGGATCCGCTGTGGCTGGACATGCTTCTGCGCAGTTATTTGCTCGCGCCCATTGACCGTGTGTCGTTCTCGACCGTCTGGATAGGTATATGTGGCGTATTCGTTGCCCTGGGTACAATGGCGTCAGCGTTGCGTGGGATTCACAGACAGGACGTGAAGGGACGTACAAGAGCATCTCTACGCTTCCAAACAGACTCTGTGACGCCATTGATTGTGCGAGTCATCCTGCTCTCAGACACCCAACGACCGTCAGGCGCCATGGCTCCACGAGAGTGACTGTAAACGCGCGAGCGACCATTTCCGCTGTTCACCATGTCATCGAACACGTTGCCACGGTCGAACGGGAATCCCACGCCGACGAGCGGGTCATCAAAGAAGCCACTCGGGTTACGGTGGTGCGAATCATGGCGGCGGTCCCGACGCCACGGGTCGGGGAAATATGGGTCAGACATGGCATGATGTAGCTCGCCAAAGATGGACTCGAAAAGTCGGAAGGGGTCTGTGAAGCCTGCATGATGAGGCCACGCAAAGTCAAAGGGATCTTCTGGGAAGGGCACATATTTCTCCCTCTCCCTGCCAGAGTGATGAGGGCGGCGGTGATGGCGAGACCGCTCTGATCCAGGCGGGGGCGGTGGCCAGACACCTGCCTTATCGTAGGCCTGTTGGTGTCATTGAAATCGGATATTAGGGGGCGATGATAAATAACACAGGACGTGGCAGAGCTTACGCGACGCTTAGTGGGGTCGATAAGGACTTCATATGCGTTGTTAACCTAGCGTTACGTGTGAGCGGCGACAGCGGGGGGAGTTAAACAGAGGGGCTGGCAGGACCTTTCGAAACTCGTCCTCTGCCGTTGTTTTTTGTTCCGGGGGTACACGATCGGGGTGGGTTTGGAGCGCCCGTTTCTTGTAAGCCTTGCGGACTGTGGGACAGGGTAAGAGGGGGACCAAGGGTTAGAGGTGGGAATGGACGCACTCTGATCCTCAGTAGAGTCCCTCTGCACGCCGAGGACTTCATAGAGGTCGGTGGACATAGTGGGAGGAAAGTTGTGGTTGTGAAGCGAACGAAGGGCACGAGGAGATGGGGAGGGTTAGTGTGCGCCAACGTGTTTGGACGGGGTTACTTTATACCTCGAGTCCTCTGATTCCAGTGCGATCTATAGCATTCGTTCCAGTCACGTGATCTACCACTCTTCTCTCCCCAATGCTACAAGAGGTCGTCGTCAGCGCTTCTGCTCCTGCTCCCTAATGCTCAGTCTACAGGCAATGGGTCTATCTTATTCCACGACATTCAGTCTGGCGCGTCGCTGGCCTCTTTCAAGCACACAAATGCTGCGAAAAACTGTACAGCGCTTATCCCCACACGGGAGGCACAGGGTGGTCTCATGCTTGCCGTACAACCGGACAAGGCCCTTCTGAATATCTACACCTTCCAAAAAGTGCTTCTCCTGCAAGGACCTCCATTTGTCATTTCTCTTACGTTCTTCGTATCAAGGATCAAATCTCACAAAAATTCGTTCTCCCGGAACGACTCTCATGCGTAACCGTAGACCGACGAGGTCAATTCTGCGCCGCCGGTACCCCCCAAGGCAGGATATACCTGTGGGAGGTTTGTCCACCTGCTCCCCTCGGAAATTGTGCCCTTGCCGACACTTCGTTTGTCACAGATTGCATCGGGGATAATGTACAACTCATGGGAAGCTCATTATCGCCAAGTCACGGTGTTGCGTTTCACCCCCGACGGAGAAGCTCTGCTGTCAGGTAGCGAGGATTCTGGCATCAGCGTTTGGTCTGTTTTTAGGTTTGTCGGCATCCGTATTACCTCGCAATCTAGCACGCACCTCAATCAACGCTCATCTCGTCTCGTTTCTGACAGATTACTAGATGACGGTGTCCAAAACGAGAACCCACAAGTCTATGCACACTTATCTGACCACACTCTACCAATTACCGACATCGCTTGCGGTTTCGGTCCGTTCCCATCCTGCCGCGTGTTGTCGGCTTCGACCGACCACTCTGTGAAAGCACGTCCCACTCTTTTTGGCCGTCACCCTTACCTTACGGCAATCGACTTCCCCAACAGATATGGGACCTCTCCTCAAAGTCGCTCCTGACCACTTTTCAGTTTCCTCACGCTGTCGCCTGCATCGCATGGGATCTCACTGAGCGCCTTTTCTTTGCCGCGTCAACCGACGGCTCCATCCACCAGGTGAATCTTTTCCGCACAAGGGCCAATAAATCGGGTGGCTACGTCGCTGAGGCGATCGGAGGCGCAGGCGTCAACGATGTATTGCTGGTCAGGGACGATGACTCAAGTACAACCAAGAGGCGCCTCATATCTGTTGGGTGCGTAACCCCTTCACTTCGCTAACGCCCAACCCCCCATGCAAATACAATCTTATCGAACACACTCCAAAGAGAACCTGTTACGGCTCTCTCTTTTTCGCTCACCGGGGCGCTCTTGCTTGCTGGCACTGCATTGGGGAACGTGCACGTGTACGATGTTCCATCGCACCAACTCCTCCGCACCATCAACGCGCACCCGGGTCCTGGGCTCGCAGGTGACTCACCTGACCAGCCCTCTTGAAGCCGCCAGACCTCGTCGGCCACGTGCAGCTCGGCGGGGATAAGGACGGCGGGATCCCGGTCCTCCCAATACTGCCCTTTCAACGCATGCGCGAGGCACGCCCACGCGAAGCGCATGAGGTAACGATGGTGTTGCCGCACGCACGAAACGTGTGTTTCTTCTTTCTAAATTATCTCGTTGATAATTTACCGAGCGCCTTTACGACACAACAGAGCACGCACGAGTCCGTTACGACGTACTCGCGTGAAGAGCTTCTTCGCGATTGGGAGTTCTTTGTTAAACCGGCTACTTCGACTGTGGAAACCGACGCACTTTCTGCGCCACCGCTTGATGGACGGGTGACGGAGCTCGAGGACGAAGTGGCGCGGTTGAAGTCGCAGCTCGCGCGCGCCAAGGGGATCAACGACGTCATGTGGGAGACGCTCACCCAAACCGCAGCAGCGCAAGGAAAGGAACTGGCAACGCCAGACCAAGTCCCCGACTCGCACGAAGACGCCGCCAATGAGCGGGAACGAAAACGAGGCAAGACGAAGGCGTAAATAAAAAAAACACGTCCCCGACTACTGACACTTCATTTCCTTCTGTGTACTGTTGCATCGACGCATCTTACGTTCTTATCAAATTCATGAAGAGCTTAGTCACGGCATTCATGCACTGCTTGTGTACCCCACAACGTGAGGCAATTGATGAACTAGATCCGTGTGATGAAGGGGGGACACGGGGTAAGCAAACTGACAACACCCCCATCAGAAAAACAGAGAAAATGAAAGATAGAGCCTACCCCCATGATAGCATGGAAGGGACGTATGGAAGTCGGAGCGATGGATCCGAGATATGTTGGAGCGAGATGGTTGCTATCTGAGTCCTTAATCCCGCTTTTCGATGTCACACCAGCTTGTCAAAGAAGGCCTTCGAAGGTCCCTGAGCCTTCGAACGTGTGTGCGCGGGTACAGGCAGTATCGGCCTGCTTTCATCGTGGTCGCTCAAGTGGGACATACATTTCACTAACATCCGGTTTAAACGGTGTGACACCTAAGAGTTTGAGTTTCTTCCCCAATGAGGTTCAATACCACCACCATCGATTTAAATAGACGCGCTAGAGAGGGAGATTTCGTGGCTGAGGCACAGCGTGATTTTCGCGGCCAGCCCCAGGGTGAGGGCAACGCCATGCGACGAGTTCTTTACCGCATGGAGTGATTGGTTTTGAACCCTTTAGCGAAATTCTGGAATCACGATGTGCTGTATAGAAACGGAGGTCTCGACGCTCAACAAAAGACTGGTCTAGAATAAAATGCGAGAACATCAGACAGATTTCGACGAGACAACCACGACTGCTATTGTGAGTGGGTGCGTTCCCGTTAGTTTACAGACCCGGTGACCTGGGGAAATAAGATAAACGCCCGAGCGATATTGCCGCCCAGGATGTATAAAGAATGTGGGACAAGAAGACCAACTATTACAAGTGTATGAAACGTCGTGTGCTTGTAGGTTTTGATCATGTAGGCGTCAGTCTGTAACCCAAAGCACTCATTGGGACTGTTGGACCCTTGTAGAAGGGCGCCCAAGGAATAAATTGATGAGGGCAAGTATACTACAGCGCCTGATTACCGCTCATTGTTCGACCACCTCACTAATTTCTGAAGTGGACTTCACGCCGTACTTGGCGGGATCAGTGCCATGGTGCGGGTGATTGACAAAGTTGAACCTAGGAGAGTCGGTTAATTTAAAAATCGTAACCTGTGCAATAAGTAGTACCCACATTGGAAAAACACCTTTCGGCGAAACAGGTAGGTGAGTGTGACAGGTATTTAGCTAGTTGGGTTGAGACACTCACTGAATTTGAGCTGCGAGAAGGCCGAGTTGCTGTACGCGGCATTCTGGACCCAGAGTGGCTGAGGTGACTCTCCGTAAAGTGGCTTTCCTTCGCGCGCAAGTTGGCTAAGCTCGGCAAAATCCTTCTCCTCCTCGTGCTTATTCTCTGACCATCCCCAGAAGCGGACTTTGACGGGTGTCAGTACGACCACTAGGACGCAAACAACGCACAGACTCACAGCTTGACCGCTGGTAGGCGAGTAGGAAGCCGCCAATGAAGCCAAACGCACCGCCAAGGCGTAAAGCGGGCCGCAAACGTGACTTTGTAGAGTCGGCCATCTCTGAGAGAGCGTTCTAGGTGAGTGCAGCACGAGGCACAAAGGCAAACTAAGTACCCCAGAAGTAGAGCGCTGAGGGAAATGCGGCTGTGGCACCGGCCCAGACAGCATAGTCTGAGGGCCTCATGTAACGAACGACTCTCGAGAAATGAGGGTCTGCATCTATTAGAGGATAAGGCGACTGGACGACATTGTCTGGCATCTTGTTGTTGTGGTGGCAAGGCGAATGCGGTGGCGCACGTGGGAAAGAATTACACCGGAAATAGCCGAGAGGGCCCAACCTGAACCCGTTGACCCGTGGCGAAGGCCAAGTCGGCTTCGTCTTGTTCGTCTCCTCCTTCTCTTTCTCTTTCACTATCCTCCGTCGTCGTCCTCGAAGATGAGCGCGGTAAGGCGCAGCGATCGTCGCGCTGCAAGAAGTCAGCTTTCCTCTCCATACAAACGTCCCAACGCTCAGCCAAAGAAATCAGTCCGTTCTCGCTTCACTATTCTTCATGCTCTCAATTATCTCACATCTGCAGTAGTCCTGGTCTTTGTCTTCCCTTTTCAGCTTTTTAAACCCCCTGCGTCGCACAAAGTCATCAGAAGAACTGAAAGATGACCTTTCTGACGAGGACGCACAGGACGAGAAACAGTCCTCTGATGATTCAGAATACGGGGGATCGCGCCCCTGCTGACGTTCTGTTCACAACGCGGTCGTGAAGTGCGTCATAATATACTTACTTTCTTCTTCCTTAAATCCGACACTGCACTTTTATTGCTCAGTTGGCGCAACAGCCGCAAGCCGCCACGACTACCTCAGTCTCCATTGACACCTACGCGACAACTCCCGTCTGTCGCGTCGACCTTACCGATTTCAGGTCTCGTCCCAGAGCCAGCTGAAATGATATCTCCCCTTCAAGCCGTCTACCCCATTCGAATCACCTCGGTTGAACGTCCCCTCACAGTCCCCGGCTGAGAAACTCGAGACTGTCAAACAGTATTTGCGTGATCGCTCTGACCAGCCATTGCATCACGTCGAATATGTCGGTTTGGTAGTCTCTTTTGAAGGACAGCGTGCAAGGTTCGTGCATTCTCTCTCTCAGCTGAAATTCTATTAGTCCTGATGAGTCCTCACAGATGACGATTCACAACCTTTTCGGTTCTCCGCTAGCCCCACTCCCAGCCGCGGCACGACGCCGGCCTTTAACGTCGGCTCTCCTACCCCCTCATCAAAACAGACTCCTCGTAGAACGTTAACAAGGAATCCTAATGGGGTTTACAAATGGCAAGGGTGCAGGGAGCGCTCGTCCACGCAACCGCCATCAGAGCCCTGCTTTCGGTCCACCACGCCCCACTCCCTCCAAAATCAAGCTCTCTGCACCAGAAGCATCACCTCACAAATCGGAAACTAAGCGGCGACGTATAGACGCGGCCACCGAACCCCCCATACCTCATGTCACCGGCGAGTCGTTGCCCTTGGCCCAGCCACGTGAACAAACTCGTGCCGATTCTTCTGCATTGTCCACTTCCAGCGGTTCATCATCTCATACCTCCATGAACGACTCAAGCCCCGACAAGTCTGCCTGCCGTTCCCGCCACACCACGGCTTCGTCTCTCGGTGCCTCCAAAACCTACTACCCCTGCAGTACCCTCTCCTTTGCGCAACACCTGGGGGGTAGGGGACTCTTCATCCTCGTCGTCACGTTCCTCACCCCCTTCCAAGCCGAGTCAGCCCACTCGTGCAGCGAATTTTATGGCGGAGCTCATCAAGGAAGTGACCCCGCCAAAGAAGCCTGATCTTTCGAATCCCTACCAGACTGCTAGCCCGGTCAAACCATCTCTGCAAAAGAAACCCGCAAAGAAGCGGAAAGCCCCGGAGGAGCCCCCGAAGGAACAGGAGAAGAAGGATGTGAATCTGAGTCATCAGACGATCGTAGAGGCCACGGTGCCAATGGTCAGTACACGTGTATTACTCGCGCATTCTCATTGACCTTGCATACAGGGAAGCAAGCGTTCCCGACCACCTCCTAACATTGGGAAAGCACCCCTGAGCAAAGTAAACGGCATTTCTCATCCAGAACCTCCTCGGCGTAGCGCGCGGCTCAAATCACCGTCTCCTCCCCGTGTCAATGCAAATCATATTGCCTACTAACGGGCAGGGAAACGGAGAACCTGAGAAGGGTGACGTACCTACCCCCTAAAAGGCAGAAGGTTACCGTTGAGGAAGTCGTGGATGTCGACATGCATTCTCCTACTTCTCCTACAAACACGCACCCTGGCGATGCATTTGACCCAACAGAATCTCAACACAATGCTAAGAAGGCAACACCTACTACAAACGGTAATTTAACTGGTGCGACACCCAAACCACCGTTCCCGCTCAAATCGTCTGCGCCGAAGGAGCCGTCTAAACTTCGCTTCGGCTTTGCCGCCGAGAGTGATCCTGACTCTCCCCCGCCTGCTAAATCCGTGTTCGATCGCCCTCCACCCGCGCCAGTGATGCCAGATGAAGCTCTTTGCTTCGCTGCACGGAAGAAAGCTCCAACCCCAACCACCCGTCATCCCGATTCGACTACCTCCCTGCGCCAAGCCCTCCAGTACCCAGTTCGAGCACAGGACCGCAGTCAGCGAAATCAGTTCCCAAGGACGCAAAGGAAGCCGGCGCTCTCCCTCGACTCGGCGTCCCTGCCGTCGTTCTCCTTTGACATGCCGATGGACTCTCAAACGGCGTCGAAAGAGCACGATAAGGAGCGTAGCGCAGCTTCGGCCGCGGGGCCGTCTTCTCTCCCTACGTTCTCGTTCGTTCTCGGAGCCAAGTCGGCAGCACCAGGTGCCTTCAACTGGGAGGCTGCGGGGGTGAAACCGCCCGCGAAAGCCACTGGTTCATGGACGTGCGGCGTTTGCATGGTCACCAATGATGGCTCCAAGGCCAAGTGCGCCGCGTGCGAGGAGCCACGACCCGATTCTACGACAAACGGCGTCGCCGCCGCCGTCGCACCCTCCACGAATGGTGGCTTCAATTGGGCGGCCGCGGGAATGAAGATGCCGACGAAAGCTCCGGGGACGTGGTCGTGCAAAGTCTGCATGGTGGACAATGACGCCGCTCGGGTCAAATGTGCTTCCTGCGAGGAGCCAAAGAGTTCCGTGCCCGAACCTCCGAAGCTGGTAGCACCACCGTCGGGCGAATTCAACTGGGGAGCTGCAGGGATGAAGGTGCCGACGAAAGCTGCGGGAACATGGACTTGCAAAGTCTGCATGGTCGACAACGACCCTACCAAGGCTAAATGCATTTCTTGTGAGGAGCCGAGAGCGTAGATATAGGCAGTCGTTTTTCTTTTTACCTTGGCCTATTGATTATCGTATGTTATCGAGTCCTGCCGTTTTCTTCTTTGCTCTCTGGTGACCGGTGTCTACTCCATTATACTTGCACTGCACGTACACATTATACTCGTAAGCTGCATAGTCTACATTTTTTTGCATTGTGTCCCATTCTTTCTGTACTTGGTAAGGTCGATTAAGGGTTGACAGATGTCCAATGGAAGTCATCCTGCAAAGCGGATCGAGCGCGCAAAAGCGCGCTCCCGCAATATTCCTGACACCCTCTCTGATACGAGGAAAGAAAGTTCAAGCGGCTGTGAAATCAAGTTTGCGCGCGATATTGCGGGATATCTCGTGCCCGCTCAGCTTACGCTTGAGCTTTTTGGGCGGGACGGTGCCGGCGGCCTTCGCGCCTGGCCCGGCACCACTATTGAGATCGACATTCCCGTCGACCTCGTCAAGTGGCCGAGAAGCGGCGGCTGTGGTCTGTGCGATCGTTTTAGGGAGTTTGGAAGGATGTGTCGGGTAGGGGAGGGCGAAGAAGTAAGGATGATTAAGAGCCTGGAATCGACACACATCAGATAAGAAGAGACTAGCCGAGAAAGAAGGATGGCGGCGAACATCTTTAGCACTTATCCGTTTCCGGGGCTCATAGACGATGCACTTGCTGAGCAGATTCAGGGTGTCGGCGGTTGCGGCGGTGAACAGGTCACGCAACGGCGTCCTTGGAAATTGCCCGATTGAGACGTAATCTGGTAGTTTGGTATGGCCCTGTGGCGTTGAAAAAAAATTACGATATTATCCGATGCCCGCCTGAGGTTTCGCACATGGACATACCGGCCATTCCTCTTCGGTCGGGGTGCCGAGTGCACGGAAGATGGTCTTCAGCTGGTCCATGTCGGTTTCGCCGGGGAGATAAGGGGTGCGCAACATGAGCTCCGCGAATATGCAGCCTACGGACCAGATATCGACGGTGGTACTGTAGTACCGACAGCCGAAGAGCAATTCCGGCGGCCGGTACCATCTGGTAGGTGCACGTATCAGGGCACAGTTGGATATTTGGGGACACAAGAAGGGGGAAGGTGAGGGTTCGATTGATTGCACGCACCGTGTGATCACCTGACAGGTCATTTTATATCCCGGGTCTGCAGCGTCTCGGGCGAGGCCAAAGTCAGCAATTTTCAACTGACCATCCGAGGCTATGAGCAGATTGTTTGGTTTTAAATCCTGCCAAGGGCCGTTAGAGGGGAGAGAGATGATATTGAAAAAAAAACAAAGACAAAAAAAAACAGGGGGGAAGGGGGGTGCGGCACGCACTCGATGCAGGATAAAGTTTCGATGGCAGAATTCGAAGACCACGGAACATCATGGCCATCCAGCTTTTGATATCTGCAGGCAGAAACACGAGCGAGCGGTCCTTGATGATCATCTCCAGGTCGGTATCGAGGAACTCAAGCACAAGGTTCAGATTGGTCTTTGAGGAGAACACGTCCAAAAGCTTTCCGGGGAGGAGGGACGCGGTGAGCCAGAGAGTGGTCTGGGGAATGTAGCGTACGGCGCACCTACTTCGATGACATTTGGGTGATGCAGTTCACGCAGGTACTTGACCTCTCGCACGGCAGACATGTCGAGTCCATCCTTGAATTGACCAACCTTGATCTTCTTAATGGCGATTTTTCGACCAGTTGCGAGCTCTCGTCCTGCGGTGGTCTTCAACACACCACGTTACCCAAAAAAAAAAGGCAACGTACCCCGATAGACGACGGCATAAGTACCTTCTCCGACTTTCTGGTCTTTGACCCTGTAAGGTTACGTGTGTGGGCCTATCTTGGAAGTGATGTCCCGGTGAAGACGCACCATTTCTTCTGTCGGTCTGCGTTGGCCCTCTCCACTGCGTCCATGAGGTGGATACTTGGGACTCCGTATTAGGTCGTGGAAGATCTCGAACTTGCGGCAAGCGCTTCGCTAATCGGCACAGGAACAAGTGTCCAGGCCTAGTCGGAGGCAATAACTCTAAGCGCGTTGTTCTGTCGCAACAAATACAATGTCCGCTAGCCGTGTCGCTTGGTTGGATGCTTAGTTGGATACACGTGGAAACCCGATAACGAACAAGGCAGAAAGAAGAACACAACTACGATGTGGATAGCTGACACGGTACAACCCAGAATTCCTAACTACTGTAGTCACTTGTCCCATGTTCATAAATCATGAAAATTCGTGAATTACGTCTATACGTGCGCTCACGCCTACTTCCAGGGGGCGGAAAGGTGACTCGACATCGGGGTCATGTATACCCAATGACCGCTCGCGAAGGATGCCCCATTGCACCCACCAGTCGTCTGCCGCGTCGAAGGCATTGTACGCCCAGGTTTCACACACCTGTCCCCATAGGCCCAAGTATGCATCGTCGTCCCATTTTGCCTGTCCCGCGTGTAAAAGCTTTTGCATTTCATGATCCCGCGCCATTTGTTCAGGGCCAGGGGGGAACATGGTTTGTGTAACGTGCGTTAATTCCACTCGATGTAGGAAGTCCGCGCGATCTCGCCGGATGGTTTCGTACGCTCTCACCAAAAGCGGAATATGGTCGAATCCGCGTACGTACGAGAAGAGTGTGCTGAAGACGGCAGCACTCTCTACAGACAGGCTACCGCATTGCGAGCTGCAGGGCTGCGAAGAAGTAGAGAGAGTTGTTCTCAGCGTGTATGCGGAGGACGAGATGGGTGTACGAACGATGAGGGGACGCGAGGATTCTCCTACGAGAACAATACGGTTGGATTCATCAGACCAATTCTCAATGTTGGGCCAATCAAGATATCTTTGCCAGCAAACTGCATCGATCTTTTCAAGCATCCTAGTCAACCTGTTGAGTATGGTGAGCTATGGACCATGCTGGATTTGGGGAGATGAATCGTACCTGCTATCTAAAGCCATATTAGACAGCTTTAGTGACTTAGTTGGCAAATTAGGAGTCCAGCCTTCTGGAGCATCAGGGTCTTCTCGATCCCAATATAGGTGGATCGCATATTCCCTGTCGTGTGCCTGGAACGGGGTTCAACATTGTCTGGACGGACACTCGTTTCCACGCTTTCCAAGACTCACAATGGGATGACCTAAAACGTGGTAAACGCCAGGCGACGTGGCATACAACGAACAGGTATATTGATGAAATCGACCCACCCGAACAAGCCCGACCTGGGCCAAACCAATATGACCACGATGACGACAACTCGTTGACATCGACTCTGTCGTCGTCCAAAAGCCGTTGCATTGAAACATTCCCCGAGAACACGACAGTCTCTGTTGCTCGAGGCTCAACACGTTTTCTTTGAACGGAGTTTCGGATTGTGCTGTGCTGGCCATCGGCACCGATTATTATATCGGCGTGGAGGACGGTGCCGTCACGCAATTGCACTGACGGTCTGTGTGTCCCCCGAGCAGGTGGCGAGGCTAGACGTACGTCGGCGTTGAATATTACCTCAGCCCCTGCTCGTCTAGCAGCGTCGTACAAAATTTGGTAGAGGTGATCATACTGTAGTCGCACGAATCAATACGTCATACCAAGGCAACAGACCGGTGGTGGCCTGGACGCACACGCATCATGTAAAATTTGGCACCACTGTCTTGTATCACAGGCTCCGCCCATTGAAGGAGCCCGATCAGTTTGCCGGTCTCAACTGATTGGACAATGAGATTAGCAAGCACAAGGCAGGAAGCAAGAAAGGGGTGAGACAAGACAAAGTAACCGGTGACCAACTTACAATCCCAGAGATGTGACCCTTCACGGACGAGAGATGCCGTTTTCCTGATTTCCTCCTCGAGTCCCCATCCGACGAGTATTTTTGTCACGTTTGGTGGAACTCGTATACCGAAGGCGGGTTGCCCCAACCTCGAGCATTTCTCGAGAACGCGAACCTTATGACCCGACAAAGCAAGACCAATGGCAGTCGATAATCCAGCGATGGCTAGAGGGATTGAGTAGATATACACCGACGCGGGAAGAAAAAAAAAAAAAAAAAAGGCTGACCGCCACCAACGATAATAAAATCCAGCTTGAATGGCGCCAGTCTCCTAGGTGGTGATAACATGCTTCAGAATAGGGGAGATTAGAATCAGAAACACGTGGACAACGGAAGGGGTAGTGAAACGAGTGGGGGACGAGGGCCGGGGTGTAACGGAGGAAAGACCTGAGATCAAAGGGCCTTATTTATGAGCGGATTATTTATGAGCGGATGTTGAAGAGAGATGGCTGAAGCGGGATCTTATGCTACCGACGGCTGTTTTAGAAAGTTCAATTCATCGGCTCGGCGAGTGTCTCTGAGGGGGGACACCCGCGCCGGTTACCTGCACACAATGCCGATTGCCTCGAAGTGCACGGAACCCCTGTCAAACGATGGAAATTAGTGCGGAAAATGGGCGCAATGCGATAGACGTCAATTTGTGTGTAGGCTGCATTATAACACATCATCAAATGATCATCATGATGAGGATCTGGGGCGACTTGAGCTTCGGCGTGACACAGTAACGCGTGACACATTATCTTGGAATGGCAACTCGCAACGAGGACGGGTCTCACTCGAACGAACAAGAACAAGAACACGATGACGCTTAAGCTTAGGCTCAAACACTCCCCATCGCCCGCACCGTTCACCTTCGACAATTTACCCCCTACTCCCCCCCCTTCTTCTCCCCCTGTCTCATCGTCTGCTCTACCTCCACCTACCTCATGGCTAACCGCGCGCGACATGAAGATCTTTGGCGCAGACCCCCTCAACAGCACGTCCGAGATCGGTATCGTGCAATGTAAGGACTGCGCGAAACCCATTCTGTGCAGTGCCGCCACAGAACATGCAGGTGCAGTCGCATCGTCGTGTTCGAAGATTGGTCGCTTACTTGTACTAGACAATTGCAAGAAGTATGACTTTGAGAAGAACGGCTCCAAAGGAAAGGCCGACGATGGTGAGTTGGCCGTCACTGCCCTCTAACCTTATCAACTGATTCGCGTTTAAGCAAAGGGCAAGAAGCGCAAAGGGGAGGACTTTGATCCGAACGATCCGAACGCCCCAAAGTCAAAGAAGGCAAAGGCCGCAGCCAAGGTCACGAAGGGTCGCTTTAAGGGTCCTTTTGACCCAGACAGACATTGTGGCGTCATCAATGACAAGAACCTACCGTGTTCCCGTTCGCTCACCTGCAAGTCGCACTCTATGGGTGCAAAACGGGCCGTCAAAGGGCGTTCGAAGGACTACGACGAACTTTTGCTCGAGTGGAACCGTGCTCACAACCCAAATTGGGTTGAGCCGGTCAAGCGCGAGAGTAAGAAGGAACGCAAGGAGAAAAAGGAGCGAGAGAAGCGCGAGCGGAAACAACGGGAGCTAGAGGAACTCGCCAAGCGGAAGGGTATCGACCTCAGCAAGCCAGGTGCGGAGGCACAACTGGAGCAACTCAAGTCGTCCACTAAGAAGAAAAAGAAGGTGGAGCACTCGGCAATCGCCACCGGAGGTGCCAACGCCCATGCCTCTGGAAACAACGCGAGGGTAGACGATGAACATGGTGCCGAGAACCTTGCTGATCTAGATTCGGAGGAAGAACTGGATTCAATGACCAAGAGCGTTCGCCTGGCATCAGAAGCAAGCTTGCTTGGAGTCCCCTTAGCCATCCCGTCCGATGCCGGGTCCTGGTTCGTCGTACGAAGAGAGCGCCTACGGACTTGTCGAGATCTGTTCGCCGGTGCCCTAATGAAAGGCGGTGCATCGAGCATCGGTGCCGCAGGTGCCGCTGCCCGACTTGGTACCGGGGCTGGTTGAAAACCGCATGTTCCTCGCTTATGTTTTTCTCAGCACCCGTGGCGAAATTCACTTCGTTCCCGTCTCCATCCTTCGAAAGCGTGGGCCGGTCCCCCACGTGGGGTTCTCGTAACGGCCACGCGGTCGGACGTCGACAGCATCTATTTCTCCCCCATCAGCAGCACTTGCGAGTCGCTCAGCTTGCTTTCAGCCATATCCTTCACCGCAGTGTGTTTTAGCGCATTGTTAGTAGAGATACGATGGCCAGTCATTGACACTGGATCCTGTACCTATCACAACGATTTGGGATGACTAAAAACTGTCTCATCATGGTGTCCAGAGAAATCAGTCTATAGGCCAGCCAACAAGTCGCCCCCCTGTTTGGCTACAATCATTTCACCGTCTCCGGTCTCCTGACAACCAAGGTCGTCGTTCCCAACCTCCATCAGCCAGCCGTCTCTCCATTCAATCGACTTGACTTTTCTGGGTTCCAAGCGTATGCCTTCTCCCGTGGCCCTGAACCACTCAAGCGCGGGCAGTTTGGCCCAGCGATTCGCCGCCCCACCAGACTGGAACCAGCCCATGTGGCCGCCTCCGCGGGTGACAACGAGGGTGAACCACTCGTTCCGGTCGTAATCCTGCGGTGCACACTGAGAGATCGGATCGTCGTCCGAGTTAAGCGCCAGGAAGGGTATGCGGATCGCGTCGAGCTTGTCGTGGCTCGACGAGTACTTGTAGTATGCCCACGCATCCTCAAATGGGAATGGTGGAGAAGAGCCCCCGGAGTGCACTGAGACGAGTGAGTCGAATTGGAACACCGTGAGGCGCTTGTGCAACATGAGAGCAGGTAGCGCTTGAGCAAAGCGGGAATCAGGGAACTGGCGGATAGAGTCGACGTGGCGATTGACAAGGTTCTTGAGATTGGTGCCTAGGCTCTTGGAATACACGCGGCGGGTAAACCAGTCACCTTCTAGACTACGCAAGAAGCGTGTTAGTAGGCCGCGGAGAGGTGAAAGGGGTTTCGAGGACGTACCCCTGTCCCGTCTTGAGTGTATCCCAGGGCTGGACTCTCGAATCAGCAACGAAAAGCGAGTGCAAAATTGGGGTGGATACACACACAAGCGAGTGTACAGGCTGAGACGAGGCGGACATGATTCACCTTCTTCGGCAACATATCCGCGTCAATATGTTGGCACCGAGAGAGAATCCGAGTCCGAGGAGAGGTGCATGGGGGTATAACTGCGCGATATAAAGGATCGCCTGTACGCAAGTCGTCCGTATGGCTGAATCCGTAGAGCTGAGGACTCGTCAAGGGCACTCCGGCACCTAACCATACCTGAGAGATGGTATACAAATCCTTTTTAAAAAAGAAATAGTCACGCACATCCTCGAAAGTTGAGAACCACAGCTGCGATATCCGAGGCCTCCCTCTTCTACTGGTGCAACTGCAGGAAGCAATAATGTTCCGAACATATGCTTCATGCGAACCTATTCCGGACTTATTGTCAGGGACGACTGCCCGCGACACCGCTACGGGTCCAATGCCTCATCAGCGCACCACCTGTGAGACCATGTAGAGCAATAACAACGGGGGTTGTTTTGTTAAATGCGCGTCCAGCGGCGGCTGGTGGTGTGAAATCAACCCCTCTGCAGAAGTTAGTCGGTAATAGTTCGAGAAGATATGTGTACGTACAGAGTTCCGCCATCTTTGAGTCTGAGGAGCTTCCTGTGTAGATTATAATTATCCCGTCCACGGTAGGGTATAGCACAGGTGACGAACCTATCATACACTACTGGATCTGCGTGAGAAAAGTCGCCGACGACTGCATATCCGGTCTGCAAGTGGCCAGCTGCACGTTTCTGGGTGAGTAGGGCCTATGTATGACAGCGGAGAAGACGTACTTGAAAAGCCACCAGGCCGCCTTGAAGGGTGTGAGTACACTTGGACACCGGGTCTCGATTAGCGTACGGAGCGAGATCTTCTCTGGCTCTGTATCTCTGGGCAAGCCCCGTCTCTGGACGACGACCTGTGCGGGCTTTTGTGGCCAGGTGACTCTGGAGCGGGAACTAGAACCGACGGGGAAACGCGAAAGGAAGGAGCCCATCGGCGGGTGGGAGGACGTGTGCTAAATCCGAAAACATTTCGGACGCTCGAGTGGCACCGCCAGCGCTTGAGAAGTGGTTGGGGGAGACGATGACCCCTGCCTGAATCTGTCCAGGCCTTTCCCAGGGTAAGTGACGGGTTCGGGTAGATTGAGTGCAGATAATGACGTCAAGGTCATCTATCTAGCATTCAATCATACAACAATCTTATAAGACCTAACGCCTCCACTTCAACCGTCCTTTCCTCCCTTCTTTCCATCTTCCACTCGCTCACCGCCGCCATTTTCCGTCGCCTGAAATGGCCGCAGCAAAGATTAAATCAAAATTGGTCACCCCGCAGGGCCATCCCCACCCCACTTTGGCCATTCCTAGAAACAAGCCCCCTTCCTCATCAGGCTCATCGCCCACAATCGCAAAGACACCCAAGACACCTGCGGATGAAGGAGTAGACTTTTTCGAGTCGTCGATAAAGCACGGCGAAGCACCTATCCGTGTATATGAACTACCACTAGAACCAGATGGGGGACCAAGCAAGAGTCGTGAGGTGAGTTAGTTCGAGCCGAATGTATGCGCTGTCATACTGATAACCTTTGCGCAGTACATACGTCTCCCCCCAGCAGATGTTCCGTATATTCTCCGCGTCTCGCTGGAAGCGGGTACTCCAGCGTCTAGAAACGGCGTGTTCAAAACAAATTTTCCTCTCGACGGCGGCGTGTTTGACCGTAATAGGTTCGCTGAACGAAAGTAAGCGCGTGTGGTGCTTCTCTCTCCGTTCAGTATAAAACGAAAAACGCGTTCACAGGCTTCCCACAAACGTTTCAAAACCTATCCAAATTGACCTTCCGATATCCCATGCTGGCGCCTTTGCTTATTGGGTTGAGTACGACGACGTGACTCCCGGCAATCGGATTACTGGTAGAGAGGGCTACTTTAACATCGATCCACTCCTTCGAATCAAGGCGCGCACGCCAATCCTCGGAAGTGACTCGCAGCATTTACTACCCACCGATGGCGGCGCGGTGATACAGGATGAGACTATCAACCTCCCTCTCTCCGCAGTCTCTCTTCTCACCACCGTCTCAAAATGGATGGGCCCCGTGTCCAAGTGGCCAGACTTTTTCGCAGAGGCAAGTGAGAGGGGGTATAATATGTTACACTGGACACCGCTTCAGGAACGGGGTGAAAGCAACTCTCCTTACTCGATCAAAGACCAGCTCCGCTATGAGCCGAGCATCTTCAGCGACCCCCAGTCCGTTGCAGATGATGGCGGCGTCGCGAAGATGGAGGAGGTGCTAGATCTCGCCCGCGACCGATACGGTCTCCTCCACCTGACCGACGTAGTCCTCAATCATACTGCTAATAATAGTGTTTGGCTCGAGGAGCACCCTGAGGCTGGTCAGTCAATTGTTTCGGACGTATCTTTCCTCATGAATCTTAAGAACTTTTCGCCTTATAGGTTACAGTCCACTCAATTTCCCACATCTTATTCCCGCTCTCGAACTCGATGACGCTATCATTGAGTTTTCTGGTTCGCTCAAGGATCACGGTTTACCTACTGAGGTCAAGTCGATGGATGATGTGGAACTCCTCTTGGACGCCTTCCACGACTACATCCAGCAGTTCAATTTCTGGCAATATTACGTCCTCGATATTAAGAAAGAGAAGGAGACGGTCCAGGCTGCCCACTCCTTCTGGCGAGATCAAGCCATGGGAGGGACCTGACATCAAAGGCAAGAGCGCGGCCGAGCTCGCAACAATCTTGCGCGCGTACCGAGATGGGGAATTCCTCCAGGGGCTGTCAAAATACGCGAAACGATTCGGCTTGACTGTAGATGGCGCTGTTGCGGCTGGTTTCGTCCTAGCCTCACGTGGGAGTGACGCGGAGCCCGGAAACGCGTGGGGCGAAGTTGTGGACTGCGTTGAACGTGCCGCTCTACCAGGAGTGGGAGGAGGATGTCAAGGATTGCCTTGGAGAATATCAAGAATCGCTTGAAGTACACCCGTCTCGACGATAATGGTCCCAAAATAGGTGAAATTACCAGAAAGTCAGTACCCAACTCCGTTTTCTGCGACGAGAGCTAAGGCAACTATAGGTCTCCGATCATGGAGTCGTATTTTGCTCGTATTCCCGGAGCCGAGAAGGAACCCCTCAAGTACTCTCTCGCTGTAAATGGGTGGTTGTGGAACGCGGACCCTCTCGCCAATTTTGCTCTTCTTCCTTCTAGAGCCTATTTTCAGCGTACGGTCATCGCTTGGACCGATTGCGTGAAACTCAACTACGGTTCGTCTGCTGAGGACTCACCCTTTCTTTGGAAGCATATGACCGAATACGTGACTTCCCTCGCCCGCATCTTTACTGGTTTCCGGCTCGATAACTGCCACTCCACCCCATTACACGTTGGCACGACTCTCATTGACCGCGCGCGTACTGTCAATCCCAATCTTTATGTCGTCGCCGAGCTATTCACCGGAAGTGAGGCCATGGACACTGTATTCGTGAGCAGGCTTGGTATCAACAGCCTCGTTCGTGAAGCTGGAAACGCATGGGACCCCAAGGAGTTCTCTCGCATCACCTGGCGCTATGGCCTCGGGAAACCATTCGGCTCAATGGACGGCGCTTGCCTTACATCATCCTCCTATGTTGCCTCTCCAACTGTCTCAGGGCGTGGGCCCATCCGACCATGCATCATCTCTCCAATCTTTGGCTCGCTACCGCATGCGCTGTTATACGACCAGACACACGACAACGAGTCCACAACTAGCAAGCGGTCATCGGAGGATACACTCTCGACAGCAGCCATTGTCGCATTCTCCTGGTGCGGGACAGGTAGCGTGAAAGGCTACGATGAGGTTTATCCACGGCTGCTTGAGCTCGTCCATGAGTCTAGATTATACGAGCTCGTCGGGCTTGGCAACGCCGAGGGGAAACAATTTGGACGTGGAGGGATCGCCGTCGCAAAGAGGCTGTTAAATAGTCTGCATCGGGAGATGGTCCTCGGGGGATTCGAGGAAGGCCACATCCACCAAGAGAATGACGTACGTCAGATCGACTACTGCTCTGTGCAGGACTCGTTATTGACTTATTGTCCTCGCAGTATCTTGTTATGCATCGCGTGCAGCCAGGTACTCAGAAGGGCTACCTTCTTGTAGCGCACACAGCTTTTCCAACTTCCCGAGGCTCGAAGGACCGTGGTTTCAGTAAGTCCCTTTCGCATATTGTGTCGCTTATACTCATAGCCAAACAGTTGAACCAACCCGCCTTCGTGGATCAAGCGCGAAGTTCGTTTTTGGAGCGAGTATAGAATTCACCGAAGTTGTTTCTGTTCCAAACACGATCACTGGCATCCCGTCGAAGTTGGTGCACCTCCAACCCGTAACCCCATTGTGGGGACGTGATGACCAAGGACCATACTCGGAGATTTCAGTTCCTGATTACTTCCCACCCGGTAGCATAATGATTTTTGAGACGCAACTCGAAGGCCTGGATCCCACGCTGGACAAACTTTGCGGTTCCGGAGCGGAGGACGCGTTCCAAGATCTTGACCTCGTCGATTTGAACGTCTTATTATACCGGGCTGACGGGGAAGAAATGGACGCTACCGGTGGCGAAATAAGCGTCTATGACATTCCCGGTTTCGGAAAACTCAAGTACTGCGGTCTGGAGGGCTGGATGCATCCCTTAAAGCGCCTCATACAGACTAATGACCTGGGGCACTCCCTCTGTGGTCATCTACGAGAGGGGAGCTGGGCGCTGGACTACATATCTGGACGGCTCTTCAAACAAGCAAATACGTTTCCCAAATTGCAGACACCCGCCGAATGGTTCAAGGAACGGTTTGACCTTGTTAAAGCGACCGTACCACCTTACCTTCGACCGAAGTACTTCGCCATCGTAGTCTCAGAGGCCTATAAAGCGGCCCGCCACGTGGCCCTCGAGCAGTGTTCCGATTTTATCTCGTCTGGCCATTCGTTCACTCAAGATTTGGCAATGGTGTCGTTGCAGGTGCATGGACGCGTACAGTCGGCCTCGCTAGATCCTGTCAAGAGTGTCCCTTCGCTAGCTGCGGGCTTGCCGCACTTTTCTTCCGGTTGGGCAAGATGCTGGGGCAGGGACGTATTCATCTCGCTACGTGGTCTATTTTTGACGACCGGTAATTTCGAGTCTGCGAAGAGGCATATTTTGGCGTTTGCGTCGACGCTGAAGCATGGTCTGATTCCGAATCTATTAGACTCCGTTCGTAATCCGAGGTGTGTATCTCCCTTCGTAAATGCACTGCTCCTAATTTACTTTCCAGGTACAATTCGCGTGATTCGCCTTGGTGGATGCTCCAAAATATCCAGGATTATGTTCAGAAGGCCCCAGACGGTCCTGCGCTCCTCAGCGAGCCTGTGAAGCGCCGCTTCCCTAAAGACGATACCTGGGTACACTGGGATGATCCGCGCGCTTATTCCGATACTAGTACCATCGCAGAAATTATCCAGGAGGTGCTGCAACGGCATGCAGACGGCATTTCTTTCCGCGAACGTAATGCTGGTCCCAACCTTGACATGCAGATGAGTGACGAAGGATTCAACATTGACATCCACGTCGATTGGGAGACGGGCCTGGTTCTGGGCGGAAGCGCGCGGAACTGTGGTACGTGGATGGACAAAATGGGCGAGTCTGTGAAGGCAGGGACGAAAGGAGTACCCGGGACACCGCGCGATGGTGCACCTGTTGAGATTACGGGGTTGTTGAAGAGCACACTGAGGTGGCTGGACAACCTATCCGGCAGTGGCAAGTTCCCTTTCGAAGGAGTTGAAGCCGAAGGTGAGCCTAAGCGCTACTATAAATCCCGCGACCATTCCCTCTGAGCGAGTTGGCGGTACAGTGAACGGGAAACGACGTCTAGTCACGTATCGAGAATGGAACGACCTGATTCAGAATTCATTTGAAAGGTTATATTATGTACCTCTTGGTCAGTCGGCGCCTTGTTCTGGGTCATATAATCACTAATCAGATGTTTAGACCCCTCGGAAGACAAAGAGTATGACATCGACTCAACGCTCGTCAATCGTCGTGGAATATACAAGGATGTCGTCGGAACCGGACCTGGGAGGGAGTGGTCAAACTACCAATTCAGGCCGAATTTCCCCATCGCCATGACGGTTGCCCCCGAACTTTTCGACCCCGAGCATGCACTTGTTGCACTGAAACTGGCAGACGAAGTTCTCAGGGCACCACTGGGAATGAAAACGCTTGATCCGAACGACTTACAATATCGTCCCTTCTACGACAACTCGAATGATTCAGACGATCCTGCCGTCGCAAAAGGCAGAAATTATCACCAGGTTAGTGGATCGAAGGAGTGCGATAACGCGAACTGAACGGAGCTTCAGGGTCCTGAGTGGGGGTGGCCGTTGGGGTACTTCCTACGAGCGTATTTGTATTTCGATTCGAGATACGGAGCAGGCGCGGAGGTAAGTGGGATAACAAACACTCATACTTGCTATACTTATTGTCTCATCTCAGGACCCAATTGACACTTTGCACCACATCTACGATATTCTTCGGACCCCTCGAACTTACATCAGCAATGATCCATGGGCCGGGCTACCCGAGTTGACGAACAAGGACGGGGCGTTCTGTTACGACTCCTGTGCCACGCAGGCGTGGAGTGCAAGTACTATTTTGGACGTTCTGGAGGAAATTCACGAACAGTATTGAGAAGAAGCGTAGAGGAATTGTTGTAAATTGTGATTGGACTAGATTTGTATGGTCTTGTTTGGGTTGAGAGGCTTTGACATGGCGTGCAGATGACTCGGTTCATCTCTTATGTCCTTCTTCCGTTTTGAACAGCACGATCGACTAAAGCAAAGGTTTTTGGAGGTAAAGGGGGAACAGGAGGACCTCGCCGTCTACACCTGGGGTGAGGACAGTTATGATGGGCTAGGCGATGCTCTTCAGGAGGGAGGCGATGAACTGAATGACGAGACTTTCGGTGGAACTGGCGAAGTTGGCAAGTTTTCCAAGTTTCACTCATTGGTACCGCATCCACTTATCGTGAGCAGGTAAGGACTTCGATTTCACACAGCAGACACTGCACCATCCCGGACCTGTTCCGTCCACCTTCGAGCAGCCACATGCACAGCCAGACCTCTCGCTTGTCTATGGAGCGCAGGCCTCATCTTCGTGTACGGTCGTCACAGAATTAAATCCTGTGCCCCTCTCAAATTCCTCCCCTCTGCCCTGCAGCTCGTCCTGGCCCGTCACTGTGGGACGAAAAGTCGCCTTTCTCGGTGCTCCCTCGATCGAGCAGTGCTTCTCGTAGTCCTGCTGATCTCGTCCGCAACGGCTCCGCCCGTGTCTCGAGTTTCTCGAATGGTGGCGGCGGCTCGGTGTCGTCGTCGGGCATCGTCTCATCACAGTCGCCCGGCGCCTCCGCAGCTCAGCTGACCCCGCAAGCCGTCCCGCGGACATTGCAGGACATCGAAGCAGAAATGAAGGCGGCTGCAGTTGCACAGCGCGTTCAGACTTCTGCGGTCACACAACGACAGCAGTTGATGCAAGAACAGCAGCAGGTACAGCAGTCTCACTATTACCAGCAGCAACGATCCGCCCCTCCAAGAATGCACCCTCAGGCCCAATCGCCAAGGTTCCATCAGCAATTGCAGCAACAGCAGCTCCTACAACAGCAACAACTGCGAGAACAACAGTTACAGGAGCAGCTGCAACTACAGATCCGCCAACAACAGATGCTGGAGCAGGAGCGGGAACGTCGCTTGCAAGAGGCGCAGCAACTCCAGGAGCAACTACGCCTTGATCAGATCGAACGACAACATCGTTCGCAGCGCCCTGATATCCGTCAACAGCAAATGATCCAAGGCCACCAGTATCTACATCAACGCCAACAATCGTCGGATCACCTACCCATCGCGTCACCCTCGCAACAGTTCGCCCAGCGTAGGCAACAGTCCCCTGCCTTCGTCGACCCCCATCTGCAGCCACAGTATCAGCAGAAGGGCCAGTACGTGCCGCAGAATATCCAGTTACAGCAGCGCCTCTTGTCTGAAATGGCCCAGGCGGAGTTTATGCGGGATATGCAGGCTGTGTCGCAGGCGGAGCAGGACGCTCTCCAGGCTGAAGCGATGCGTAGGATCATGGAGACCGAACGCATGGAGGAGAAAAGGAGACGCAAGGCCGCTAAGATCGCTCATATGGTGCGTCTGTGCACAAACACGACACCGTCTCGTGCTGATATTCCTTCAGTCTCGATACAACGATCTCATGACCCAATCCGACAAGGATTTCATCACACGGATACAACTCTCACAGCTTGTCACGCAAGATCCCTATGCGGACGATTTTTACGCACAGGTTTATGGCGCTATCATCCGTTCGCGTTTGGGGCTCCAGCCGTCCGACGAACGTGTCTTGAAGTTTGGCTCCTCCGGAGGCGTCGGTCTAGGGATGGGACAAAAGGGCGGCGGGAGACGACCAAGTGCCATGCAAAAAATGGAACAACAGATCGAGCGTATCGTGAACAATGCACGTCAGAGAGAGCAAGATAAACGTGAGCTCTTCGATTTGTGCTCGGTTTGGGCTTAACGCAAGCGGTTGGCAGCGAATCATAGCTTGCAAGGCGCGCTCGGTAAGACTTCCGGGCGAAGTTACAAGGCCGCCCCACGGCAACTATTGCAGGTGGACCCTTCAACTGCCTCCACACATGCGCACATATCCAGGGAAGACGCGATCCGCAGGCACGGCGAAGGCGCCGCGAAGGAAGCTGCGAAGATAGGGGTGGAGGCACTTGGTTTTACTGCCGATGTGAGACGGTACCTCGTGGTCGTTATAGTGCGCTCACCAGCTTTCAGCCCGACAACACGACTTCCGAGGACCCTTTGACGACGAAGGAGGCATTAAAAATTCTGGAGCATCTGTACGACCTGGTGCTGGACATCGAGCAACTAAGGCGCGAGCAGTCGAGTCTCAGCCCCGAAGACCCCGAAGCAGTGGAAGCCTGGTACGCTCACCCAAAGCGCTTGCTCGTACAACTCAAGCGTTCTCTAACTCACTGAAAGGAACGCACACTATTCTGAACTCGTTCAACAACTATGGGACAATCTCAGAGTTATGGTACCTTTGGAAACGAGGCAAGCACCTGTTGGTTATCTTTTTATTGTTTCTGACGCGAATACGTAACAGCAATCCGCATCCATTTATCTCGCTTATCGCTCCTTCCAAAGGGAAAAAACTCTTACCGAGAATATCTAGACATCTATCCTCTCAACAAATGCTCACAGTGCTTACTCTCCTAGTCGCGTGCTTTTCTCAAATGGATATCGTCATCCACGCGCGGATTCTCGATGTTCCGACGGAGAGCGCCCACCAGCAAGATTTGGAACGACAAACTCAAGCGTTCCTTGGGAGCGTCGTTCAGAGCATCCTGCCGGTCGTGGCTAAGGCAGGGTTACGTTTAGTTAGTGGGCTATTAGGTCTATTATTAGAGAGGAGTGACATCGTTTCCGTAACCCAAACAAGGGTCCGTACTCACAGCTTCCATTCTTATCCTAGCTGATCGCCTTTCCCGTAGCCCGGTCTGGCCATATTGACTTTGTTTCTAAGTCGCGTTGAGGTGATCAAACAAAGTATGTCAACAGCCGCGGATCTTTCGGAACTTCCCACACAAGAGGAAACGGAGCAATGGTACGGGTAATTTTTATTCCGTAGAGTTTTGACTGAGAGCGTTGCGCAGGGAGATGATGTTCGACCATCTGTTCCAGCTCTTGCACCCCAACCTGCTGTACCTCTTCCCCTCAACCCGAATCGCCGCAGCACTGGCCGCCCTTCCGCCGAATACCGCCGTTCTTCCCTTGCATACCGAAAGCCTCGACCAACCTGTCTGGCAGTTCCTCGCAGCGCTCGCCTTACACGCGACAAATGAACAGCAACAGGCGCTCGTCACTTCACTACGCGAGAAGGTGCTCGAGAACGTCGCAAGCGCGAATAAAGGCTGGGTCGCTGATGAGGACGAGCGGCGTGCTAAGCTTGGGAATGTGAACCTCTTTTTACACGCGCTTGGCCTGGACAGCTCGCAGATCAGCATCTGAATTTGTTTGTCGGTGACTCTGCGTTGAGTTGTAGATGTGATTTTTCATTGACTTTATCCATTTTCATACATTTTTTTTTCCGGAAAACTAGAACCATTGAAGGCATTTTTCTTAAAGGAAATATGTGTAAGAACAGGCATCAGCACAGCGAAGGCAGTGGTGGCGGCTGGGTTCCGTATGCTCCGAACATATTCCCAAAACGCTCAGGCACCGCGTTTTGCGTGTTACCCGTGAAGACGCGGTGCTGGCTGTGGTTACGCGGCCCACAGTTCGTTAACGTTCATGTTTCATGAGGCTGAGAAGGTTGCAATCACAACATATGGTGGCGCTCCTTCTCCCGTCGTTTGCTCGCTCGTTCACGGTCAAATGGGCATATTCGGGGAATCGTTTCACAATGACCAATAGCTCATGCCTTTCCGGTTCATCGAAATCTGTGGCTTTCATGATGCCTTTTCTGTGATGCTTTGACCATGATCGGCCCATTGTATGTCCGCGCGCTTGAAGCATCGCAACACCACTAGAGCGCTGGTGGTCCGCTGGATTGTATGAAACGTTCTCGCCCTCTCCCTGCTTGCCCTTTTCGGACCAAGTAACCCTTGTCCCTTTACAATACGCACAACCTCCTATGTCACCGAACATCGCAATATAACGGGCGCTACATTAACAACTTCTCGGGTTTCGCACACATTTACCGCCTGATGGTTTGGCCGTGTTTCTCGCGGTTCCAATCACTCTTCCCAGATCTCTTGCCGACGTCTCCATCACGGACGATGCTTTGACAGGATGCCACAATAGCAGTGCCACAAGCAGATAAGCCGCGTGGCCCAACATACGTTGTCGCTCAGCCCCTGGTAGCGCTTACCGAGTCGCCTTTCCGTGCACGAGTACACGTACTATCAGGATATGGCCTAGTCACCGGAAAACGCAGGTCCTACGCGAGTACAAGAAGTGTGACTCCACTGGACCCTCAGAGTCCCTGACACGAACACCCTCCCCCCTTACCTGACTCTCAAAAATACACCAAACTCAATCTCTCGCTCCACTGTTTTCCCGGACATGTCATACCATGCATGTTGCCTTTAAGCCTCTCGCGGCCGCCTCCACTGACGTGATATTCCTAGAATCCACACGCCGCGCAGTATGTTCGTATCCCGTTCACTCGCAGCGACGGCTACCTCGTGCGGATGTTCGGCCATCGAGACGCAGCGTTCTTCATCGAGTCGCTCCTCAAGATGAACGCGCGCGACGTGCACCTCATCGGCAACGTGCCCGGCTGGCTCGGCGCGCTCATGGTCTCGCGGCCGTCCGTCCCCGGCACGCACCCCGACGCGTTCGCCAACAACGAGCACCCGCTCTGGCTCCTCGACTTCGTCCCGCAGCCCCAGGTCGTCGTCGTCACGCAGCAAATATGGACGCCCCCGAACCAGTCAGACTGGCGCCGCTATGTCGAGCAGGCCCACCTCCGCATGCCCGTCTTCTTCGTGCAAAATAACGGCGTGATCGGCCTCCCGTTGTCACGCGCGGCGGTGGGGGACACCTCGTCGCTGCGTAACGCAGACAGGCCGGCTCCCCTCGGCGGTGGACACTCCACTCAGATTCGTATTGCTGTAAGTCCTTCCCCCGCCGACCCCCCGCCTCTCCGTCACATTAAACGTACTTGGGTTCCCCTCCCCTCCTCTTCCAGTGGCCTGGGTATGAACCATGGGAAAGGCAGATTCAGATTCGGGATCAAACGCGGCACCGCAATGAGATCACGTTGGAACGGTTCGCGAAGTTGGTCGCAGGCGTGGTTGATAGATTTCTCGCGGTGAGGCTGTCCCAGTTTTCAACGTCGCATCGTACGCTATGCTGACACTCCATTGTTTGTGTAGCACGGCGCAACGGTCGTTACTCGCGACGCCGCGTGGAGGGTGGGGAACGGCGCCATCACCCGCAACAACGTTATCATTGTTGGAACCGTGCAGGTCTCCGCAGGAGGGTGGATGCCCATTTTGCAAATTCTTCCACTTAATCCTAATGGGACTCCGAGTCATTTTTACTCCAGTTAGATTCGATCGACGTATTTTGTACTCATATATCATACCCTGTAACTTATGTAGTACCCAGGTACGATACTCACTGGAAACTTTAAAGACGTTACAAACTATTCCGCTATTCCGTGCCGCGGGAAGTTGGGAACAGCCTAACCTGTGCTGGTTTCTCCTTCTGATCACACAACTTGACATTCGTAGCTAGTTGGCTTGAACAAATTAATTGCCTCACGGTCACCTCGCTGGAGTGATTGCTGATCGGTTGGCTATGTGTATTATCAAGGCAACTCGCGGGCTAGTAGGGACCTGAACCGAGAATGGCGAAAAAAACACGAGGGACCGGGATGTTGGAACAGGACAAAGAATGACTCGGCAGAACAAAAAGAATAGGTCACAGGGTCGACTGTTGCAGGCACAGCAACGACAGTGCATCGTGCTTCCTGGGCGGGTCTGTGCAACCAAATACTTCGAGTCGGCGTTCTTCGCCCCTCTTCACTATCACCCCTTCTGATACAATTGATCCGTGGAGATCGAGAACTGGCAGTGCACCCCACGGTGGCATCCCACCCTCTGGCAAGTCTAGCAGTCCCGTTCCAATAAGATCTGATGAATTCACATCCGGGAGCTGAATGATGGGAAGGTCGAACTGTGCGCGCTTCTTATCGAAGATCGCACGCGGTAGCCGTTTGACGTGGGCGCCGGGTTCTAGATGGTTCGTTGACAGCGAAGAGAAGTTGGCGTAGTTGGGATAGAGCATGGTGTAGCCGCGCAAAAAGACCATTTCGATGAAGTACTTCTTCCAGGAGTGTTGCCATCTGTTCGAACGAACATTCGGAACAATAAACAGGGGTGATGGGTCGGTTAGGCGGCTTGCCACGTAGGTGTGGAATTCGCGCCAATGTTCCGGGAAGTACACGGCTCCCCAGCTGCAGGGGATTTGTGATAGATAGGGCGAATTTTGGGCGGCCATACCAGTACTATTGAACAGTCGACGAGCATCGAAGGGCCTCCGCCCTTCGAGATGGAGTTCGTTATTCCTCTGTTGGTACAAACTAATGCCGAAAAGCTGTGGGGACTTGTTCTTTGTACCGCCGTACCTGGAATGCGATCGGTAAACTCCGAGGAACGAGGCCCGTTACGAGAAAATCCTACCGATAGCGGAGAAGAGCTAGCTTAATCCAGGCATAAAACAAGGGAGAAAGCTCGACATCATCTTCCAATAGTAGGCCATATGAATCGTTTGATTGTGGATACCAAGACTCCACGACGGCGGTCAACAAACCTCCATGTGCAATCCTGTGATGTATAAACACGGAACCGTGTTTCCATCGAAGACTATCCGCCAGTCGCTTGGTGTCTGCATCTGCAGAGTCTTCCATGTTGAAACGAAGATCAAGGGAGTCGCCGAAGTAGCGAGCCCTTTCCAGGGAACCGAATAGACGCGACAGCGATCGCGATCTGTTGTTCGTGATGATACTGACATCCACACGAGGTACATTCCAATCTATCAAAGTCAGCGCACACAGAAAATATCAAAATTGGCGCTACGTACGCCTCCACTCCACGACAGATAAGGTACCCATCCAATCTGAGTACAAGAGGTCGGAGCGAGCAAGCCGAACCACCACAGACGCCACAAGCGCGGGGCTCCGTACAGCGCGAAGCAGGGAATTAGTGTATGTATCCGTTATTGTCAAAGCGATGAAAACATCAGGGGGATCAGATAGGTGGGCCAACCAGGATGAAACCACTGAGTCAGCTGGAGTTGGAACGGAGGTACTCGTCTCGAAGTACAAGTCACACGTATCCGTAGCGACGAATGTTTGATTCGTATCTGCTTGCGCATATAGTAAGATATCAATATGATATCCATTAATCACCAAGCCACATGCTGCCTGGGAGAACGCAATGAGATCGTCGAGAGTCGGGAACAAAACGCCGAAATGACGGTGAGGCGTATAAGGGCCAATATTTGAGAACTGTGCCGATTGGTCAAGGATACGTAAGTGATCGCCTCCACTACCAAGAGTGGATATGTGCTGCCTATCAAAAGAGTTCAGAACGTCCGAATGAGACGCGAAACAACTGTCCCCAGTTGATTCTCGACCAATGATGACACCGCCGATCATGTCGGGCCGCGTGCTTGAAATCCAGCGTCCAAGTGCCAACCACGAGTCTAGGGTCTTGTTCGTGAATGCACATTCGTCAGAAAACGTGAGGTTTGGCAGTACGAAGGGGGGGACGAGAAAATCCGCGGGACGATGGGATGCTAGGCACGGTTCCTTACGTTCCCCGAGAGAAAAGCCCTTTGGGCCAAGGGGGAATGTCACGTCGGGAGGATTGAGAAGCAGAGAAGCGGTCTCATTATTCACTTCTTGTAGACCCGACTCTCCGAGGAATAGTGTCCAGTCGGTTGACGTATGGAACGCTGTGTCAATGAGAGCCTTGGCAGAACAAGTTGCGTGAAGGCAAGGGAGCAAAGTCAGTTGTGTGGGCAGAGTATATCTGTACGAGGAAATGATTTGGCGAAGAGACAATCGCGCCTTAGACAACAACTTTTCAGGGCAAAGGATGACGACTTCTTCGATCCTTGCGGGGTGCTCGAGGATACCGGCGAGCGTCCTTGCCAGAGTCGGAGTACTTTTTTCTGTCAGGGGGAGAGCAACGGTGACCGAAGAATTGGTGATTGTCTTTGCGGACCCAAGTTCGAGCTGATATAGAGGCCCGAGTGCGCTTGCCCACGTCTGATCGAGCGCTTTCGGAGGATTGAAAACAGCTGGACGAACATCCCATCCTGGGAAATAAGTATCCACTGAAAACGGATCGGCAGGGCTGGCGTAGCCTCTGAGAAGAACCAATACAGAGAATATCAGAGCGAAGAGAAGCAGAAGGAGTCCCCGAGGAAGGCGGTTGAAAGGGCGCTCACGCCGAAGTCGACGTCTGGCTTTGACTATGGAGGACTTGGACATATGACAATTATAAATTAAGTTGAACTCTGGGATGAAACCCGCCATAAGATGATGTACAGAGTGGATGACGTCATGCGCGATGCGCGAAACGACCGCCAGCCGGATTACCAAACGCATATAATCTGCGCATATAATCTGCAAAGAGGCACGATAATTACAAGTCATGTACTCCAGAAAACAATTGCGAATCCTCGGTATCACTGTGGGCCATCCTTGCTGCTGAGGCTCCTGAAAAACTCTGCGTAGGCATGATCTACATCAAACATCAACTGGAAGGCGAGTTTTTCAGCATTCTTCATTCAGCTACCCGGAACTACACCTACCTGTCTTGATTGTTCTTCCGTGATTTCATCAGATGCCTTCATCCCATTTAAAGTGATAAGCCTGTAGAGAGGTGAGTAGAAAACCTGACGCGTCTGCGACAGTCGCACCATCCAACCATTTTGCTCCGTCCTTCCCAATCTTTACTTCCCTTGAACCGCGCATAGCCTGTGACAAGTTCTTGAAGAATTGGGTGTAGTTGATCCTTAGCACGCAAGCGTAGCTTGAGTGCGTCCATAAAAGTGATGAAACTCTGCCAAGTTACGTCGGTGTGAAACACCAGGGATTGAAAGACAATGTCAAGACCTGTGTCGTTTCTGCGACCCACTTTCCAGTCTCGGGGCCTGCTTCGCTCGAGTGCTCGACAGTCGCTGGCACCCCGACCTCGAGGCGATGAAGCGCCGCAGGGTGATCCATCTTCAATAAGGAAATAATTGGGTCAAAAGCAAATGGTGCAAACAGCCTAGTACTTACCCGATATCGACTCATGAATTGCTCGATACTCGGCACGTCGTCGCCGACCAGTTTAAGCATGGTCTTGTATTGCGATAACAGTCGGGTGCATGCGGGTGAATACCTCTTAGTCTCCCGCCCTTAGCACGCTACCCACCCCAAACGATATAAGGATATGAACGACGCACTCTGCCGCCGTCACTGAGTCACGTACGTATGCACGCTCCAGATAGTCCAAGGCAACGATAATGCCATAGAGGGTCGCAAGTGACTCATACTTCTCTCGTTCAGCATTCGTCGTGTAGAGACGGGCTTCTTCGTCAAGAGATAAAGGCGCGGACATAATACGAGAGCAAGAGCGACGTAAGCGTTTGTCGGATGGTTCCTGATCGCCGACCAGATCAGCTGACCTCTGCTGCTTTGTTACCCGCCGCCGCGCCACCGTCATGGTTGGCTTTTCGATGGACCCAAGCCAGGCAAACTCTCGGGAATACCAACAGCAAGCCGTCGATGCTGAAATCAAATCGTTGGAAAGGTCCATTCGAGCCTTAAAGCTTCGCCGTAACGCACTCACGCCCATCTCGTCTCTACCTACCGAGGTCATCGCCGCCATTTTTTCCATTTTGCGACTCGTTGCGTCATCCTTTACGACCCTGGGTGAAAGTCCTGACCGTTTAGCATGGTTACGTGTAACCCATGTCTGTCACTACTGGCGCGAGATTGCACTCAACCAACCGCTCTTCTGGAGTCACGTCAATTTCACCACTCTAACTTCGGCTGGCGTGGCTGAGACCCTCGCTCGGGCGAAGACGGCACCATTATATCTGGAGGCAAGGGTTCCCGCCGGTTGGTGGGATGACGCTCGATTTAGTGTGTTCCAAAAAGAACTCCAGGCGCATGTCTCCCACATATGCCATCTTGACATTAGTGCAGAAGAGTTCCGTCTTCGCGAAATACTAGAAGGGCTTGTATCACCTGCCCCCACTCTTGAACACCTTTCGTTGTCCAGTGTGGGACACTGGGACAGAGAATTGACGTCGCGAGTACTCGCCCCTAACACACTTTTTGATGACACCGCCCCTAGGCTCTCTCACCTCGAGCTCCACAATTGTGACATCAGTTGGAAATCACAACTCATGAAAGGCCTCAAATACCTCGAGATACGCATGCCGACCAAGAATGCGGGGCCGAGCCTCTCATATTGGCTGGATGCTCTGGACGAAATGCCACAACTTACGACACTTGACCTTCATTCGGCTTCCCCGGTTGCTCCTCCTGGTGCCTTGCTCCCATCTGGCGTCGAGCGCACCATCACACTCCCTTCCCTCGCACATCTAAATATCTCCTCCGTCTCTGCAAGAGATTGTGGGCTCGCACTCGCTCACCTCCTCCTACCCGCTCTCACCAAGTTGTGCTTCACGGCAACATCTTGTTGCCAGGACGGCAGCGACGTGCGAGAAATCCTCCCATATGTTGCTCGACACGCCCACGGACCTCAGGATTCCCAACCTCTACAGAGTGTGGTCGTCCGCAACCATAGAGCGTGCGCCGAGATATTTGTGGGGACCCTGCCCAATGTCGACGTCAAGTCATCCCCAATTACCCTTTTTGACGCCATGCTCTCTGCACGTGTGGTGTTCTCTATCACGGGCAGGGTTTGGTCTCCTGAGACCCATGCGGAGGTCTTTGATGCTGCGATGATGGCCCTCCCCATTGACAGTCTCGTGACGCTCACCTCACAACTCCGCATGAGTCCCCTCAACAAGCAATCCTGGCTCCGCCACGCGCCGAGATGGTCCCTGCTCCAGTGCGTGCATCTGGGGGCCCCTGCAGCACGTGGATTCACGGAGATGCTGCTAGAAGACAGGGGAGAACGCGAGTGCACGCTGCTCCCATCGTTGACGGAACTCGTTCTGGTTGACATCGCACTAAGTGCACGCAGAACACTCCGTCTATGCGACGCACTCACGAAGCGCGTGGAGCAGGGAGTTCCATTGGAGACGCTCGACTTGAGCAAGTGTTCAGCGACTAGTCGTGCAATCGAGCTGCTCAGTGAAATTGTGGTCGACGTCCTAGGTCCCGAAACAACCTTCAGTAAAGGGGTGCATATGGGTTCCATGTGGAACCCTGCGACTCGTGGCCTCTTCGTCGAAGACGACTCGGACAGTTCCTGGGTAGAAGACGACCATGACGAAGATGATTCAGATACAGGCAGCGATGACGATGCATGGCCCGGATGGGAGAATTGGGGATCAGATAGTTACGGGGATGAGTATGGTGAAGATGAAATGGATTACTGGTAAATGGAAGAAGATCAGCTAAGACCCTCACATGGAGAGATCGACAAGAATGACGACTTCTATGCTCTTGCGGGCTATCTAGGCATACACTCATTCATTGCATTTTGGTAGTTACAACTTGTATGATACAGCTTAGGTACGGTACGCGTTTGTAGAGTACTGGGCTAGTAATTAATAGCACGCAGATACAGGCTCAGATCTGGAAGGCGTGTCCAACTTGGAAGTGCAAACCACGACGGCAAGCATGCTCCAAGTGTGCCTGCACATCTTCGGCTCTCTTCGGCTCTATTTTCAACTTGCAGCAGTGCCACCCTTCGAGCTCGTAGCTGAGATGTGCAAGCTCACCGAATTGTCGACTACCAACCTCGCGATGCCCTCGTCGCGTCCAACAATGATGTGTCCACAACTCACGTCGTCTCATAGTAGCGGCCAAGACAGCGACGGCCCTGGTTCAAACCAGCCTGTCTAACCTTTATGGCTACGACCCGTAATACCTGGAGCCTATGCCTGTCTGTCTGTCCACATCCGTTCTTAGTCAAATTTCCAGGGCGCGTCCCAGAGTCCACGTCTTGGTCGTAGATTGTTAGGGAATAAACGTTAATAAACCATTTCAGATCTCCTGGAACTCCTCGAGGCTCGAACTAGCGACTCTTTAAGCAATACATAACACGACAACATAATCATATGAGAAGAGGATGGGGGCAAGCAAGTGCCAGTGTAGTGACTTGTGAGATGAAACGGCAGTCAAGAAAAGATAATCTGTTGGGTAAACTTTCTAGGTCGTCAATTGTATTCTTCACGGCGTCCTCCTCGGGTTCGGTAGATCCTATGAGAAGACGTAGAGCAAAGCCATGACCCCACCTACGGTATCGGCTCGCATCCGTACGGGCAAAAGCGAGGCAATACGCGCATCTAAACATCGAACTATTGGGTCTATCAGGCCTCTGTTAGGTTCGGTTACATTGCAGTCTATACTGGACTGCGGATATCATTGCAACAAAAGTTCGTTGTTCGGCTGCATCTCGTCTCGAAACGGAGTTAGCGAGCAATGACCAAATCCATTGATCCCGAGTCCGTCCGGGGCCACTGGCGAGTGGCGAGTGTGGCGCGCGTACAACCATCACGCTGTGGCTGGTGGGGAAAATGGTCAACAGAAACGGTGTGGGCTCAGATCGTGGGCCATGACGGCATCAAATCAGAAAAATTTCCGAGCATGTCGCCCTCTCCTCATTCAGAACCCCTACTCGTCATCGGCTCCTAGGTCCTCATCTTCCGGCACCCCTGCTGCGCCTTGCACGGTTCTGCGGGTGACAGATCGCCCTTGTCTTGAGTCTTACTTCACAAGACCATGGAGAAGCCAGGAGATATATGGCACCACATACCGCTATGGCCTTTGGCTGGCCCTAGAGGGTTGAACACCCAGATCGCCCCACCGACAATCCCCGCCACCTATCGCAGCTCGGCACTGGGTCCCATTCCGAGCGCAGGACGGTGATGATTGACGGTGTCTTGTCTTGCACACGTGAAAGCTCACGCGATCGAAGAACGTGCGCACGGCACATGCTAGGTACCACGCGACTATTAGCACGAGCACTGGACCCGGGTTGTAAAACACGGAGTTGACTGGAATGATCATGAGAATTTTGATGTTCGCCAGCTCAAGCGCCTTCTCCCCGGTCCAGCCAAGGCGGCTAAAGGCAGTCACGATGACGTTCCCAAGTTTCTCTGTTTGCGTGTACAAAGTCAGAGAGAATCCAAAATGCGGCCGAGTGAGGACAAGCGCTCACGTCGTCGGTGTTCCAGTGGACGTTGGGCAAGAGAGACTCGGCGAACATTCAAATATTCTCACCGCCCAATACTATCGTGCTAGGTGGCAATGTAAAAAATGCTTTTTATTTTCTGTAGCTTCAACAACACATCGTAGCTACTTCAACAGTACTTCACGTACACACCAACATAATAGTGAATTTCCTATCCGATGGCGATTTTTACTTACTTTATTTTTCCTCCCTGAAAGCACTGTCCCTCCCTTCTGCAAATTTCTGTCACCCCTTTGAATTGAGGAGCCTGAATTCATCACACTCCTGTCCTGTCACTCAAAATGAGATTTCGTTCTACTTTTCGATCGCGCGTATTGTGTCCCCTCATATCAGCCAAGGGTGACCTTAGTGACGTACTCTAGCACCCTAGCCCAGCAACACTGTGGCACTATCGGATCTGGGGGTAGGTCCTTACTTTTCACCACGCTTCGTTTTTTTTTGTCCCACTGCAGTCGTTTTTTTGGAGAAACCCCCTCATTTTCTTATGATCTCTACTTCACCTGCTGGATTTTTGGGGGCTGAAAGGACAACGGGAATGTGGCAATCTACTGCAATCTTTGAAATTTGCATAAGGTTAAACTTACCATTAACACGATAGTAAGTTAATATCGAGCGCCTTCGGTGATAGTTGGCATGGGACGCAGAAGTTTATCAGTTCCCTACGAGACGGAGCTAAGGGCCTTCTAACAAGTGAAGGTACGGAAAATGGGGTTTGGCACCACTGGCAAGTCGTGAAAAAAAAAAAGTTGGACACCTCCATCGTGGCCGGAAAAGTCACTCCAACTCCCACCTCGCGTTGCTCCAAAACTGCATCGCTTCTCTTTACAAATCGCTTTAATCCTTATCGACCTGTTATACATTGGCTTGCGCGCCACCGTCACTTCCGGGTCTTCGTTGTTGGATCAGCGCCGCGGCTGGGTACTTCCAAAGGTGCCAACTCCGAGTCCTTCCTTCCATTGCTGCCGACAGACCTCGTCTTTGTATGCTCGTATGTCAGGCCGGTTTCAGTACCACGTTGCGAATTGGGCAAAACAAAACAAACTAGTTTAACTGATTTTGCCTTCTTTTTGCCTTCTTGGACCGCTGTCCCTGAACGAAAAGCGTCTGTCCCTCTGGACCCGGGAAGATTGTTGGGGCCCTTGGGGGCTGACGCACTTCCACCTTTCCTATTTTGGGCATATCGATTCCGGGAGATTCGGGCCGGTCCCTGCCAGCCGGCCTCATCTAAACCACCCAAGCGCTTCATTTTGTTTCCCCATGGCGCGAACATGTGAACTATTGCCTGCAACCACTCAATATGGTTGTTTTATCTCTCATGCATGCGAGGACCGCGTTTATTGCACCCATCCACGCCGTTCCCAGACTGGCTTATCTATCTAAAATTGGTCCGACTCGCACGAATTGGATTCGCTTCAAGGTTAGCGAAGCGCTGTTCTAGTGTACAGCCGCATCTTCTTCGTTGACGTCTCGGCTTCTTTTTCGTGAGCTCTCATAAAATCGTTCTCTTTGAAACGGTGGTTCCCAAGTCATTCGTTTGCCCGCATCTATGGCTACTCCACGCGTATCCCAACCCTCGCCCTCAATGGAGTCTGGGGAAAAGGACAAGGCGTCCCAAGAAGACCACTTAATCGCCCTCAACGCGGGAGCAGACGTCTCCCAGGTGGACGAGCGAAAGCTCGTGAGGAAGATCGACCTCCATCTCATCCCCTGGCTGTCGCTACTCTACCTTCTCAGTTTCTTAGATCGTACCAGTATCGGAAACGCGAAGGTATTTCCTTCCTGCTTCCTGTAATCTCACCTCTAATCGAAGACTTTATCTCCTTCTATAGCTCTACGGGCTTGAGAAAACTCTCCACTTAACTGATAAGCAGTACTTGTTTGCCCTTACTATCTTCTTCTTCCCGTATGCCTTGTTCGAGGTGAGAAACTCGCATCGTCGCTTCACTAGCGTTATATTCAACCCCAACACCCTCTAGGTGCCGTCCAATATTTTCCTCAAGCGCCTCCGACCCTCATTGTGGCTCTCGGGACTCATGCTTCTTTGGGGAATTATGATGGTATGTAATACTTGATTTCCTGGTCTGGACGGGTCTCAATGGTTGTACGCAAGACTGTGCAAGGTCTGGTGCACAACTATGGCGGTCTTCTTAGTACGCGCCCGCCTTTCTGATTGACGTCTTCCGTTTATTCTCACTCCACCGACAGCCATGCGCTGGATGCTCGGCATGATGGAAGCCGGCCTGTTCCCAGGTGTGGCATACTACCTCTCCTGGTACGCACCCCATTGCCTTTTTTGGACAGTCACCCACACCCAAACCCTTCTGATGTTCTCTTTGCGCGTTACAGCTGGTACAAGCGCTCCGAGTACGGCATCCGTGCTGCCATCTTTTTTTCCGCCGCTTCGGTATCCGGCGCGTTCGGCGGTTTGCTCGCGGTATGTGGTCCTATCTCTCGCAGAATAGGCGATTCATGACCTATTATTATTTCTCTCGCGCGTATCAGGCAGCCATCTCAAACATGGATGGGGTGGGGGGAAAGGCCGGGTGGGCGTGGATATTCATCCTCGAGGGCTTGGCGACGATTGTTGCCGGCGCTGCCTCGTTCTTCATCATCCAGGATTTTCCTGACACCGCGCGCTTTCTGTCTGAAGCTGAGCGTTCCGTGGTTATTCGGAGGCTGCAGGACGATGACCAGTTCTCCGCCGCCGGCGAGAATTTCAAGTTGCGAAATATCATAAGCAGCCTCACAGACTGGAAAACGTGGCTCGCAAGTAAGCTTGACCTCTCAGTCACATTTTCAAATGCGCGGCTTCCTTGGGCTCATTAGTGCCACTACTAATCTAGTTGGTATCTATGTCGGCTGTGACATGCCCCTGTACGCCTTTGCGCTTTTCCTCCCGAGTATCATCCATGAGGTGCGTCTTATCCTTGTCATCTGATGATGTCAGGTCTGTACCTGAGGTTCTGTTTCATCTAGCTTGGTGAGTTTATTCCCATGATAAGGTCCTCACAAAAGTGTTGCTATTCTCACCGGGTACCTAGGATTCCAGGCAACGCCTGCCAACCTTCTCACGGTTCCGGTGTACGCTTTCGCTTGTATTATCACCTGTCTCGTCGGCTTCTTAGCGGACAAGTTCCAGCGGAGGGGCGTGTTTAATATGTGCGTTTATTGCGCCCCCTACTCATATGCTGTCCTGACATCGAGAATAGTGGTCTATCGTGCGTAGGAGGTCTAGCCTATATTGTTTTGATAGTGTCCAAGTCCGCTGCTTTGTCCTATGTCGCCGTATACGTTGCTACGTGGTACGTGGGCATAGCTTATCATGCTTTCGGACCTGACCTCTCTCGTCAGTGGTATCTATCCTCTGATTCGTAAGTGGCAACACTTTTGAAAGGGAGCTGCGGTTACTAAGTCATCTCACCTTTGTGTGCAACGCAGCTAACACGGTGTGAGTTCTCGTCCTGTGCATCGTAAAGGGTATAGTGACAATCCTCCCCTAGCGCATGGGTGTCGAATAACGTTGAGGGCTCCTATAAGCGTAGCGTGTCGCTTGCGATGGTCATTAGTTTGTGAGTCCACAGGACCGCCGCGTCTCTAATCACCCGGTCAAGCCTTTCTTCTTCCCAGTGGAAATATCAATGGTGCGGTCAGTTCGAACGTTGTACGTGGCATTTACTCTTTTTCCTGGATGATCGGACCATCGGCTCACCTTCGAGCCTTGCAGTACCGCGCTGTCGATGCGCCAAGGTATCGCCTCGGCCATGGACTTGTGCTCATGTACATTGCCATGGGCATCGCCTCTTCGATCGCGTTCTACGTATTATTACGTCGCGAGAATGCCGCACGTGATCGTGGAGTGCGCGACGAAGTGATCGAGGGTGTTTTCAGGGAGAACGAGGGAGCTGAAGAACGTGAAGAGCGCGCGAAGAGAAACGGACAATTCGCGAGTGTCGAAGAAGCCAAGCGAGGGAAGGGCGATCGATGGAGCGGTTACCGATACATTCTGTGAAGTAAAAAACACGACGACCACATGCAAACATATATTCTACGAGACGAAACAACAGCTCACAGGCAGGGGGATCCCTACAATTGTAGCGGTAGAAGAGAGCAAGTGTAAACGAGTGACTGTCACAAAGGTAGAGTATTTTCTAAAACCAGCAAGTCGACCAGAATACCCCCTAAAAGAAAAGAAAGGCCGATGTTAGCTATAAACCAAGTAGTCTACACAAAGAGCGGCAATATTCAGCAATAAAGAGGTCAGGGATAGTGAACGACGAAGGCAAATGAAGGCACGCCCAATTTTGGAATCGAACCGTGATTCAGCCTTTTTGTTTTTTTATGCAGCAAGTGCCTTATTACTTCCGCCGAAACCCGATGAAATCCGGGAGCGACGCCATGCCGATGTTTCGCCGCGCCAACACTTCCCTGGCACCAAGACCAAAATCAATATACTGGCCATCGTGCAGGGGGCACGCGAATGCGTGACGGCACAGTTGGCGACTCGGGCGCAGGCATTGCGGAGTATGCGTTGACCGACCAATTATAGATGCGTGGCGATACGCTGGGAGGGGGTGAAGGCTGCAGCGCATCGCCGCTGGGCGTCATAGCGGGGATCGGGACAGACTGCGCAGGCGCGGGCGGCGGCGTGACGGGTCGCAAAGGAAGTGTGTGCTGCAGCGCGCCGCGCGGGTGGTGGGACAAGGGCAGCTGGATTGGAGTGATTTCCGACGTGCGCACGCTCACGCCTGGGCGCACAGACGCGGGGGCGTCCGTTTCCGAGTCACTGTCGGGGACGAACGCGGGGAGATACTGCACGACACGCGCGCGACTGAGTCTGCGGGCGTGGAAGCGTTCAAATGCAGCAGGAGACACGCCAAGAGACTGCGTCGAGCGGCGTCTCGGCTCGGAGGTCGAGTGACGACGCGGGGTAGGAAGTGGGGGGAGACCGTCCAAGGCGGCAGTAGCGTCATTGTTGGGGGACGTGCCGTCGAGCCATCGATTGACTTCATGATCCGAAGGCAAGACCTGGCCGGGAACGGGGGGCAGCTCTGCAGGCGTGCCGCGCCCGCTGGAGGCGGAAGAAGAGTCGTCGCTGCTATCGACAGGAGTTATGGGCTCCAAGGGGATAGACGAGACGACAGCCTCGTAAACGGCATCCTTGAAGAAGGCGTCAGAGTCGGGATCCCATGGGTTCTCGTAGGACCAGTGGGTGTAATGGGGGTAGATCTCGTCATGGGAGTCGCCGGGACTGATAACAACGGGAGCGGCTGTAACAGTAGAGGAAAACGTACGACCCATTCCCTTTTTTTTGGTAGAAGAGTAAGAAACAAGAAAATAAGAAGAAAGAGATGCCGAAAGAGAGGAAAGGAGGGGAGTTGATGAGAAACAAGAGTGGGCTGAGCAAGGCACTGCAGGAGTGCAATCCAAACAAACAAATAACACAAATATCGCCGACGTAATGCCGCCTTTTGCCGCACCGCCTCTTCACCCAAACCTTGTATCCAATTTTCCCACTGCTTCCACCATCGCCCAGCTGCCTTCTGTGTACAATTAACACCAATATAGACAACTGGCTACAGCTCTTACCGTTCCTGATCATTGCCTCGTCTATATCTCCCGGGAAAAGGATCACGGAAACGGTATCTTCTCCTTCTGACCTTGGCACCCGACCCGGTGTGAGCACCGGTGCTTCTGTGGATCCGTGGATGGTGAGACCAATTAAGGGAACACCTGAGGAAGCTGCCCCATTTCTGGCAGGGCGTACTTTACTGAGTTCATGCCTCAGTTGTTACAGAAGAGCGACATACATGGCCGTGTCGACGATTTTCTGCACAAACTGAGGAGTCAGGAAGCCATACCATTTTATATGCGTCACATCGCCGACAGTATAAGGGGTTGGTGTAGAATACACAGCGACGTATGGATCCACTCGATCGTTCGCTCGCAATCTGGTTTTTCTAGTCAATAATCCCAAAGCGACGTGTAAAGAACTAACTATACCTCTGAGCACCAATATTTACCATCCCGACCCACTCAAAATACACACTCGCCTTCTCATTCCAATCTTGCAGCGCGTCATGGTAGGCGTCAACTTCTGACGTAACATCTCCGCCCTGTGATAAGTTATGTCGTCCGACACGGCTGACCGAGGTCGGTCGGACATGCGGACGTGGAGGTAGAGCGGATGTAGGCACGCATATATTTTGAAGGTGTTTGACGGCTGGCCTTACTTCGTGGAGCCGGGCGCGGGAAGCCGAAAGTGGCCCTGTCCCATTGTCTGCGATCGCACGGGTCATCTTCAAAATTACAGAAGAACGCGCGGGGAAAATATAAACCAGGGCTGGAAATATGAAACGCGAAATCCCACTGCCCTTCTCCAGATTCTTCGCGGGACCGGTCCCATTGAGCGAACGTACCGAGGATGAAGTCATAGCCTCGGACATTCGTATTCGGCGCGCTCATCGAGACATCAATGACTACCAGCGGTGGAATCAGGTAAGAGATCATAAGCGTGGAATATCGGACATACGGTACTGCTCTGGTGCCGTTGGCATGTATGACGAAAATTTAACGCCAGGCAGACCTAGAGCCTCGAACGTTTCCTTGCCAGCACTAAGGACGATGCTCCCCTCCTTGCTGGACCATGCATCGGGGAGAAAGGCACCAGTGCTGGCAACGTGTAGATCGCTTCCGCACTCTTTAATTGCACCCGTAGACAAAAGTACGACTAAGCGCACCTGGAAAGACCAGGTTCTTGACAGCACGCATGGAGAGTCTGGTATATCTCGGACATCGGAGCACGCGAGGTACGGTAATCAGTTTCGAGCTCTCTGAATGCTGCATCGAGTTCGTGGTTGAAAGGAAAGATGACATCGACCTGACTTCAACACGCCGCAACATGAGTGACAACTAGACCCGACAGTATAGTTAACCATGCCTGGTGAACGAAGGGTCTAGAAACACCCAGTTCGAGGAGCTTGTTAGAGGGCAAGCGACCAGTTGAGATCACAGTAGCACGTTTTTCAAGCTGAGACGGGGCCATCCCTGGTAAGACAGGATGTTACGAAGCCAGAAGCTATTCAAGGACCGAGCGGATTTCACCGCGGACCGCTCAACAGGTTCCTGCCACCAAACGATTGTTGATCCTTTGGGTTGCAACCGTTCTCGAGCTTGAGCTTCAGTCACCGACACGAACGACACGGGCAAACCGAACGCGCGCATGGCCCCATATTGTCAATGGATGGCCTGTATCGACCATTCGAGCGAAGCAATGCCATACGCTATGCAGTACACTCTCGTCTACCATTTTCTGAGGGAAATAATGATAAAGTAATTCCCCGGCAGGCATTCAATATTCATCGATGGGCTATTCGATGAACGGTCTTGACGCGTGCTCTGATATCGTCTGGTCTTTTGAACCGTGATCCTTAGAAAATCCTCGGTCGACCCATGGCTCGCGTCGATGGACCTCCCTCAGGTCTCTGCACCACCCAACTATTGGTTGAGAAACTCCGAGACATCAGCCTGCTTATGGAGACCCCGTTCCGTCTTCGGAAAAATCGTGACCCTAGGCATTCGACTCGGAGTGCGCTACAACAAAGAGCCCATCATTTTTGGTTTAGCAATGATCCCGTCCGTGTTGCCTAGAATTATGTTATCGATCAGCCGTGTCCGACCAAACCACACCGCTCCACTCAGGATGACCGGAGCGCCATCGGGTCGTTGTACTTGTTCATCGCCCACTTCCTCGAAAGTGTCCGAGTCGTTCATTTCGACGTAGTCCACCCTGATCTCGACACCATGTTTCTCTCCTTCGTCCTTGGCTACTTCTAGTTGTTCAAGTGCGCGTCGTACAGCTTCCCGCTTGCTTGCCCCGGTGGCCCATGCGCGCGAGACTTCTTGAAGCGCCGCGTAGAATATGGGAGCTCGTTGGCGTTCGGTAGGGGTGAGGTATGCATTGCGCGACGAAAGAGCGAGGCCATCTATGGGGTCTCGCGCGGTGGGTATGATGTGCAACCGACTGGGCGTGGGGTGAGGGAGGTGCAAATCGCCAACAAGACGGCGCAGGAGGAGCGCTTGTTGTATGTCCTTCTGACCAAAGTACGCATTGGTTGGCTGTTGATGTATGAGTCTCCGGGAATATACACTAGGGTGTAGTGCGCACTTGGATGATATTAAATAGTTTGGTGACAACAGTGGCGACGCCTCTGAAAAAGGCTGGCCTGCTACGTCCCTCCATCTGCTCCCCGTAACCCTTGACCTCGACAAATGTGCCTTTTTGTTGAGTAACGTCTTGACTGATCCCTGATGGGTACATGTCCTTCACTGACGGCACGAATACGGCGGAAGGCGTGCGCGATGAAGAACTACCAATGGGCTGGTATTCGAGGGTCGAAAGAAGAGAAAGGTCATGCGGAAGAGTACGTGGGTACGTCACAAGGTCTTCGTGAGGCGCAAATTGCGCTGGGTTGACGAAAACAGAGACGACAGTCAACTCGTTCTCCGCGAGTGAGCGTTTTACTAAGGACGCATCAGGCCGACTGCATTCTGTCATGGAATAAGCACACGTACCAAGGGACAAATGACCATCGTGCAGAGCCCCCATGGTAGGCACGAATCCTACAAATTTCTTGTCCTCAAACGCTTTATTCCTCCATAGTCTGTAGTCTTTAATGGTAGTAAAAACGGGTATGCGAGTGGAGACAGACATCTCCCAGCAAAACCTAACCTATGATTAGGGTTCTATATGTCAAATCAAATCTAATACCCGAGCCGAGGATTTCCCTCGAGCCCAGGCCTAGGGCTGCGTACCGTACCCGTGAGTCACGGGCCGGACGGGTCCGTACTACGGTTCACGGTACCGTGCCGTTCGAGTCCCACTCAACTATCTAGACGGACGGTGGACATGATGGACTACACCCGTCTAAGACCGTTGCAGTACGGCCGTCAACGGCATCAGACGGTTCAGACGGGCACCCTCACTGGCAAATGGGTCTGAAATCTGAGTCTGTTGGCTTACCACAACTACAAGTTGCATCAGGGCTGTGAACGCCACTTGGAACGCCGCCAATCAAGCCACCATTATTCAAGACTTCGATGCCTGGAATCCGATTCTCTGGTGGGTGAGCCGACGAAGTCAGTTTCCACGCCTCTTTCAGCTGGCTCGTGATGCATGACGTTCTATGTATTCCCGGTGAGTTGTCTGATGATGTTAGTTTGCACAATCTCTGAAGTGTCGGCGTTGTCTCTAGGTCCAGCCATCGCTGTTGAGAGGATCTTCTCAGGTGGTCAGGACACCATCTCTCTCCGGCGTGCAAGTCTTCGTGCCGATAGCATTCGCATTCTCATACTTGTCAAGAAACAATTGCACCTCGCCCGCGCTAAGGCCAAAGCGTCCCTCCGTAGTCTACATAGATCGTGTTACATCTTGTGTTTTCCTAACCTGTTAAATACCACCCATCTCTTGACCCGTCTACCGTATGATGGCCGTACCCGTACCCGTCCGTCGCCGTTGGAGCTCTGCTCAGCAGACTTGATGGACGGCAGACAGATGTACAAACCCGTTGGCCGACCGTCGATTGTACGGCCGTACCCGTCAGACGGTACGGTGCGCAGCCCTACCCAGGCCTTTCCTTCTTTGGTGTCAACGTTTTTCCCGACCTCCGACCTTCTTTCCCGCTGTGTCAGATTTTGAGTCTTGAGACTAAAGGTGGCTTACACATAACAGGAAGTAATTACACCGTTTGTGTCACGACAGGCCCAGGTGACATCAGGAACGTTCGCCACACTTCCTGAAGAACAACAAGAACGATCCGTCGCCATCGCGTACGCCTCCGACGGATGGACGATGGTGATTATTAATAAGTTAGACCCATACGATTTGATCCCACCGGCTCGGCTGAAAGATGACCGGTGCGGGCAAGGGTGGGGGTCAACCCAGTTTATTTAAAAGCAGCTGCGACGTCGACCGGAAAGTCATCAAAAGATGTCTTCAAAACACTACACACAGATCGTGCTCAATGAACGCCCCATCACAGACATTACGCCTACTACCTTTCGTATTGAGAAGGTGCCCTTCGGTCTCAAGCCTAGTGCGGGTGAAGTCCTCGTACAGGTTAACTGGCTCTCGCTCGACCCCGCTATGCGAGGTTGGTTAAGGGATGCGAGGAGCTATGTTCCCCCTGTCCAAATTGGTGAAGTCATGCGAGCTGCTGGTTTGGCTACCGTCGTGGAGGTAGGAGAAGGCTCTAAGCTCCAACCTGGTGATGTTGTGCAGTGCATGCCTGGTGAGTCACCTAATACCGATACTCGTCCGGGAACTGTGCTTATGGGCAGGCTGGAGGGAGTTTGTTGTCTTGAAAGAAAAAGAAGCGCAAAAACTTGAGTGAGCACAGTCGATCTTGATTTTGGTTACAGACCGAGAAAGATGTACCAGGATCCCACCAGGAGCCCAGCCACTCGACTTCTTAGGACCACTGGGAGTTACCGGTGCGTAGCTTATAGCGTTTCCGTGAACCCTCATATAATTTGACCACTTCAGGTGGCTTAACGGCTTATTTCGTATGTTGTTGTCCGGGTCCACCTGTGCGTTACTAATTGTGCGAGCCAGGGTCTGTTAGACGTTGCGAAGATCAAGGCTGGTGAGACTCTCGTAGTCTCGGGGGCTGCCGGCGCTGTGGGTTCCGTGGCATGTCAGATCGGCAAAATACACGGCGCGAAAGTCATTGGAATTGCTGGCTCAGACGACAAGTGCCGTTGGCTCAAAGAAGAGCTCAAGATAGACGCAGCCCTGAATTATAAGAGTCCAACGTTCCAGGACGAGTTCAGAAATGCAGTCGGATATCTCGATGTCTTCTTTGACAACGTCGGTGGCGAGATATTGGACTTTGCCTTGACAAGGTTGAACAAGGGGGCGCGCATTGCTTTGTGTGGTGAGTCACGCACAATACATTGGCCAAGGTCACGGTCGTGATCACTGATATTCTTCGTTAGGTGCCATATCCCAGTACAGTGCGTCAATCAGTCAGTACTTGTTCAAATTATTGACGGTCATGTCTACTAGACGCATCCAAGCCAAAGGGGATTTCTGCTTATCTAAATCTCATATCTCAACGAGCGAAGATCGAAGGCTTTCTGGTGTAAGAACACAGCTTCCTCCTTTTGATCAGTGACCGAGAGCGCTATCTCTTAGGTTTGACTACGCCGATCGCTATCCCGAGGCATTGACCAACCTCAGCAAGTGGATTTCTGAGGGCCGTATAATTCGCAAGTTCCACATCGTCGAGGGGTTGGAAAAGGCACCAGAATCGCTCCCCCTGCTGTTCTCTGGGGGGAATACAGGAAAATTGTTTGTTCCTCCGTCATGTTCTCATATCGTTTCTCTGATGTGTTGGACTTTTTAGGGTCGTTCGCGTTTCCGGCTCTGATGCGAAACTTTAAACAGATGGCAACCGATGTCTATTACGAAGTAGAACTACCTGGTGGCACCTATTCTAAACTGATCCCTTCAACGGGGAAATTGTGTCATATCATGAGGGTCTGTTGAATGGTCGTTGAGATACCAGCAATGTTTCAAGTCCGCGATCTGTTTATCAGTAGCTTGCATCATGTAAGAGTAGAGGTACTCTGAAATCAACTAAATGTAGAACCGATGGTCTCATTACGAGCGCTTTCTGTCTCGCCTCGAATATCGTTTAAATAATGCCTTTGAAATGCCAGACGTAAATTTAATCCACATGCAGTTCCGTCTTCGTCCGCTTCCTCCACTCTCGATACCACAACTGCCATTGGTCCTCGATACCGCTGTCCGACCATACTGCCCAGCCATCCCGTATTCGCAACCACGTGGACACGGAATTCGTCAAAAGGAATGTTCGCGTCTTCCCGAGCAAAGAGTTTGGTCTTCGGGTCGGAATTAGTTCCGTGATGGTATAAAAGCTGAGACCAAAACTGATGCCCATGGAACCTCCCCAGAGTATTTGCGAGACGGAATGGTAGGATAGATGATATCTCCGAAAAGACGTATCAGGTCTTATACGACCAAACTTTGATCTCACGACGATTCGTACCTCGAATAAGCAACTATGATGGCCCATGCGACGATTACAAGATATATCGAGACCTGTGCGGCCAGGTCGACTATTTGATAACCACTCGGTCCGAACTTGTGTTTGAAGTGCAAGTGAAGAATCAGGAAAGTTGCAAAGTACCCCATATTCTGGCTGTGAGAAGAGGGAAAGCCATAGCCGTTGCCCACGCTACCTAGTAGATTAAGGTCACGTCTGTTCTAAACACTCAGCAAGTCCCTGGACATCACCACGTACCTGGGGGACGTCCCTCCTTCACTAGGCGTTTGACGACGAAGTTGAATCCCTCACAGCAGAACTGGCCGACCCACATGTTGATGACGGTGATCTCACGCGTGACGACGGCAAGGGCAGCATACGAAGACTGCTTGTTGTTAGACACGCGGGATAAGGTTTGATGAAACTTGACTCGCCATTAGAAGGATAGGAGAAAGAGTGATGAGGGCCATTGCAAGAGAGAAGTCAGAGGACGAGTCGTCTACACCATCAGGTCAACATCATTGAGAAACGAGGAAGCCTCACAAAGAACATGTGTAAGATCCAAGGATGCAAGAGACATCCTAACCCAAATGACGTCCAAAAATATTCACAAGACCTAGATATCGCAAACTTCGAGTTGGTTACTTGTGCTGAGCGCTAAGAGATGGTTTCAACGTGAGCACTGCCAACCTGCATGCCTGCCTAATCGAGCCATGGCTGTAGCCGCTACACTGTAACTTAGCCGAGTTGAGCTGGCTCAGCCATTTTGAGCCGAACCGTGGCAGTCCTCAGTTTCCATTCTGGGAAAAATCATCCGTGTCACGCTCCGTACGATGCCCACCTCAGCCTATGCAAAAGACACTGCAAACGCGTTGATTGAGGTACGTAAACCGGCTATAGTGCGTCTAGAGTCCCCGAGGCCAGAGGGTCAGGGACCTACAGGACAACCTATGTCATTATTTTACAAACGAAAGCTTGTCTGCGGTTACAAGTTGACACAAGAGTTGACAAGTGCGGTCTTGAGTGCGGTTATCAAGGCGGTTGTGGTATGCCCTTCACTTCTTGTTACACTTCTGAGGCCCATTCAGGGCTTGTTATATAGACAAGTACACTAGTATGAGACGCTTTTTCAATGTGAGTAAGAAAGCTCGGGGAGTCATATAGTAATCCGAGGACTGATACAGAACCACGGGACCGTCGCGCTTGCCTCCCATTCATTCAAGGCTACAAACCGGAAACGAATCTGCACGAGAACATTCGAGAGAATAAGATCATAGTGAATGATGTCGGAAGGAGGTTGTCTGTCCTACATGTATAGTATACTTTGACAGACTTCTCGCAGTGGCACCCAGGGTTGCTCAGCCGATGTATGGGTGTTGAGTGAAAACTTAAGATGTAATAAACTAATATAAGGAGGTTGTAAGCAGTCATAAGTGAATATACTAAGTTAATTGAATATTTTCCTAAGGTGATTATCTCTAACCTCTCCAAGTCCGTACATTATTGCACCAACGTTGCTTCTCGCCTGTAGACCCATGGCTCTCCTATGTTCTGGTTTCTTTGCGGCACCAACTCTTTCTCTTCCCAATGTTGGTGTCTGACCTCTCATTAGTCCAACATTGATCCAATACAATAATATATCGAGTCGCGCGATCATGTGATGTCGCCAGTCCAAGGATATGAGGTCAAGAAGATCCGATCGACGTTGCTTGCACGCCGTTCTCGGTCCCGATTCTGCTCAACGTTCGCTGGCGGATGTTCGAAGTTGTCCACAGCGGGGGGTTGTATTGGAGGAGGAAAAGGCACCCGAAATGTGAAGTCGCTACTGGGAAATGACTGCTGGCCCTTTGCGAGCTTCCTGCTGCCCCTTGGGGCTTTTCCAGGGCCCCGCCGTCGGGGCGCGGGCGCGTAAATGCATTCTCCCTTTCGTTTGATGCATGCCTTGCATTTTGGCCTATCACCACTGCAGCCGAGTTTCCTTCCTGAGGGATTTGCGTCAACAGAAGAACGGACCACAATGGCGTCCACGAGCAGCCACAATCACACTGCGACTTCTCGTGGGCTTCATTCGAGGCCACTTACCTCTACAGAAATCGCACGCAATTTCCGTCTTCTTCTTGAATCTTCTCAAAGGTCTTTCTTCTTCCAGTATGTTGCTAGCCTTCCGTTTTCCCTTGGACGACATCCTTTTAGGGCTACCTTCATCTGCTATATCCCCTTGGCCAGCTTCGGATGAGGAGCCATCAACTGTTGTGGGTGGCCCTGGCACATCTAGCAATACCGAATCAAGCAGTGGGCTCACGAAATCGTCTGGACTTGAAAGTCCTGGGAGACCACGAAACGTAGCAGGCTGTAAATACGGTTGTTCGTGTGACTGGTCGGTCGCAACACTAGCATTCAGATTCGGGTGGTCGTATGACCGCACGGTAAGTCCTTCATGCTCTGCGACATAGGGTATAAAGCTGATGCGACTGGAAGATGGCTCCGCTAGCGCTCTCTGTGGCCGTGCAAATTGCGGGTTGATCGAGTACCCTGTTCAAATATGATCAACTCGCAAACACGACAAATTTCCAGGTAAGCGTACGGCTTGGAAGAGGATACCCTTCATACTGCTCGAGGGGAACCGGCCCCCAGTCCAAAGAGTGTGTCCTGCGCGGTGAGGAGTAGCCCCCTCCCCAGCTGGAATCGTCAGCGCGCGTATAACTCTCGGCATGGCCAATGCGATGCGGGGGCGGAAAACTTTCGTCCCAAATGGGAGTTTCACTGTGATGTGCGTCGATCTTCCATCCGTTTGTTGTCTCCAGTTTCTTTGTTTCAGAAGGCGGCACCACGGGCTCTCTGGAGGCATCAAGTAGGGGTGGATACGTGTAAACTGCAGGGTCAGTCGTAGACCGCTGCCCACCGGACCAGAGGGCTAGTGTATGGGCTGCAGCGGCCGGTACTCTACGCGATGACGACTGGGGTGCAGACCTGAGATGTCTGTGCAACGTAGGGGGGAGGAAGCTTATGCTAGGGCTCTGAGATCGATCGCGCTCCTCCATAGGTGGTGGACTCTGGGGGAGACTCGTCCTGGCTCGCTGATCTAAAGGGGACACTGGGGGCATTGGACTGGGCTTTCGACGAAGCAATCATTCGCGATAGCCCGAAATGCGGGCGGACGGCGAGGTACAATAGGGGTCAGTCAGATGCTCGAAATTGCCCATAAGGTTTGCTTCCGCAACCACCTTTTTGCTCCTGCACGGACCATAAATCTGAGGGGCTACCTCACTGTGATTGCTCCCTCCTCTGGGATTTAATTATATGTTTGATTTGCCATTGAATCGCAATGCGTACGCAGTTCGGCGTGCCTTTCAAGGATCGAGTCGCTAGTCATCTGGCTGGGTCTCGTTACTTCTCCGGTCCCGAATGATATTACGCCCCGTCTACTGGGTTGCAGGATAAAATGCGTGCTTGAGAATCCCATTTCTTCCAGACCTGTCGTCGTCGGCCATCGTAGCCATGTCCTCATTTGTCCAGCTCACACCGTCATTCAACGACATCTTACTACGTTACTAAACACCACCATCGAGACCACACAAAATAACATATCCACGAACTTGAACACAAAATGCGACCGTGTCGGACGCACCTTTGCGAATGCCGACCTATTTCTCGTCGCTGAAGGCGTTCATATACTCTATATATGTCCTTCGCGACTACTTGAAACTCATGTCTTCAGTGGCATTTTGGAGACCCTTCGTCGCATCTATTCGGCTTCTCACCTCGTGGACCGGTTCTTCATCATAGCGACCTTTGAAAGTGACGACATTGCATTCAGTGAGCAGCCCTTTCCTCATGACTTATTCGTCGGCTGATTGAGGGCCCAGGCTAGATGGTTTGCTGGCTTTCTTCTCTTCCTCAGTGGCGTCGATTCTGGGACGTCCCTGTCAGCACTGTGTCCGTTATGGGTAGACGCTCTAACGCTCTACGAAAATGGGGACGGACACCTGCAACCACGAGGGCAACGATCTGTCCGATATTTACCCTCTTATGCTGCAAGTCATGGGATGTGGGTAGATATGTCACCGTCTCTCGGGTCAAGGAGGAAAGTCGTTGGGGAAACGACAAGTCGACCCTAACCGCCACGTCTGTATCTTCAGCTTTGATCCAGTAGCCTCTTCTCTGAAACTACTCTCACAGCATCTTCTCTCGTGACCGCTCTATCCTTGACACCATGATCCTCGAGGCGAGGGAGAAATGAATGTCCGCAAGAAGCGACAAGATCGATATCTACGCTGGGTTAGTTCGATAATCTTCAAAAGAGTACCTGATTTCAAGTTGAAGTTGTTTGTATTAGGTGGGCGAACATTGGAATCACGTTGCTTCGTGGCCCAGGCGCCCTTTGAACTCGATCGTGCTGGACGAAGGTATCAAAGAGCTGCTCCTCGATCACGCCCGTGACTTTATGAAAAGCAAAAATTTATGCTGAATGGGGTATGTCTCTTGTCTTATTTTCGGTTCCGTGGCATCTAAGCAACGATTTAGGCATCCCCTTCCGGCGTGGATATCTTCTGTATGGGGCTCCTGGGTCTGGCAAGACTTCCATCATCCACAGTCTTGCTGGAGAGCTCGACCTTGGTGTATACATGATTCCCCTCTCCAAAGTTGACGACGCCGGCTTGAACTCGTTGATTTCTTTGCTTCCAGGGCAATGTGTCGCGATCATGGAGGATATTGGTGCAGCATTCGCACATGGAATTACTCGTGATATATCTGGTACAGACCTAGAGGATCCCCGGATCCGCGATCTATCGCGACGGGACGACAATGGCGACCCTAAGGTCGATTCCAGTGACGAGCAAGATGGGGGACGAAGTAGCGGTGGTGCCAGTAGATCCAAGCTCACACTCCCGGGACTACTCAATGCCCTCGACGGCATCTTTGCACAGGAAGGCTGCATACTGTTTGCAACTACCAATCGATACCACGCACTCGATTCCGCACTTACGCGTCCGGTCCGCATGGACCTCCATGTTGAGTTCCGTCTTGCTAGCCGTTACCAGACCAGGGAGCTGTACAGACGCTTCTACATTCCGGACACCTCCGAGGCTGAAGCTGCCTCGACGGACGACGACGACGACAGTGAAAATGATGACATACCGAGCGACTCTGGGTATGTCATGTCAACAAAGGAGGACCTCGATCCCACACCACCCGTGCCCAAAAGTGCTGTACGCGACACGCTGCCCAACTACAGTAGTACTGCTCATTCGCCTAGCGCGCCAAAACTGTCAAGGAAGCTGATCGAGCACCTCGCAGAGGGATTCGCATCACGAATACCCGAGCGCGAATTCTCGATGGCCAGTTTCCAAGGGTACTTGATGTCGTATAAGACACACCACTTCCAGGCAGTAGATGACGTTGATCATTGGATCGAGGACACCCGAGAAACACAAGACGGCGGGACCGAGGCAATGGCTGTGCGTGTCCAGGGTCCAGGGATGAGAGTGGAGAAGATCACAGATGGCGCGTATAATAACGGACGTCCTTGTATTTTCCAGCATATCACGACATCATGAGAATAGGACCCACACTTCTGAGTAGAACATACAAATTCTGGAGCGACACCGATTACGGGTCTACGTTTCGTCCGTGAGTGAAAAACCTTTGAAATTTGACAGATCAATCACATTAACCAAAAGTCAGATACGCCCAAAGGCACAGTATGCCTGGCGCAATTCTGCACTGTCCTGTACGTACTGAAATCGATAGATTACATCTTCGCGTGATAGCACAGCTGCTAGGCGCTCAGCGCGCACTGACCTGGCCCGGCCGATCTCAACTGCGAGCGCTGTGAGCGCTTACTAGTACGGTCATAAGCAATTTGAAATTTTGAAGGTACTGCGATTTTTTATATTCTGCGTAAAGACACCGTAAAAAAACGCGTTATCGACACTGACCGTAAACTAGCTACAGCTGAGTGCATCTGAAATTCTGAGTCGGCCATTTGCGTGGGGAGCCTGCAGGACTACTTACATAGAGTGTACGTAGGTAGTCAGGCCGCCCTTGAGGCTGTTCTGAGTCTCCTGAAGTGCGGCGGTGCCGGAAGTTGACTCCTGTAACCGCGTACGTTGACTCAGAAGTCAGCGCCTTTCAGTGAGTGAGTCACTACTCAATTAGTCATTCGGGTCTCTCTCCGGTCCCTCATGGCATCGCGTTCAGCTTGCTGGCTTGCGGGTATAAAATGTGTGCTTGAGAATCCCATTTCTCCCATCCAGACCCGTTGGCGTTGGCCATCGTAGCCATGTCCTCACTTGTTCAGCTCACGTCTATCGTTCAACCTCTTCTTACGCTACTAAACAAAAGCGTCGAGACCACGCAAGAGAGCACATTCACAAACGCAACGCAAAATGCAACGGCGTCGGACGCACCTTTGCGTATGCCGACCGATTTCTCGTCGCTGATGGGGTTCATATACTCCATATCCGCCCTTCGCGACTACTTGAAGCTCATTGTCCTCGGTGGTGCTCTGGAGACCCTTCGTCGTCTCTATTCGGTTTCTTACTCGAATCTCGTGGACCGGCTCTTCATCACGGCGACCTTCGAAAGCGACGACGTGGCATTCAGTAAGCAGCCTTTTCCTCACGGCTTATTTATCCGACTGATTGAGGGTTCAGGCTGGATGATGTTCTGGCTTTCTTCTCTTCCTCAGTGGCGTCAATTCCGAGATTTCTCGGTCAGCACCGGGGACTTTGCTCTGGGTGGAGATGCCCTAACACTCTACGAGGACGAGGACGAACACTTGCAACAACGGAGAAAACGATCTGTCCGATATCTGCCCTCTTATAACGCAAGTTATCGGATGTGGCATAAGCGTAGATATGTCACGGTCTCTCGGGTCAAGGAGGAAAGTCGTTGGTACTCGGACAAGTCGACCTTGACCATCACGTCCGTATCTTTGGCTTTTATTCAGCAGCCTCTTCTCTGAAACTACTCTCACAGCATTTTCTCTCGTGACCGCTCTGTCCTCGACGCCATGATCCTTGAAGCGAGGGAGAAATGGATGTCCGCGAGAAGCGACAAGATCGATATCTATGCCAGTGAAAAGTTAGTTCGGTAATCCCCAAAAAAAATCGTCCGTTGATGTTGTTTGTACCAGGTACGGCGACGATTGGAGTCATGTCGCTTCGCGACCCAAGCGTCCTTTGAACTCGATCGTGCTGGATGAAGGTACCAAGGAGCTGCTTCTCGACGACGCACGCGACTTTATGAAAAGCAAGAAATGGTATGCTGACCGGGGTACGTCTCTTGTTTTGTTTTCGGCTTCATGGTATCTAACTAATACATTTAGGCATTCCTTTCCGGCGTGGATACCTCTTGTATGGGGCTCCCGGATCTGGCAAGACTTCTATCATTCACAGTCTTGCTGGAGAGCTCGGCCTTGATATATACATACTTTCCCTCTCCAAAACTGGCCTTGACGATGCCAGCCTGAACTCGCTGATTTGTTCACTTCCGGAGCAATGTGTCGCGATCATGGAGGATATTGATGCGGCGTTCACGCATGGAATTACTCGTGATATATCCGGTACAGACCTCGAGGATCCCCGGATCCGCGATCCATCACGACAGGGCGACGATGATAACCCTGAGGATTCCCCCAATGACAAGCGGGATGGGGCACGAACTAGCGGCGTCGATTCTGGATGCAAGATCACCCTCTCGGGACTACTCAATGCGCTTGACGGCATCTCAGCGCAGGAAGGCCGCATACTGTTTGCAACTACCAATCGATACCACACACTGGATCCCGCACTCACGCGTCCGGGCCGCATGGACCTCCACGTCGAGTTCCGTCTTGCTAGCTGTTACCAAGCCAGTGAGTTGTACAAGCGCTTCTACCTCCCGGGCACCTCTGAGGTCGAAGGCGCCCCGACGGACGAGGACGAAGGTGATGCGGTTCCCACTAACGACTCCGGGTATGTCACGCCGACAAAGGAGGGTCCCAGTCCCACACCAACCGCGCTGAAGAGTATTGTACAAGACGCGCCACCCAACTACAGCGGTGCCACTCACTCTACTTGCGCGCCAAAATTGTCGAGGAAGCGGGTCGAGCACCTCGCGGAACGATTCGCGTCGCAGATACCCGAGCGCGAATTCTCGATGGCCAGTCTGCAAGGGTACTTGATGTCGTATAAGACACGCCCCTTCCAGGCAGTAGACGGTGTTGAGCAGTGGATCAAGGATACCCGAGAAGCACGAGACCGCAGAGCCGACGCCAGGGCTGGGCGTGCCCAGGCGTGAGAGCGGAGAAAGTAATGGATGGCGCGTATAACGGATACTCTTGTAGTTTTACAACTCTAGTATATGATCTTGCATAGATTCATTGCACTTCATGGGGATACTGTACAGTGGGGCTCACTTCTGAGTAATATACCGATTATGCTTTCGATTAAAGGTAAGAAAGAGACTGGTGACCGCGTGACCGTGAGAGCCATGTTTATTTTCCCCGCGCTAGGTGCAACGGCGTCTCGCCTTCATCCGTTCCCCGCGTTAGCGCTTGCACCGTTGTCAAGAAGCACCCTTGAAATCTCGGAATTTTCTTTGAAAGCTCCTAAATGTAACGGGGTCCATTGGTTCTTTTTCCGTGCATTCACGTCTATACCCTGCTCCAGTAATAGTTGTGCGATACCAACACCGTCCTTGGAGGTCATATTCGGAGTCACCTCGCGAAACTAGGTGCAATGGGGTCTCGCCTTGCTCGTTCTCCGCGTCCGCGCTTGCACCATGATACCTGGGCGATCTCGAGCCTCTCCATGAAAGCTGCCGAATGTAATGCGGTGCTGCCGTCTGTGTCCTGGGCATGGATGTCCACACCGCGGTCCAGCAATAACCGTGCAATGCCGACACCGTATTCTTGAGAGTCAAATTTTCCTCGTATAACTAGATGCAACGGCGTTTCGCCACGCTCGTTTTCCGCGTTCACGTTTGCACCATAATCGAGAAGTACCCTTACGATTTCGGGCCTCCCCCTGAAAGCTGCTAAATGTAATAGGGTGGTCTCGTTACTCTCCGGTCCCGAATGGTATTGCGCCGTCTACTGGGTTGCATGATCATAAAATGCGTGCTTGAGAATCCCATTTCTTCCAGACCTGTCGTAAAGGCCATCTAGCCATGTCCTTATTTGTCCAGCTCACGACCGTCATTCAACCTCTTCTTACTACGCTACCAAACATCACCATCGAGACCACACAAAATGGCACATTTACGAACTTGAACGCAACACAAAATGCGACCGTGTCGGACGCACCTATTTTTCGTCGCTGAAGGCGTTCATATATTCTATATAGGCCCTGAGCGGCTATTTAAAACTCATTGTCCTCGGTGGCGCTTTGGAGACTCTTCGTCATTTCTATTCGGTTTCTCATCTCGTGGACCAATTCTTCGTCATGGCGACCTTCGAAAGTGACGACATGGCATTCAGTGAGCAGCCTTTTCTTCACGGCCTATTCGTCGACTGATTGAGAGTTCAGGCTGGATGATGTCCTGGCTTTCTTCTCTTCCTCAGTGGCGTCGATTCCGGGACGTCTCTGTCAGCACTGTGTTCGTTATGGGTAGAGACGCTCTATGTCACTGTCTCTCCGAGTAGGAAAGTCGTCGGGGAAACGACAAGTCGACCCTGAGCGTCACGTCTGTACCTTCGGCTCTGGTCCAGTAGCCTCTTCTCTGAAACTACTCTCGCAGCATTTTCTCTTGTGGCTCTATCCTTGATACCATGATCCTCGAGGCGAGGGAGAAATGGTGTCCGCAAGATGCGACAAGATCGATATTTACGCTGGTGATAGGTTAGTTCGATAATCTTCAAAAGAGTACCTGTTGATATCAAGTTGTTTGTACCGGGTACGGCGAACATTGGAATCACGTTGCTTCGCGGCCCAAGCGCCCTTTGAACTTGATCGTGCTGGACGAAGGCATCAAAGAGCTGCTCCTCGATGATGCCCGTGACTTTATGAAAGCAAAAAATGGTATGCTAAACGGGGTATGTCTCTTGTCTTGTTTTCGGTTCCGTGGCATCTAAGCAACGATTTAGGCATTCCTTTCCGGCGTGGATATCTTCTGTATGTGGCTCCTGGGTCTGGCAGGACTTCCATCATCCACAGTCTCGCTGGAGAGCTCGGCCTTGGTGTATACATGATTTCCCTCTCCAAAGTTGAGGATGCGGGCTTGAACTCGTTGGTCTCTTGCTTCCGGAGCAATGTGTCGCGATCATGGAGGATATTGATGCGACATTCACACAAGGAATTACTCGTGATATATCTGGTACAGACCTAGAGGATCTCCTGATCCGCAATCTATTGCAACGGGACGACGATGGCGACCCTAAGGACGATCCCAATAACAAGCAAATAGAGGACGAAGTGGCGGTGGCGAGTCTGAATCCAGTAGATCCATTGACAAGCCCACACCCACGGGACTACTTAACGCCCTCGACGGCATCTCTGCACAGGAAGGCCTCATATTGATTGCAACTACCAATCGATACCACGCACCCGATCCCGCGCTTACGCGTCCAGGCCGCATGGGCCCCCACGTTGAGTTCCGTCTTGCTAGCCGTTACCAGGCCAGGGAGCTGTACAGATGCTTCTACATTCCGGACACCTCCGAGGCTGAAGCTGCCTCGACGGACGACGACAACGACAGCGAAAATGATGACGTACCCAGCGACTCTGGGTAAGTCACACCCCTCGATCTCACACCACCCGCGCCTAAAAGTGCTATACGCGACACGCCACCCAACTACAGCAGTACTCTTCATTCGCCTAGCACGCCAAAACTGTCAAGGAAGCTGGTCGAGCACCTCGCAGAGGGATTCGCATCACGGATACCCGAGCGCGAATTCTCAATGGCAAGTTTGCAAGGGTACTTGACGTCGTATAAGACACACCACTTCCAGGCAGTAGATGACGTTGATCAGTGGATCGAGGACACCCGAGAAACACGAGACGGCAGGACCGAGGTAAGGGCTTTGCGTGTCCAGAGATGAGAGTGGAGAGGGTTATCCTTGTATTTTTGACAACACTGCAGCCATCTCAACTGTGGGCGCTTACTAGTACGATCATAAGCAATTTGAAATTTGCAGGTTACCGCAATTTTTTCATTACGCAGAATAAGACACGCGTTATTGAGATACAGTTGAGTGTGTCTAAAATCCTGAGTCGGCCATTTACGTGGGGCACTTGCAGGACAACTTACATGGAAATAAGACCACGCAGCTCAGACCCCTGCTCTGAAATAGGGCCCAACGTTACAGAATACTGCCACTTGAGGCTGACCAGTGCCGGAAGTTGACTCCCGTAACTACGCGTTCGGAGTCAGTAACTACGCGTTCTATCAACTTCTATGATACGCGTTCGCGGTCAGCGCCTTTCAGTGAGTCACTAGCCACTTAGTCATTCGGGTCTCGTTCTCTCCGGTCCCTCAATGTCATGGCATTGCGTCCTGCTTGCTGGCTTGCGGGTATAAAATGTGTGCTTGAGAATCCCATTTCTTTCATCCAGACCCGTTGGCATTAGCCACCGTAGCCATGTTCTCACTTGTTCAGCTCACGTCTATCGTCCAACCTCTCCTTACACTCCTAAACAACACCGTCGAGACCACACAAGATACCACATTCACGAATGCAACACAAAATGCGACCATGTCGGATGCACCTTTGCGAATGCCGACCGATTTCTCCTCACTGTTGGCGTTCATATACTCTATGTCTGCTCTCCGCGACTACTTGAAGCTCATTGTCCTCGGTGGTGCTTTGGAGACCCTTCGTCGTCTCTATTCGTCTTCTTACTCGAATCTCGTGGACCGGTTCTTCATCACGGCGACCTTCGAAAGCGACGACGTGGCATTCAGTAAGCGGCCCTTTCCTCACGGCTTGTTCATACGACTGATTGAGGGTTCAGGCTGGATGATGTTCTGGCTTTCTTCTCTTCCTCAGTGGCGTCAATTCCGAGATTTCTCGGTCAGCACCGGGGACTTTGCTCTGGGCGGAGATGCCCTAATACTCTACGAGAATGAGGATGATCCCTTGCAACAACGGAGAAAACGATTTGTTCGATATCTACCCTCTTATAACGCAAGCTACCGGATGTGGTATAAGGGTAGATATGTCACGGTCTCTCGGGTCAAGGAGGAAAGTCGTTGGTACTCGGACAAGTCGACCCTGACCATCACGTCCGTATCTTTGGCTTTTATCCAGTAGCCTCTTCTCTGAAACTACTCTCACAGCATTTTCTCTCGTGACCGCTCTGTCCTCGACACCATGATCCTTGAAGCGAGGGAGAGATGGATGTCTGCGAGAAGCGACAAGATCGATATTTACGCCAGTGAAAAGTTAGTTCGGTAATCCCCAAAAAGAATCGTCCGTTGATGTTGTTTGTACCAGGTACGGCGATGATTGGAATCATGTTGCTTCGCGACCCAAGCGTCCTTTGAATTCGATCGTGCTGGACGAAGGTACCAAGGAGCTGCTTCTCGATGACGCCCGCGACTTTATGAAAAGCAAGAAATGGTATGCTGACCGGGGTACGTCTCTTGTCTTGTTTTCGGTTCCGTGGTATCTAACCAATACATTTAGGCATCCCTTTCCGGCGTGGATACCTCCTGTATGGGGCTCCTGGATCTGGCAAGACTTCCATTATTCACAGTCTTGCTGGAGAGCTCGGCCTTGATATATACATAATTTCCCTCTCCAAAACTGGCCTTGACGATGCCAGCCTGAACTCGCTGATTTGCTCACTTCCGGAGCAATGTGTCGCGATCATGGAGGATATTGATGCGGCGTTCACGCATGGAATTACTCGTGATATATCCGGTACAGACCTCGAGGATCCCCGGATCCGCGATCCATCACGACAGGGCGACGATGATAACCCTGAGGATTCCCCCAATGACAAGCGGGATGGGGCACGAACTAGCGGCGTCGATTCTGGGTGCAAGATCACCCTCTCGGGACTACTCAATGCGCTTGACGGCATCTCAGCGCAGGAAGGCCGCATACTGTTTGCAACTACCAATCGATACCACACACTGGATCCCGCACTCACGCGTCCGGGCCGCATGGACCTCCACGTCGAGTTCCGTCTTGCTAGCTGTTACCAAGCCAGTGAGTTGTACAAGCGCTTCTACCTCCCGGGCACCTCCGAGGTCGAAGGCGCCTCGAAGAACGAGGAGGACGAAGGTGACGCGGTGCCTAGCGACTCCGGGTATGTCACGCCGACAAAGGAGGGTCCCACACCAACCGCACGGAAGAGTGTCGTACAAGACGCGCCGCGCAACTACAGCGGTGCCACTCACTCGACGAGCGCGCCAAAATTATCAAGGAAGCGGGTCGAGCACTTCGCAGAACGATTCGCGTCGCAGATACCCGAGCGCGAATTCTCGATGGCCAGTCTGCAAGGGTACTTGATGTCGTATAAAGTACGCCCCTCCCAGGCAGTGGACGATGTTGAGCAGTGGATCAAGGATACCCGAGAAGCACGAGACCGCAGAGCCGCAAGGGCTGGGCGTGCCCAGGCGTGAGAGTGGAGAAAGTAATGGATGATATAACAGATACTCTTGTTCAACACTTCGGCATATCTTGCATAAATAAATTGCCCCTCATGGGATACTGTACAGGATCCACAGTTCTGAGTGATATACCGATTAAGCTTTCGATTAGGGATCTAAACGATAAGTTCCATGTCCGTGAATGAACCAAGAATAAGAATGAACAGCCCTTGGCACAATCAAGTCAAATACGTGATCATAATGTCTAGCGCAGTAATGTGTACATTCTGATTTCGACACGTTCATGTCTTTGTGATATGTATGTACGCTAACACGAGCTGAGAACTGGGAGGCTCAGGCTAGGCGGGCGAGGTCAAACACTCGTCCTACATAGCTATAAAGCTCTCCCACTGGCATCACTCCCATTCGACCATCGGCTCTCACGGCGGTGTGTACAGTACCCGACTCAAGCCCTGTCACCATCATGCCGTGTCCCAAGTCTCTCCTTGTCTAACCGAATAATTATCTGCTGTGACACGGAACATAAGAAGGTTGTAATGTGATGTGATGCCCGGGCCCGAGCAGTGTGAGGTATATTTTGCATCAAAGACGTACTCTGCAAGCGATCACTGGAACGAGTTGCCAGTGGAAACTGCAGATCACGTCTGCACCGTGCCACGGTGCAGACGTCAATGCAAAGGACAAGAGCAACCGGACTGTGTTGCACCTGGCGTCTTCAGAGGGGGATCTTGGAATTGTGCAGCTGTTGATCCAATCCGGGGCGGATGTGAACGCGCAGGGTGAGAGCCACAGCACGCCGTTGCATCTAGCGTTGTTTACTAGAGTGAGTGCCGAAACCATGTGGCTATTGGCCTAGCATATGGCTGATGCAAACGAATAGGGAACCTACCTCAAGCCATTAGTCAAGATATTGTCCAAATCGAAGGTCGAAACTGCACGGCTATTGATCCAGCATGGGGTAGACGTCAATGCACGAAGTTGGCTGCACTCGACGCCTTTAGATCTGGCACTGTCCGCAGGGAGTACCGAAATAGTGGGGCAGTACGGGACTCGTTTGCACCTGATGTCATCCGGGGAATGCCGAAACTGTGCGTCAGCACGGGGCACTGGCAGATGTAGTAGACGTACAACTGTTCGATGCCCTTACATCTGGCTGACGAAACGCAGCGGGCTGGCACACCAAGTTAAACGACTGCAATGCGAGGAGTGCATGAGGTGTCTTTAATTGCATCATGAGGACTGTAGTATACATACACGTGAAATAGATGTGCGGTCACCCGCACTGCGTGAGAAACTCTTAGACTTCTCAACTAAGGTCCGAGGAAGATCGAGGATTGTCCCTGATCATAGTCACTAAAAAGATCGGGATGCGAGACCCCTCTCACGTCTCATCTCTACTCATGCCCGATGCCAAGGCAACTCGTGCGCGTGGGCGCATAAGCATCATGTCAACACTGGCATCATCCGCGGGGAGTGCTGAATTTGTACAGCTAATGATCCAGCGTGGTGCGGACGTAGGCGCACGAGATGACAGCGGTCGACGCCTTTATATCTGGCATCGTCCAAGGGGAGTCCCGAAACTCTGCGGCTCTTGATCCAGCACGGGCAGATACGACTACGAAAGATGACAGTGACTCGACGCCTTTGCACCTGGCATCGCCCGAGGGTGTTGAAATTGTGCGGGTATTGATGGAGCGTGATCTCCGAGTCAATGTATATGATGTGGTCACAAGATGCCGTTGCATCTGGCGTTGTCTCTGCAAAGTGCCGATACTGTGTGGCCGACTGGTCTAGCATGGGGCCGACACGACAGACAGGACAATTACCACCTCATGCCATCCCCTCAGCAGTTGTCGGATGAAAAGGTCGAAACGATTCAGTTATTAATCCAGCACGGAGCAGATGTTACCGGACAGTATGACAGCCGACAAACGCTTTTGCATCTGGCATCATCTATGGGGCGTGCCGACATTGCGCAGCTATTGATCAGCGCAGGGCAGATATCAACGCGCAAAACAATAGCCGCGAGACGCCAATGCACCTGGCGTCGTCCGAGCGTAGTGCCGAAACTGTGCAACTGTTGGTTATGGCTGGGCCGCATGTGATCGCGGAGGACGACACCCACTCGACCCCTTTGCATCTGGCATCGAGTGCAGAAATTATGCGGCTACTGATCCAACACGGGGCAGATGCCGATGCTCGAGACAAGGACCGCAAGACGCCGTTGCATCTGGCGTCATCCGAGCGTAGTGCAGAAATTGTGCAGCTGTTGATCCAGCACGGGGCGGACGTGACCGCGGAGGACGACACCTACTCGACCCCTTTGCATCTGGCGTCGTCCTCGAGCAGTGCTGACACTGTGAAGCTACTGATCCTCCACGGCGCGGATGTGAACGCACGAGACGGAAGCCACGATATACCATTGCACCTGACATCGTCCCAATGGAACCCCCGGCCAATGTAGATGCAAAGAGCATGGCAGGGGCTATATCGCGCTTCAGGTTGCGTCGTCAAGAGAGATTGAGCAGTTGTTGGCAGACCATCGCGCGAGGAGAAATTGTCGTTCAGAAACCAGAGTGTCGCACTGATTCCTGTGCTAAATACTAACGTAAGTATGTATCAGTAGGCCCGTCAGGAAACTCGTAAAAAAGTGCGCCCTCAGTTGTAAGCGATACAGCACTTCCTCCGCCGAAGTTATCATCATCAACGTACTTTACCAATGGATGAGTGACCAAGGCAAGTACGTGTGTAACAGAGCCGAGGGCGTCTTTGCACGACAAAAAAGTGTAATGTGTAACATGTACTGCATTCAACCTGCCAGTGGAGGACAAAGTGCAAAGCAAAGACGAAACAGGGAAGGGTCTGAATCACACACGTGACAACTTTACTCCAGTGCTTTGCTTTTTGCACGTGTCCATGTCGTTCAAAGGGTGGAGCGAAGACAAGAAACAAAGGAAGGCAAGAAGACTTCAAGAAAGGTACACGGGGATACAGTTTGGTGCGGAGACTCCATTTTCACACACTAACAACTACCAACTTCAGTCGAGACAGCCCAAGTCCCAGATCGATATATAACAAAACCATTCCGATGACCAGCCAGCTCGACGACAAACCATCCACTTCGCTATGACATGCCTATCTACCCCCCTGGAAGTGGAAACGAGTAGTATTCGTGGAAGTGGCCCCAATCCTGCCTCATCAGCGCCGCAACTTGGTTCAGCAATTTGCAATCCTTCTTGTGATCTGACCAATCACCTACTTGGCAATCCTACATGCGAACAACTGTCAGCTCTTGAGTTCGTTGTGCGTGATGTCCAGAGCCCTGTGGCTGGCCGCTCACCTTGCTGCAGTACCAGGTAACGTGACAACGAGAGCAACACTGACGAGCACAAGCTGTCGTATTGCATTTTTTACAGGCGGGGACGCCGTCCGATTGGGAAAGACTACTCGAAACGCGATCGCTGAGAGCGAGGAGTCGCTCCAATTTACAAGGGAAGAACTAAGCAGGTTTATCTTTTAGAAGGTTCCCTTCCAATAGAATGGATGCAAGGTATTACCTGCACGCAGTCTGCATCTTCAATTCTAAACCCGACGGATCCATCTGCAAAGCCATGCTGCTGGGCGTAAAGAATAGCGATTGTGTTTCCCTTGTTGGTGAGGGGCTTGGGCACATTACGATGAACGGGGAAGTTGGACATTCCAGGTGTGAAGGTTGTGAAGGCTCCTCGATGTTGATGTGAATCAAGATAAAAACTGGTGGTGACGTTGTCGCCCCTTTTGTCCTTTACTGTAAGACATAGTCGAGTGAAGACTACGCTCTCTGTGATTTCGCCTAGATAACACCAATGGCGTATAGGAGCATAGACACCCTCTTCACGTTCGCGGTAGTAGGCATAGGGAATGTCGTCTTCGTAAGGGCATTCCCTGAAGGAGGGGAACGCTTTCTCGTCTCGAAGATTGGTGCTTGTGGGTACCAAGCGTCCTGTCATTGTTCGAACTGAAGTGAGTAGAGCTGGTCTAAGGCGGGGCGTGGCACGAGCTGAGGCCCCCAGCATAGAGTGAACGAAGGAATGAGGCAGCACGTGTTCATTCTTCTCTTGCGTACCGCCAGTGTCCGCATTTTCTCATCGGGTTCAAAGAATCGGAACACTTTTCTTTCGTCCTGCCGCACCAGAAAATCCAAGAGAAAATCGCCATGGGACACGAAATCCACAGTTCCGACTCGACACTCAATGGCTCGATCCGGGTGGCCCGCCGACCCGTCGCTGATGCGCGACTTCGCTTCGGACTTCGCACACAAAGCCCGATTGAGAAGCACCGCCCCTATTTTCTTCCATATCGCTTACATAGACGTTCGCTACCCCTAGTAGTACACTCAAGGACTTACTGTAATACTATTCGACTTTCGCCGCGTCCCTCCAGGCGTTTATCCGTCCTTCTGTGGGTCCTGCCTGTGGCGTCACCACTTGAACTCGACATTCGGCACTAGGCAATGACCTAGCATCCCAGACAAGGTGAGAGCGGTCTCGTCGCGTCCGCCATGACTTCGAGAATGGTTCAACGCCTAACAGCCTGCTCAGCCAAAATTCCAACGGGCAGGCACTCGCAGCACACAAATGACCTGCCGCTTGGGTCGGGAGGGCGTGTGCGACGCGTAGAACCTGCACCGCAAGGTGAGAGGAACCCGGGATCAATACCAACATTTCCTCATTGATTGTCCCTAGATTGAGCCATCGTGTCACCGCGGAGGGCTTCTCTACATTGGCCGTACAACTCTTCCACGCCATCCAGAATTGCGAAGAGATCATTTTGAGGCTATCCCTTATGAAGGATCCTTTTCAGGAGAAGAATTGGGGCGTCGGTCTGTCAGTTATCATTTTCCGCCGGTAGAATTAGAAGACGACCTACGTGTCGTGGGAATCGCAAGCCGTGTGCGCCGCCGCATGATGCACGAGATGCAGCCTTGGACACTTCTAGTAGACCCAGAGTATTTCCCTTGGTCGGGATATGTCCCGAGCTGACGAGTGGTATATCGCACAGCTGAGTGTCGATGGCGTACCAGTCGCAATATGGGGAGACGAGTGTCAACAAATAATCGCCTGGGGAGATGTAGCATGGTATATATTTCGAAATAGACAGCGACGCGTTGGCTGTTCACAATTGTCCCAAGAGCGCCTAGATACGTCATTTCACCTGACCTGAACATGACATGCTTCTAGGAACATGTGGAACACTAGGCCAACCATTTGCGATCGGCAATGAGAGGCAGCCCTTTCGGACCTGGTGGAAGATTGGAATTTGTGGAAAGCTCGCCTAAGCAAGCTTGGCAACGAGCCAGCGGATGAAGCCCCGAGGGATGTCGCAGAAAGGAAGTAGGTTATCTCTTGGGTTATCTGTCTCGGAATACCTCCATACTACGTTCAAGTAAAACCAGTGATTTCAGGTGATCGTGCCGAGCCCCCATCACAGGACACAGGAAAGGCAGTCAGATACGCCACCACTTATCAGAAGAAATGCCCTTTTTGCCTGCAGGAAGTCGCCCCACCTGAGGATTCGGACTGCCCATGAGGAACTTCCTCGCGGCACGACGCGATGGGGCGGTTAAGCGCTCAGGTGGGTTAAGAAGACGTCAGGAGTCATAAATTACAAGCTGAAAGTCATTCTCCTACGAACGTCACCAGGTTTTCACAATTGTATCCATACCATTCATGAACGTGCATGATTTCGATGACTAGCCAGTTCGACGACGACCCATTCGTTCTACCAGCCTCGCCGTGACCCGTAAATCTACTGCTTTGGAAGTGGAAATGTGTAACCTTTGTGGAAGTGCTCCCAATCCGGCCTCATCAGCGCCGCAACTTGGTTCAGCAATTTGCAGTCCTTCTTGTGATTTGACCAGTCACCCACTTGGCAATCCTACATGCGAACAAGTCTTAGCTCTTGGGTTCGTTGCGCATAATGTTCAGAGCCCTGGGGCTAGCTGCTCACCTTGCCGCAATACCAGGTAACGTGACAACCAGAACAGCGTTGACGAGCGCCAGTCGTCGTATTGCACTTTTTACAGGCGGGGACATCGTCTGATTGAGAAAGACCACTCGAAATGTGATCACCAAGAGCGAAGAGTTGTTCCAAAGTACAAGGGAAAAACTAAGTAGGTCGATCCTTTAGGAAGGTTCCTCACCAATAGAACGGGTCCTTACCTGCACTAGATCTGCGTCTTCAATTCTAAACCCGATGGATCCATCCATGAAGTTGTGCTGCTGGGCGTAAAGAATAGCGATGGTGTTTCCCTTGTTGGTGAGGGACTTGGGCACATTGCGATGGACAGGGAAGTTGGACATCCCAGGTGTAAAGACTCTTCCAATTTGGGGTGGATCAAGATGAAAGTTGGCGGGGACTACGTTGCCCCTTCTGTCATTCACCCAAAGACATAGTCGATTGAAGACCAATTTATCTGTGATCTCGCCTAGGAAGCACCAATGGCGTATGGGAGCATAGACGCCATCTTCACGACCGCGGTAGTAGGTATAGGGAATGTCGTTTTCGTGAGGACATTCCCTGAAGGAGGGAAATGCTTTCTCATCTCGAAGATTGGTGCTTGTGGGTGCCAAGCGTCCTTTCATTGTTCGAACTGGGGTGAACAGAGCTCGCCGACTGTAAATAGCTGGTCTAAGGCGGAGTGAGTGTAACAGTGGCGCAGAAGCTGATGCCACTGAGGCAAGCCAAGACAGTGTGAGGTCTTTGATAGATTCTGTAGAGAGAGGTTTGGGATTGTGGATACAACAGAGCAAACGGGAAGCAAGGGGGAAAGGTGATTGAGGGCAGCCGAGGTGATGAGGTCGCCCTTTTTAAGCTCGTCCCTGGAATCCTGGAATGTATGTGACATCTTGAACATTCTAGGATTGGCTTTGGTGAAGGCTATAAGGAAGCTCGACAGCCGGCGTGATTGGAGTGGAGCGTGAAAGGAAGCAATACATGGCTACTTCAAGTTACAGTGAGGCGGCACGTGCACTTTGCTCTGACCGGTCCGCCCATTTGCATAGAATCGGCGGCGGAACCTTTGCCCTACCACACCAAGACAATCGCCGTGGGATTGACGATGAAGCCTACAGTGACTCTCGCATCGCCTTGGACACGAAACCCCTCATTTCTGATCGAGAAGCCCTTCGTGTTTCCAGCCTCTATGCAGCCCATATGGCGTAAGCGTTCGCTACCCACTTGTACACCCAGGGTCGTATACGGGGTATAATCTTTCTGGTGTTGTTGATTCCCTGTGCCACGCACCGGTACCTTTCCTTTCCGTCTCTACACGGGACTTCTCCCCGGACAGCAAAGTAGTGACACTCGAAAATGAGAGACCAGCTAAGGGACTGTGGAGGCTGCATGCTCCAGATGGTGTCATCTGAGCTTAGGAACACGTGTAGGAATTGACCTCAGTTCCGGGTCTTCTCTTCCTCTTCTGCGTTCTACTAAGCGTGCCACCAGTCTAGGTCCGTCCGTCGGGAGTCTCAGTCCTTTCACCCAACCTATCGAACCACTCCAATCCAAGCCCGGGCATTTGTCCGTCCTACTGTGGGTCCATCAACCCTATCTGTGGCGTCACCGCTTGGAGCCGAAAGTCGCAGACGATCCGTTCCCTGACATTCTGCACTAGATAATGACCTGGCATCCCAGCAAGTTGAGAGCGGCTAGAGCCATACCAAGACCGGTCTCGTCACGTCCGCCATGACTTCGAGAAAGGTTCATTGCGCTAAAGATCAGCTGCATCAGGTAGCCAACTTATTTCCTCACGATGGCATACCGAGAGTTGGCAAGAGCTTGGGTGCTCAGTTGGGTACAGTACCGCCAGAGGCGTCACGTAGCTCGGATGTGGGTCTATGTCACATTGATCAGGCTGACCTCTGTCGTTGCCCGTTGGGATTTGAGTCGGTCTTGGAGTCGGTGCCTTTAGTGATATGAGAAGAGATATCATGAATACATAAAGGCATTGATCTCATCCGTAGCGGAGCACAACTCGGAGAAACGCGCAAATCATTCTTTGTACCATTCGGCCAATCGCTCCATCAGATCCACCCACTCCGCCTCTTCCCCACGCTTCACGCTGCCCAGCCACTTGCGCACCTCGTCTTTTCCAAGCGCCTCTATCTTCAACCACGCGAGGCGCAAGCGCTCATTCTCTCTCGTCGCAAACTCACGCCAGGGCTCGGTGAACCGCGTGCCACGGGACGGGATGCCACCTCCCTCGCGCCCGCGATCCTGGAGGATCGCGACGAGCTCATCTTGATACGCGGTGCCTCCTCCGGGCTGCACGATGCGGTGCCCGATGCGTGCTGGGTTGTCTAGCGCGGCTTCCTGCGCACGAAGGTCAGCGAGGAGTGCAGAGGTCGGTGGGAGGAGCGCAGGGTCGGCAAGGGCATGGGCGACGAGTAGTGCCTGCGCAAAGTCAGATATACCGTTTAAGACGAAGATGGGGAGGCCAATGAAGGCGAGAGCGAGCGGGGCGTGCGTCGGCGCGAGGGATAAAACATGCCGGAAGAGCGGACGGAGGTATCGCCCATTGTTTGTGAGCATGTCACAATCATCTGGATCCGGGAGCGGTGTGGAGAGGGAGGTGTTGTGTATGAAAGAGAGGAAAGGGACGCGCAGCTCGTAGCCTGTTGCGAGGATGACTGTGTCGATCTGGGGGAGTAAAGTCCTGTCCTCGAATACAGGTGCGTGAGGAGTGAAATGCAAGATGGCACCGACGCGCTCTACCCCAGGGATGTGCGGGAAGGGGGAAGGGAGAAGTCTCATGGAATCACTCTTTAAAGACACATATGTCTAAGGGCCAGCAGAAAGAAGGGAGGTCGTCGATCAGCCGAAGACTGGCGGGGGAAGGCAAATAGTGCGTACTGAATTGGCGAAACCAACAATCTGTTGCGCTATGTCTCGCCCGCTTGCGCCACCTCCAACTACAAGGACGTTGCGACCACGGTACACCTCGGGTTCGCGATAAAAGATAGAGTGGAGTACTTTTCGACCCGGCGCCGAAGCTTCCCAAATTTGTTGTCCTTGGAACTTGGGCTCATGAGGATACTGATTATGTCCACTTGCGACAATGAGATGATCGAATCTGGCGTGAACAGTGCGGTTGTGTGTACGATCCAATGCAGTGAGCTGCCAGTGACCAGAGACATTGTCACCATACCAGTCGGCTGCCAGGACTTCGTGACGTAGGCGTATATATGAAGAAAGGTCCCAACGCGAGACCATTGATTTGTGGTACTGAAGTACGAAAGTATGATTGGGGAAGAGTGCTGTGCCGGGGGGGAACGGGAGCTGAGGGATAGTCACTGGTAAAGCATCAAGTTTCGGTTGGTAGTAGGGGAGAGCACGCTTAACTACTGGGATGAGGGGTATTGGTTCTGAGGCGTGGATATAGAGGCGACTCTGGAAGGTCTGGTGGATGTGGCGTATGTGGATCTGGATACCTTTGGGGCGGGATTGGGCATTGCAATGATTGGGAACGAGTTTGCTCACCAGATACCACCAACATCGTCACGTTGTTCGAAGAGGACAATCTCCCAGGTTCGTGTCAGATCCTTGGGTAGGTCGTCGACGAGCGTCTTGAGCATTACAATACCAGCTGTACCCCCGCCCACGATTGCGATACGCTTGTCGGGTACATCAGCGGTCGACGGTACGCTAGACAAGTGAAGAGGGGCTTGAAATTGGAGAAGCGAAAGAGCAAGGCGGAACCAGTTGGGCATTGAGGATGGCCATGTCGCAAGACGGCTCACAGATAAAGATGACAGATGACAGAGAAGAACGACATCATATTCGCAATCGATGGCGCAAAACTCCAAAACCGCCACAGCAATGTAATGTCTCCAAGGATAGAAGACCCGAGACTCCGAGGTGATAGCGCATCTGAGCGCTGGCGGCGGTCCGGGAAAAGCGCACCGGACCCCGGAATTCACTGTCTTTCGTGAGTCGTGACTTTCTCAGAGCGCTGTTTTTTTATTTTAAAAATCTCATCAATCATCCTTTGGAAGACACGGAAATGCGGCGATTTCGAAGGCCTCGAAGTACGCTCCAGCTCCTTATGAATATCTCATCTAGTTGTGGCCTAAGGGGACTATGAAGGCCACGATTTTGACATAGGTCAGGTATTCAAAAAGAAAAAGATAATGCTCCCTGAAGAACTTTCCTGTATCTGCAATGACGACATAACCGTCATCGAAGAAGGACGGTCCCTACTTATTTCGTCTGATCTGGGTAATCCGTTTGCATTTTACTTTCTTGCGTTATTCGGTTTGATCCTCTTCGAGGCATCGAGGCATTTGAGCGCACGTATGAGGTCGAATACCTCGATGAATCAATGAGCGCACTTTGTCGAGTTCCTGAGTATCCGTTCGCACAGCACATCCGTCTGGGGACTATCCATCAGCTTTCCCTCTCTTTGCATATCCGTTCTGCATGTTTTCGAGGTCGCCGTATGCGACGGTGGTGTGAAACTACTCTCCCAGTGTATTACCAACGGACATGCGAGTCCGCCTTCTCAATCCCAGTTCTTATGCTTGTGGGCTTCTTTTGCGCGGGGCTTCGATCCCTCCGCTTTACTTGGAAATGAGATGCTATGTCGTTGGTGCAAAAGGCAGAGCCTTTTGCATCAACTTTACGACTACAACACGCCACTCTCGCCATGAAATCCGACTACTTTCATGGCATATTAGGTCTACGATGCTTGCTTTGTCCATTGGCCGCGGTGAGTTACCATTGTTGTCCTTTTTCCTTCGGCTGAAAGTTGCCCAGCTGTTCTGCGTCCGAAGTTTGAAACTAGTGTCTCAGTAGTGTCTCAGTCAAGATCGATCTTGTTAAGCGGACGTCCTACTCCTCACAATTGCCAAGAAGAAAGCCCACAAAGAACGCAATGTGCCCCTCCGCAAACGGACTGCTCCCATCGACATGCACATGAACAGAACTGGGCTCTCTGCAGGGGCCGATGACAGGGACTGGCTTGCGAGGGAGAGTGCACAAGGCAACATTCCGCCTTCCAATCCCACATGTGTCTTCGATTTCCCTGGCCCCTGAGCTTGTCCCCTTTCCCCGTCCCCGCACCGACGCCACCACCAGCCGTCCAAACAATTCCCCCACCGCCTAACCCGCCCCTGCGCCGGAGCCCCTGCGGGTTCAAGTTGTTTCCCCCGTTCCAGTTCCGGCGGCAGCGGCGGCAAATCCGGACGTTCCAGTACGGCCCACCTTCAAATGACCCCCTTCTGAAGATGACGATGTCCCTCCACGGCGCTGTTACCTCTCCGCCGCCAGAGTCCGATCGCGAATCTCCTTCATCTGCACCCGTATCCGCACACATGCCTGCACTCGCAGCGTCACCCGTCAAGGTCTAAGACCATGTCCAAATGAACCAAGAATGAACAACCCTGGGCAGACCGGTGACCGCTCGCTCTATGGGATTCTCCTGTCGCTTGCGAGTTGTGACCCCTCATAAATCCTCATTCGAACAACTGGTTATGAGTCTAAGCCCTTGGCACGATCAAATCACAAGTCAGATGCTTAGTCAGATGCATAATGCCTAGCAACTTGAATGTCTTGTTCGTTCCTTGAGCGTCTCTCTTCCATATGTGGTGCGCATTCAAGCCGCCAAACTTGAAGCTCTCCCCATTCTCGTCTTATCAAACAAACCTTCAACACGGTCAATCACCTCCTCACAGCTCTATAGATTAGTGCCAGAATACTGCGGCGATCACCTCGCCTTCAAGCTCATCTTCCAACTTCGGCATAGCAAGATCTTACCGCCCATCCTCTCGCCGCCCAGTCACAAGCATGCAACTTTCCGGCAGCTATTCTGACCATCCTTCAGGACCAAGTTGACAGGACCAACCAATCCCGAAGCAGCAACGAGAGACTGCGAAAGTGGCTAAATCTAACCATCAACATTTTATACGCATTTTCTGTGACACTTGGAGAGGGCGTTGGCTTGGTAAGTGTCAGTTGGTCTGTCAAGGATCTTATCCCGGCACCTATGATACCTATTGACAGGCGTTCTCTCCCGCCAATGTGATTTTTGCTGGCGTTGGTGCCCTCCTCTTGGTCGGTGTCTCGTTCGTTTACTCCTTCGTGTGGGCCATTGTGACATTGGGGCACGGGGCTCCTAGGCGGCTAAGGACGTCTATGCAAGCCAAGACCTCCTTATCGATATTTTCGAGCGCATCCAAAATTTCTTTAGACGACTCGAGATCTATACAAAGGTCACACCAACTCCGGCAATGACAGACATGATGGCGAATATAATGGTTGAGGTCCTGGACATCCTTGTGATTGCCACAAAGGAAATGAAACAGAGTCGAGCAAAGTGAGTTCATCATTCAACCTACTTCACTCGAGGCCCATACAAGTTTAGAAAATTTTCTGAAGAAGGTAGCAGGAGTGACGAATCTGGAGGATGGGATCAAGAAGCTAGACAAACTGACGAATGAATAGGCTCGAATGGCGAATGCGGTGGTCTTGAAGGTTACCCATATCATCGATGAATAAGTGATGGAGGTCGGTGACGGCGTGAAGGCTGTCGAAAGGAATGTTCAAGTTGTCGGAGCCCAAGTACGCGAAGCTGACGGGAACATCCTGGGAGTCGGGGCAAAGGTTAAGGATGTCAATGACGAGGTACAAGTTGTCAACAACAGTGTCAAAGTGATCGAAGAAAAAGTGCAATTGATCGTGCGCAAATGGTGCTAGCCGCTAACGTCGTCACTAACTGTTAGCTCTTTAGACGGCAAGGCGATAGCAGAAGAAGTGAGATTGGACATGCAACGAACGGCAGACGACATATACGACATGAAGCGTTCGTAATCAGTCCTGTCTTCGCTGACCATCGAGTATCTGACAAGGTCGCAGGGAACCAATTACAAGACAGCCTTAAAAAATGGCAATCTCCTTCGGATCCGTCCACAAATCATAACATCGCATGCGATCGTCAACACGGGGGAACGACTTGGTGGTTCTGTCGAGGCAGTGTCTTTGGGGAATGGAAACTGACCGGTTCCCTGTTGTGGATCCACGGGAGGCGTATGCTCTTCTTTCTTTAATGCATTGAGGGTCTCAGTGATCTGATACTCCGTCTTCTGCGTAGCTGGTTCTGGAAAAAACTATTTTATGGTTCGTCGCTCCTTATCTCTGGCAATATCAGGAACCTCATGATTGTCGATCAGCTCCGCAATCATTGAAGATGTCATGACATTGTACGATGATGGAATAGCTTCTGTGGCTTATTCTTATTTCGATTTTCGGGACGCCAACAAACAAACCCGTCGCAATCTTCTCGCCTCACTTCTCGTCCAACTTTCTGCGCGTTCCAATCCCTTTTGCGACGTGCTCTCCCATCTCTATAAGACACACGACGACCCTAGTAACAGCGTTCTGATGCGTTGCCTAGAGGAGATGCTCACCCTACCTGATCAACACTCAATTTATCTTATCATGGACTCGGATGCTCTTGACGAATGCCCCGACAGTTTTGGGACCCGTCCGACCGCAAATGGGTCCTTGATTTCGGAACTCGTCGACCTTCGGATCCCTATCTTCATATATGCGTTACTAGTCACTCGGAAATCGACATCGGGGATTCCCTCGAGCCCCTTGCGTCTCACACGGTTTCCCTTCGTTTGTCCGCTTTCGTCGTGAAGGCTTCATGACGAAAGCGGACAAAAGAAAGGTATCGCGCGCCACATCAGGTCTGTCGTCTACTCTGATGCAGGTAAACTTATGAAAGTGGAAGAATGAGGACAAAGAGCTGGTTCTTCGGACCCTCACAAGATGCCAATGAATGTAAGCGCATTCGATGACGACAAAATTTGCTTACGTCATTTAACAGGTTCCGATGCAGCTCGACATGTTGCAAAATTGCCTCCCACAGAATATCCGGCGTGTCCTTAAAGGTTTCATTGGACAAGGTACGAGTGCGTGTTGAAGGAAATTGGGGAGGCAAACCAACACCATGCTCACCGCCTCTTACAATGTCTCACTGTGGCGATCCGCCCGCTTCGAGTCGAGGAGCTCACAGAAATTCTTGCACTTGATTTTGATGGGGCCGAGGGAGGAGCTAAACAAGGATTGGCGTGGCAGAATCAGCAAGAGGCTGTATTGTCTACCTTTCACATTTCCGTATCTCTCTCTCTCGCCAGCCCACATAATCATTGTAAAGGCTTGCTTAGGAATTCTACTCCAGTTCGACAACAACGCTGATGATGTTGGGGCTGAAACAAGCTCTCCACTGGCAGGATATGCCGCTCAACACTGGGTAGACCATGACCAGTTCGAAAACGTGTCAGCAAGCGTAGAAGACGGGATGGGACGCCTCTTTGACCCAATGGGGCCATATTTCGCAGCTTGGCTCGAGTTACATGACATCGACAACAAATGGGACTTGTTCGTAGATAGCGGCACAAAGGCATCTCGAAGAGCTCCCTTATATCATGCTTCGTTGTGCAGATTCCATGACGTGGTGGCATATCTTATCACCAAGCATTCACAACGTGTAAATGCTGGGGTTGGCCTTAATCACAGTCCACTAGTGGCGGCATTGCGTAACAAGCACTTCAAGGATGCGGAGCTTCTACAGCAGCGCGGTGCAGTTGTGGACGTTTCGGGCTACAACAATCAGACTCCACTCCATGTCGCATCGGCAGAAGGGCTTGAGTCGGGCATCGGGAAAACCACTCCCTGTAAAACCCGTTCTAATTAACACTAATCTATTAAACGCGCTAAGAAACTGCAAATCCGGGCGGGCGCCTGTTGTCCAGAGAGCGCTATTAAGAATCTGTTAAGCGTATTATAAATTTTCCGTAATTACTTCCAAATTTTGGTACATGTCCGTCATGGAGGGTTTTTTTTGGACATGTCTGTCGGCATTCCTCAAGCACCATTGAACCCTCCTTGTGCGCAACCAGTGCGTGTGTGCGTAGACCACGGCAGTTCGCACTTCTCAGTAGTGCAAATTGAACTCCTCCAGAGTGGTAACTTCGTTACTGACAACCTCGTACGACGTTATGACAATGTCGTACCTTTTCAGCTTTGGAACGAGCCATTGACGTTCGTGAGCGTTGTGGTCATCGCCTCACCGTTGATGTCGTCGTCATTACCACCTGATTGCGGTCGTGGTAGTGGTGGTTGTTGCCATCCTCGTGTCCCTGCTGCAACCACGACTGGCCATCCTCATCGCCCACATCCTCATCGTGGTTAAGTCGCACTGTACAGCCCATCTTGCGTCGGCGGAATGCCCCGGTGGCGGCATGGTGGTAGTCCGGGTCCGGGTTGGGTTCGCATGTAGCGACGTCTGGTTTGTTAGGGTCGGGGTCGCGCAGAGCCGAGACATGAGACATCATCATCGCCGAGTCGTAGTGGAAGCCATTGCTTGTGGCTGGCATCATCGTCGTCGAAGTCGCACACTCCACAGCAAATAGAAGACGGCGAGCACAACGGCACCAAAGAAGGCACCTGACGTAGCTCGTCGGCTTCACCTCTGCATGGAGGTATGGTGGACCGGTGGACTCTGGTGTGTGCAGAGGGAACGGAGCGGAAACGCGGAGTCAAAAAAAAAAGTTTATAGTTGATTGGTCGTAGCGTGGGAAGCTTTTCCCGCACCGCCGACGACCCCCCATCCATTTCAACTTCAACTTTCCCGGCGCACTCTCCTTCCCTGGACCATCCTCCATCCCATCCTCCACTTTCTGGGCCCACCCGCTGCACACCATCCTCTCCCATAATGGACTCAAGGCAACTGGGATGTTGCCCCTCTAATGGCGAACCCCGGAATGGGAGAAAACAATCGTGCGTTTTTTTTCCTCTTCATTTATCCATGAAACGTTCTGATACGTTCTGATATCACTCGCAAGCCCTGCCACTGCCACACAACTGCCGTGGCTCTTACAACTACAAGCATTCAATGTACAGAGATGACATCACCGCTGCTATACCATCCCACTCATTGCCACGTCATCAAATAGTAGTAAGTCCCAAACATGGCTACGATGTACTGACTCAATTTCTTCCTCCACGGAGATTGAAGGCTGCGCGAGATCCATGTGGAGAAGTTTGAGTACAAGCACGGCGTGGCGATCTGCAAGAACCCCAAGGCTGTGATGAAGTTGTGGAAGGAGGTTGATCGCCTCAATGCTATCCTGAGCACCAACACCGAGGCGTCTGCTCGGGTACGTGTTCACGTCACGGCATCTGGAAAAGGGTATCGCTAACTCAATGAAAAAAGGTGGAAAGCCTTTTGAATGACATCGACTTCAGCATGAACGTGATGCGCCAGGTGTTTGAAGTGCTTGCGCGGACATGAAAGATCGGTTTGTGCAGCCCATTTTCGACGCCTTCAATATAGTTTTCTCCGGTTCAACGTTCACTGCTCGCTATGTTAGTTCACCTCCCATTGCCACCTCCACTCCGACTCCACACCTACATTTGACGCAGCAAGGTGAATACGCCAACAAAGGCCATACTGATGGAGGACGCTGCCGCACTTAAAGCTTAACGTGCGACGACCCTCAAGGAGAAAAAAATATAAGTTCTAACTCACATAACTCTACAACATACTGACCCTGATTGCATACCCTTCCACTTCCTCGCAGTTGTGGTGACCGGTGACACCACACTCCAGACTGCAGCTATCCACCGACTCTATCCCCCTCTGACGCCACTGACCCAAACTGCCACGTCATCAGTAAGTTACTGACCGTGTCCCTCTAACCTGCTCACCCAGCCGCCCCCTGCCCCCACTGACTGACAACTACACAACTATTTTGGCGCGACACTCATTGCTAACGCCACCACCAAAGCTGCAGTCCCATGTGGTCCCCAACTCCAACTTGACTTTGGTATGTATTTGGCCTTTGCAGCGTGAGTAGCTGATAGGCCGATATAGACTCAGTTATGTTATATTGACGGGGGGTGGGTTGACGGTACCAATGGTGAGGGCGCCGCTACGCTCTCCCAACAGTTCCACACCAAGAACATCAAACTCTTGGACATCGCCCCATATGACATCCAGGTATCTTATCTCGCCGAGCACAAGAGCGTAGACCCACCTGGTGTGTCCGCGCATGTTACGTTCGATGGCATTTGCGAGGGGCTCGTGAACGTGACCGTCAAATTTAGGTCTGTCGCACCGATGGGGCTCGAGCAGAAGCGTGAAGCGCGGCAATGGTAAGCCTCTCTGGTGACCTCTGTGGGGCTCAGTCATTCACGTAGCTTGATCAAGATGGAAGCAGAAGAGGCCGCAATCACCGCCTGAGAGAAACGGTGGAATATCCTTGATTCGGTAGCGAAGTAACGGTAAAGTACAGCAAATGCTCTACACATCCCCGTTTTGTGTAGTTCTCACATTTCGTTGTATATAGATGTCTTCATTTAGATGGGTGAGTTTCACGTTATCATTCACAACCACCAGATGGTTCTGCTTGAAGCCAAACAATGGTGAAAGCGATGAATGTTCCAATCTTCAGAAGACACGTCAAAGTCCCGAGGTGCTGCAACCGGCACCACATTATCTATTGTATGTCCCCCCACCTCCATAATTATGACAAACTGAGTTACCTTCACCGTCAGTTGATGTGACAATGCCAGTGGCCGTCACTGATGCAGGCGAGGCGCATGGTGTGACTGTCTAGTAGCATGCCAACGGTACCTCTGCAAGCTAGTCGCCTTACAGTCAATATGTTTTTCTTTACACGTAAATTATACAATCTTGAATGAATAAATCCTCTGAATGAAATCTGAATGAAACATTTGTTGAAAGTTTTCACAAAATTAGTTCAAACTGAACGCGAATTATTGTTAATTATCAGAGGACTTATAAACGGAAAATGGGCGCTAACTGCTAATTAGTCCTAATTAACGCTAATTAGCGAGGGGGAGTTTTCCCGATGAACTTGTTGACGTCGCACAATGGCTACTCGACCATGGCGCAGAAACAGAGGAAGAAGATAACGACCGTTGGACTCCACTCCACTTCGCAGCGTACGGTGGGCACCTGAAAATCGTTCGGATGCTACTGGCACATAACATAAATAACAATGCCGCAAGCAATGGAAACCGTATTCCATTGCACTTGGCATTAGAAGAAAAACACCTCGAAATTGTTCAGTTATTAATCGAGCACGGATCATGGGGTGTAAACGCACGGGACAGGAGTGGCTCGACGCCTTTGCATCTGGTATTATCCTTGGGGAGTACAAAGGCCGTGGAGGTGTTCATCCGTCGCGGGGCGGATGTCAACGCACGGGATGGGGGCCACTAGACGCCTTTGCAGCTGTCGTTATCCTCGGGGTGTACGGAAACTACGTGGCTGTTGGTCCAGCACGGGGCGGATGTAATGCACCAAGTCAGGGCCATTCAACGCCTTTGCATCTGGTGTTTACCAAGGGGAGTACCGAGATGGTGCAGCTGCTAGTTCGGCACGGTGGGGACGTCAACGCAAAGGACGAGAGCCACCAGACTGTGTTACACCTGGCGTCGTCAGAGAGGTGTTTCGAAATTGTGCAGCTGTTGATCCAGTCCGGGGCGGATGTGAACGCGCAGGGTGAGAGCCGCAACACCGCCGTTGCAACTGGCGTTGTCTACTAGAGTGAGTGCCGGGACCCCATAGCTATTGACCCAGCCCAGCATTTGGCTGATGCAAACGAATATGGAAACTACTTCGGGCCCTTAAACAAGACGTTATCCAAATCGAAGGTCAAAATTGCACAGCTATTGACCCAGCATGGGGTAGATGTCCGAGTCAATGCACAACTTTTTCTGCGCTCGACATCTTTAGATCTAGCACTGTCCGCAGGGTGTGTCGAAATGGTGGGGCTCTTGATCCGGTGCGGAGTGAATATTAATGCCATAGACGGGAGCTCCCAGACACGTTTGCACTTAGCGTCGTCTGAGGGGGATGTCGAAACTATGCGGCTGTTAATTCAGCACGGGGCAGATGTCGACGTACGGGATCGGAACTGTTCGACGCCTTTACATCTGTCGTTTTCCAAAGGGAGCTTGAAGGGGAGTGTCGAAATTGTGCGGTTATTGGTTCGGCATGGGGCTAATGTCAATGCACGAGATAAAAACGGCAAGACCCCATTGCATCTAGCGTTATCCGAGGGGAGTCTCGAAACTCTGCGGCTCTTGATACAGCACGGGGCAGATGTCAACGCACGAGATCGACCCAACTCGACGCCTTTGGATATGGCTTTGACCTCCGGGAGTGCCGAATCTGTGGGGCTGTTGATCCAGCACGGGGTGGATGTCAACGCACGGGATCAGAGTATCTGGCGTCGTCCACTGGAAGCGTCAAAACTGTGCGACTGTTGGTCCAACACGCGGATATCAACTTACGGGATCGGAATCACTCAACACCTTTACATCTAGCGTCTTCCTCAGGGAGTGCGGAGACGGTGAGGCTTTTGATCCGGCACGGGGCAGATGTCAACGCGCAAGATAAGAGTCGCAAGACACCGTTGCATCTGGCGTCATCCGGGCGTAGTGTCGAAATTGTGCGGCTGTTGATCCTGCACGGCGCGGATGTGAACGCACGAGATGGAGACCAAGATACACCATTGCACCTGGCATCATCCCGACGGAACCCCCGGGCTGATGTCGTGGGCGTACTCCTTGATCATAGTGCAAATGCAGATGCAGAGGATGGCAGGGGCTATACTGCACTTCGGGTTGTGTCATCATCAAGAGAGGTTAAGCGGTTATTGGTGGACCATCGTGCAAAGGGAAAGTAACATTTAAAACCCGGACTGGTTCTTATTTATATTTTTGAATCAGTTTATATCCCCAGGTGCATGTACATAAACAAAGACGAGTCGTAGCGTGTATCACTACCCTTATGAAACGCCCAGACTAACTCCCATCTGAGGACTCCGACTGCCCGTGAGGAACTTCCTCGCGTCATGCCGCGAGGGGCAGGGGCAGTTAAGCGCCCAGCATGTAGGTCAAGAAGACGCCAGGCACGTCAGGAGTTATAAGTTACAAGCGGAAAGTCATTTTCCTACATCATAAGGTTTTTCACAATCGTCCATACTGTTCATGAACATGTATTCATGACCACAGCACCATCATGACTTCGATGACCAGTCAGTTCGACGACAACCCATTCACTCTGGCAGCCTCACTGTGACCCGCTGATCTACTCCTTTGGCTTTGGAAGTGGAAACGAGTAGTATTCGTGGAAGTGCTCCCAATCCTGCCTCACCAGCGCCGCAACTTGGTTCAACAATTTGCAATCCTTCTTGTGATCCGACCAGTCACCCACTTGGCAATCCTACATGCGAAACAAGTCTCAGCTCTTGAGTTCGTAGGGCATAATGTCCAGAGCCCCGGGCTAGTAGCCGCTCACCTTGCCGCAATACCAGGTAACGTGACAACCAGAACAGCGTTGACGAGCGCCAGTCGTCGTATTGCACTTTTTACAGGCGGAGACATCGTCCGTTTGGGAAAGACCACTCGAAATGCGATCGCTGAGAGCAAGGAGTTGTTCCAAAGTACAAGGGAAAAACTAAGTAGGTCGATCCTTTAGAAGCTTCCCCTCCGATAGAACGGGTCTTACCTGCACTAGATCTGCGTCTTCCATTCTAAACCCGATGGATCCATCCATGAAGTTGTGCTGCTGGGCGTAAAGAATAGCGATGGTGTTTCCCTTGTTGACGAGGGACTTGGGCACATTGCGATGGACGGGGAAGTTGGACATTCCAGGTGTAAAGACTCTTCCAATTTGGGGTGGATCAAGATGAAAGTTGGCGGGGACTACGTTGCCCCTTCTGTCCTTCACCCAAAGGCATAGTCGATTGAAGACCAATTTATCTGTGATCTCGCCTAGGAAGCACCAATGGCGTATGGGAGCATAGACGCCATCTTCACGACCGTGGTAGTAGGTATAGGGAATGTCGTTTTCGTGAGGACATTCCCTGAAGGAGGGAAACGCTTTCTCATCCCGAAGATTGGTGCTTGTGGGTGCCGAGCGTTCTTTCATTGTCCGAACTGAGGTGAACAGAGCTGGCCGACTGCAAATAGCCGGTCTAAGACGGAGTGAGTATTACAGTGACGCAGAAGCTGATGCTACTGAGGCAAGCCGAGACAGTGTGGGGTCTTTGATAGGTTCTTTAGAGAGATTGTGGATACAACAGAGCAAACGGGAAGGATAGGCAAAGGGAAAGGTGACTGAGGGCAGCCGAGGTGATGAGGTCGCCCTTTTTAAGCTCGTCCCTGGAAACTCCCTGGAATCCTGGAATGTATGTGACGTGACGTCTTGAACGTTCCATGATTGGCCTTGGTGAAGACTAAGGAAGCTCGACGACCGGCGTGATTGGAGCGTGAAAGGAAGACAGCGAAGCGGCACGTGCACTTTGCTCTTACTGGTCCACCCATTTTCATACAATCGGCGGAACCTTTTCTTTCACCGTCACCGCTTGGAGCCGAAAGTCGCAGACGATCCGTTCCCTGACATTCTGCACTAGGTAATGACCTTGCATCCCAGACAAGTTGAGAGCGGCTAGAGCCATACCAAGACTGGTATCGTCACGTCCGCCATGACTTCGAGAATGGTTCATTGCGGTGACTCAGCTGCTAAAGATCAGCTGCACCAGGTAGCCAACTTATTTTCCTCACGGTGGCATACCGAGGGTTGGCAAGAGCTTGGGTGCTCAGTTTGGTACAGTAGCGCCTCTCCAGAGGCGTCACGTAGCCCGGATGTGGGTCTGCGTCACATTGGTCCTGACCTCTGTCGTTGCCCGTTAGGATATGAGTTGGTGCCTTTAGTGATATGAGAAGAGATATCATATACATAGGCAAAATAAAGGCATCGATCTCATCCGTAGCAGAGCACAACTCGGAGAAACGCGCAAATCATTCCTTGTTGCGGGGCACTCTGGAATAGAAGGGAACGAAGAAGCCGACGAAGAAGCAAAAAAGGCGGCGGAAGGAACATCCTCCCCCGCCTCCCTCCTCCCAACGCTCCTGAAAAAAGGCATCAAAATAAGCAGATCAGCAGCGAAGCAATCCCTACACGTGAAGAGGAAGACCGAATGGAGGAAAGACTGGGAAAAATCGACTAGATTCGAAAAGACTAAGCACATTGATCCCTTCGCGCAAATTCATCGAGTTAATAAGTAACAAAAAACTCTCCAGGGCGATGGCGAGCAAAATGTTCCAGCTCAGAACGGGACACATCCCGCTCAACGCTTACCTACACAGATTCAAGAGAAAGGTTAGCGCAAAATGCCCAGCTTGCGGAGCAGAAAGAGAAACGCCGCAACACTTCCTCCTGGAATGCCCGGTGTACGCATACGAGAGAGGGAAACTCGAGGCGAGGAGAGGAAGTAAGGAGAGGAAATTCGCGGAGATGCTGTCGAAGGAGAACGGGCCACCGCAAGATTCAAGCAAGACGTTCAAAGCCCCCCAAACTCACAAAACCCGCAGCCCCAAAGCTAAGCCGTCATCAAGGCGGACAAACGCTTTCCAGAACCCCCGCAAAACACCCCACGATCTGCCAGGCCCCGAACAGGCCGCTTCAAGATATGAAGAGTTAACGGACGACGAAGTACACCCGGACGCGAAGGAGCAGTAACGAGGCACAAACGGAAATGCGCTGCACAACCGCGCGCACCACAAAACCCCACCTTCAAATCCGTACCCTTCGCCCTGGCGCAACACGCGCCCCGATAAACTCAACACTTGACGAATCGCAACGCCGCTCATCCACGAGCGGGGAGGTGTCATATTGTAAAGAGGCTACTACATTGGGACAGAGGCAGAGCAAGGAGATAGGAAAGGAAACGCGTTGTAATAGTGCCACATAGGGCCATGTACCCCAAGGCGCACTCAAATGGATTCCAAAAAAAAATCATTCCTTGTACCATTCGGCCAATCGCTTCATCAGATCCACCCACTCCGCCTCTTCCCCACGCTTCACGCTGCCCAGCCACTTGCGCACCTCGTCTTTGCCGAGCGCTTCTATCTTCAACCACGCGAGGTGCAAGCGCCAATTCTCTCTCGTCGCAAACTCGCGCCAGGGCTCGGTGAACCGCGTGCCACGGGACGGGATGCCACCGCCCTCGCGCCCACGATCCTGGAGGATCGCGACAAGCTCGTCTTGATACGCGGTGCCTCCTCCGGGCTGCACGATGTGGTGCCCGATGCGTGCTGGGTTGTCGAGCGCGGCTTCCTGCGCGCGGAGGTCAGCGAGGAGTGCAGAGGTCGGTGGGAGGAGCGCAGGGTCGGCAAGGGCGTGCGCGACGAGTAGTGCCTGCGCAAAGTCGGATATACCGTATGAGACGAAGATGGGGAGGCCAATGAAGGCGAGGGCGAGTGGGGCGTGCGTCGGCGCGAGGGATAAAACATGCCGGAAGAGTGGACGGAGGTATCGCCCATTGTTTGTGAGCACGTCGCAATCATCTGGATCCGGGAGCGGTGTGGAGAGGGAGGTGTTGCGGATGAAAGAGAGGAAAGGGACGCGCAACTCGTAGCCCGTCGCAAGGAGGACCGTGTCGATCTGGGGGAGCGAAGTCCTGTCCTCGAATACAGGTGCGTGAGGAGTGAAATGCAAGATGGCACCGACGCGCTCTACCCCAGGGATGTGCGGGAAGGGGAAGGGGCGCATGGTATCATTCTTTAAAGATACATATGTCTAAGGGCCAGCGGAAAGAAGGGAGGTCGTCGATCAGTCGAAGACTGGTGGGGAAAGGCAAATAGTGCGTACTGAATTGGCGAAACCAACAATTTGTTGCGCTATGTCTCGCCCGCTTGCGCCACCTCCAACTACAAGGACGTTGCGACCACGGTACACCTCGGGTTCGCGATAGAAGATAGAGTGGAGTACTTTTCGACCTGGCGCCGAAGCTTCCCAGATTTGTTGTCCTTGGAACTTGGGCTCGTAAGGATACTGATTACGTCCACTTGCAGCAATGAGATGATCGAATCTAGCGTGAACAGTGCGGTTATGTGTACGATCCAATGCAGTGAGCTGCCAGTGACCAGAGACATTGTCACCGTGCCAGTCTGCTGCCAGGACTTCATGACGTAGGAGTATATACGATGAAAGGTTCCAACGTGAGATTATTGATTTGTGGTACTGAAGCACAAAAGTATGATTGGGGAAGAGTGCTGTGCCCGGGGGGAACGGAAACTGAGGAATAGTCACTGGTAAAGCATCAAGACTTCTAAGGTTGGTGATAGAGGAGCACGCTTAACTACTGGGATGAGGGGTATTGGTTCTGAGGCGTGGATATAGAGGTGACTCTGGGAGGTCTGGTGGATGTGGCGTATGTGGATCTGAATACCTTTAGGGCGGGATTAGGCATTGCAACGATTGGAAATGAGTTCACTCACCAGATGCCGCCAACATTGTCACGTTGTTCGAAGAGGACAATCTCCCAGGTTCGTGTCAGATCCTTGGGTAGGTCATTGACAAGTGTCTTGAGCATCACAATACCAGCTGTACCCCCACCCACGATTGCGATCCGCTTGTCAGGTACATCAGCGGTCGACGGTACGCTAGACAAGTGAAGGGGGGCTTGAAATTGGAGAAGCGAGAGAGCGAGGTGGAACCAGTTGGGCATTGAGGATGGCCTTGTCGCAAGACGGCTCGCAGACAAAGATGACAGAGAAGAACAACATCATAATCGCAATTGATGGTGCAAAACCCCAAAACTGCCACCGTGACGGCAATGTCGTGATAACGCCGCAGTTCTGATAGCGCTGGCGGCGGTCCGGGAAAAGCGCATCGGACTCCGGAATTCGGTCGTGTCTTTCTTCAGAGCGCTCACCTCTGAACACCTTTTTTTTATTAAAAAAATCTCATCGATCATTCCTTGGAAGACACGGCAAAGCGGCGATTTCGAAAGCCTCGAAGTACGCTCCAGCTCCTCATGGATATCTCATCTAGTTGTAGCCTAAGGGGCGATTTTGCCTCATTGACACGACAAGTCAGATGCTTAGTCAGATGCACAATGCCTAGCAACCGTCTTGTTCGTTCCTTGAGCGTCTCTCTTCCATAACCCGGGACCGGGAGTGGTGCGCCTTCTCGCCTCCGAAGCTCTCCCAGTCTCGTCTTATCAAACAAACCTTCTTCAACACAGTCAGTCACCTGCTCACAGCTCTATAATAGGTAGGTTAGTGCCAGAAATATACTGCAGTGATCACCTCGCCTTCTTCCAACTTCTGACCAAGACCAAGTTGACCGGTTCAACCAATCCTGAGGCCGCAACGAGAGACTGCGAAATGGCTAAATCTAACCATCAACGTTTTATACGCATTTTCTGTGACACTCGGAGAGGGCGTTGGCTTGGTAAATATCAGTTGGTCTGTCAAAGATCTTACCCCGACACCTATGATACCTATTGACAGGCGTTCTCTCCCGCCAATGTGATTTTTGCTGGCGTTTGTGCCCTCCTCTTGGTCGGTGTCTCGTTCGTTTACTCCTTCGTATGGGCCATTGTGACATTGGGGCCCGGGGCTCCTAGTAGGCGGCTAAGGACGTCTATGCAAGCCAAGACCTCGTCGATATTTTCAGCACATCGAAAATTTCTTTAGATCTATACAAAGGCCACACCAACCTCCGACAATTACAGACGCGATGGTGAAAATAATGGTTGAGGTCCTGGACATCCTTGCGACTGCCACGGAAGAAATGAAACAGAGTCGAGCAAAGTGAGTTCATCATTCAACCTTCTTCACTCGAGGCCCATACAAGTTTAGAAAATTTTCTGAAGAAGATAGCAGGAGTGGAATCTGGAGGATGGGATCAAGAGGCTAGACAAACTGACGAATGAAGAGGCTCGAATGGCGAATGCGGTGGTCTTGAAGGTTACTTATATCACCGATGAAAAAGCGATGGAGGTCAGTGACGGCGTGAAGGCTGTCGAAAAGAATGTTCAAATTGTCGGAGCCCAAGTACGCGAAATTGACGAGAACATCCTGGGAGTCGGGGCAAAAGTTAAGGATGTCAATGGCGAGGTACAAGTGTCAAAGTGATCGAAGAAAAGTGCAATTGATCGTGCGCAAATGGTACTAGCCGCTAACATCGTCACTAACTGTTAGCTCTTTAGACGGCAAGGCGGTAGCAGAAGAAATGAGATTGGACATGCGACGAACGGCGGATGACGTAGACGACGTGAAGCGTTCGTAATCAGTCCTGTCTTCGCTGATCGTCGAGTATCTGACAAGATCGCAGGGAACCAATTACAAGACAGCCTTAAAAAATGGCAATCTTCTTTGGATCCGTCCACAAATCATAACATCGCATGCGGTCGTCAACACGGGGGAACGACTGGGTGGTTCTGTCAAGGCAGTGTCTTTGGGGAATGGAAGCTGACCGGCTCCCTGTTGTGGACCCACGGGAAACGTATGCTCTTCTATCTTTAATGCATTGAGGGCCTCAGTGTTCTGATACTCCGTCTTCTGCGTAGCTGGTTCTGGAAATTTATTTTATGGTTCGTCGCTCCTTATCTCTGGCAATATCAGGAACCCTATGATTGTCGATCAGCTCCGAATCATTAAAGATGTCATGACATTGTACGATGATGGAATAGCTTCTGTGGCTTATTCTTATTTCGATTTTCGGGACACCAGCAAGCAAACCCGTCGCAATCTTCTCGCCTCACTTCTCATCCAACTTTCTGCGTGTTCCAATCCCTTTTGCGACATGCTCTCCCATCTATAAGACACACGACGACCCTAGTAACAGCGTTCTGATGCGTTGCCCAGAGGAGATGCTCGCCCTACCTGATCAACATTTATCTTATCATGGACTCGGATGCTCTCGAATGCCCCCACAATTTTGGAATCCCGTCCGACCTCAAACGGGTCCTTGATTTCGTGAAGGAACTCGTCGCCCTTCGGCTCCCTAATCTTCATATTTGCGTTACTAGTCGCTTGGAAATCGACATCGGGGATTCCCTCGAGCCCCTTGCGTCTCACACGGTTTCCCTTCATTTGTCCGCTTTCGTCGTGAAGCCTTCACGACGAAAGCGGACAAAAGAAAGGTATCGCGCGCTACATCAGATCTGTCGTCTACTCTGATGCGGGTAAACTTATGAAGAGGCGGAAGAATGAGGACAAAGAGCTGGTCATTCGGACCCTCTCAGAAGGTGCCGACGGAATGTCAGCGCATCCGTGATGACGATAAAATTTGCTTACGTCATTTAATAGGTTCCGATGGGTTCAAGTTTCTGTCAGCTCGAAATGTTGCAAAATTGCCTCCCACAGAATATCCGGCGTGTCCTTCAAGATTTCATTGGACAAGGTACGAGCGCGTGTTGAAGGAAATTGGGGAGGCAAACCAACACCAGGCTCACCGCCTCTTACAATGTCTCACCGTGGCAATCCGCCCGCTTCGGGTCTGGTCGCTCGCAGAAATTCCTGCACTTGATTTTGATGGGGCCGGGGGAGGAATACAGGAGCTAAACAAGGATTAGCGGTGGAAGAATCAGCAAGAGGCTGTATTGTCTAGGTGCTCCAGCTTGATTACCACTGTCGGCAATGGCTCTAACCGCGTGGTCCAGTGCTCGCATTTTTCGGTCAAAGAACTTGACCTCTGATCGCCTCACCACCTCGCAAACAAACCTTTCACATTTCCGTATCTCTCTCTCGCCAGCCCACATAATCATTGTAAAGGCTTGCTTAGGAATTCTACTCCAGTTCGACAACAACGCTGATAATGATGGTGTTAAAAAGAGCTCTCCGCTGGCAGGATATGCCACCCAACACTAGGTAGACCATGCCCAGTTCGAGGACGCCTCAGCGAGTGTAGAAGATGCCTCTTCGACCCGATTAATCCAGCACGGGGCAGATGTTACCGCACAGGGTGACAGCCGACAAACACCTTTGCATCAGGCATGGTGCAAATACAGATGCAGAGCATGGCAGGGGTTATACCGCGCTTCAGGTTGCGTTGTCAAGAGAGATTGAGCAGATGTTGGCAGACCATCGCGCAAGGGGAAATTATCATTTGGAAACCGGAATGTCGCACTGATTCGTGGGCCAAAGACGCCTGAAGTGAATACGAGAAACAAAGGCAAGAAGACTCTGTGCACGGGGATACAGTTATAATGAGGTGCGGAGACTCCGTTTCATACACTTGAACTACAACTTCAGTCGACATAACCCAAGTCCAAGAACGACTCGGACGCGTAACAAAACCATCCCGATGACCAGCCAGTTCGACGACAACCCGAGCCTCACTACGACCTGCAGATCTACTCCACTGGAAGTGGAAACGAGTAGTATTCGTCGAAGTGCTCCCAATCCTGCCTCATCAGCGCCGCAACTTGGTTCAGCAATTTGCAATCCTTCTTGTGGTCTGACCAGTCACCTACTTGGCAATCCTACATGCGAACAACTGTCAGCTCTTGAGTTCGTAGGGCATGATGTCCAGAGCCCTGTGGCCGGCCGCTCACCTTGCTGCAATACCGGGTAACGTGGCAACGAGAGCAGCGTTGACGAGGGATAGCCGTCGTATTGCACTTTGTGCAGGCGGGGACATCGTCCGTTTGGGAAAGACCATTCGAGATACGATCGCTGAGAGCGAGGAGTCGTTCCAAAGTACAAGGGAAAAACTAAGTAGGTCAGTCTTTTATATGGTTTCTCTCCAATAGAATGGGTAGGTGTTACCTGCACGCGATCTGCATCTTCAATTCTAAATCCGACGTTTCCATCTGCGAAGCCGTGCTGCTGGGCGTAAAGGATAGCGATGGTGTTTCCCTCGTTGATGAGGGACTCGGGCATATTGGGATGGACGGGGAGGTCAGACTCGGACGTTCCAATTAAAAAGGTTCCTCCAGAATGGTGTGAATCAAGGTAAAAGCTAGTGATGACTTTGTCGCCCCTTTTGTCCTTCACCGTAAGACATAGTCGAGTGAAGACAGCTTTCTCTGTGATTTCGCCTAGGTAACACCAATGGCGTATAGGTGCATAGACGCCCTCTTCACGTTCGCGGTAGTAGACATAGGGAATGTCGTGTTCGTAAGGACATTCCCTAAAGGAGGGAAACGCTCTATCGTCTCGAAGATTGGTGCTTGTGGGTGCCGAGAGTCCCGTCATTGTTCGAGCTGAAGTGAATAGAGCTGGTCTACTCCGAGCGAGGTACGAGCCACAGCTCAGCGAATGAATGAGGCAGCACGTGCTCATTCCTCTGCGTGCCCATTTTTTCATCCGGCTCAAGGAATCTACTCGTCTTTCGCACCAGAATCACCATGGGATCGGTGATGAAACCAATCGACTCGGCCCGCCCACCCGTCGCGATGCGACCTCACTTCGGACTTCGGACACAATGCCCGATCGAGAAGCACCTTGTGCAGAAAAACCGCCCAGTCTAACTTATGTATGCAGCCCATTTTCTTCGATATCGCTTAAACGTTCGCCACCCTCCAGTACGCTCGAGGACTTAGTACTATTCGACCTTCGTTACCTCCGTTTACTTACTACCCCAATACCTGGCAGCGCCCGTCCAGGTCCTTCTGTGGGTCCTGTCTGTGGCGTCACCAGCTGCACAGACGATCTGTTCCCTGGATGGACAAAGCCATGAACTTGGCATTCGGCACTAGGCAATGACTATGCGTCCCAGACAAGGTGAGAGTGGCTAGAACCATGCCAACACCGGTCTCGTCGCGTCCGCCACCACTCCGAGAAAGGTTCAAAGCCCACTAGGCACCGAGAAACGGCGTGCTCGGCCAAAGTTCTGGTTCGCAGCATACACGAAATGTCCTTCCGCTTGGCACACTCAAAGCGATGATACCAAACAGCAGATCGAGTAACCTACCGTTCAGTGCGGCGACGGCTGCTAAATATCAGCTAAAGCAGGTAGCCGACTTGTTTCCTCGTGGTGGAATAGGCACTTAGTATCGAGGGTTGGCAAGAACCGAGCTCGGTTTGGTACAGTGCCGCCAGAGGTGTCACGTAGCTTGGATATCATGGTGGATCTGCATCACATTCATCCTGACCTCCGTCCATGCCTGTTTTGAGTCGGTCAAGGAGTCGGTGCCTTCTTTAGTGATACGAGATAGATCCATATAGCATCGTTGCATAGGCAAATAAAGCACTGGCTGGCACTTACGCGGAGATACCCGGACTGTGGGAAAACCGTGGTCTTGCATATTTCTGATTGATAACGCATAACCTTTTGGGGCTGAATTATGTTATGCGTTATGACAATTTCGACTGTACCTCAGATCAAGTCCATGAATAGGATGGTCGTCCCGGACCTGGAATAGCAGGCCGCTAAGTGCTCTCCGACGAAATTTTGCAGCGGCTTGCCCGGATTCCTCATCTAGGCGCGGCCCATAGCGGTTATGTACCCTTGACCATCCCTTTTCCGGGTGCTTCCACCGAGTCACCTGTCGTATGTTTGACTTGACTTGGTAAACTTCACCCTCGCCCAATCCTATCTCATTCGATGGTCCTATTCGTATCAACAAACCTAAAAGCAACCCCGCGGTCATATTCGCCTGTATCTCAGCCCTCAGATCTAGCTGTTCCCGTGTATAAATGCGAAAAGCCCTCACTGCTCCAATGATTTCGACTCTACGAAAATCGCTTAACCTCAAAAGCTCATTGCATCGTAGACACCATCTCGCCGACCGACATCCCGTAATCATGCGCTGCCATTGTATATCTGTGCTCTCCGTCCTCGCCACTGGTCTCCTCGGCAGTCTTGCGAAGCCCCTCTCACCACCTTGGGACAACATGCACACCAAGCACTCCTGGAATGCCGTCCCGAAGAATTGGGTGTCCCTGGGCCAGCCGCCTTCTGGCACTACAATCGACCTTTACATTGCTCTCAAGCCCCACCGTGAGAACGCCCTGATCGACGCACTCTATGAGGTCAGTGAACCTGGGCATCCAAGGCACGTCCACACCACTCCTCCGCTGACACGTGTTCTCACGAGTGCTACTGCTCCGATGCAGATATCGTGCACACCTGACGAAAGAGCAGGTGGCTGACCTTGTCGCACCGCGTCCAGAGACCCTCGAGCTCGTGAATTCCTGGCTCGAACACCACGGCATCTCTTCCTCATCCATCTCTATGACACACGGCGGCAACATACTAAAGCTTAAAGGGGTGTCTGTGACCCAAGCCAACACCCTCATCGGCGCTTCGTACCAGGTCTACAGGCACGTTGAGAGGGGCGAGACCATTGTCCGCACAGTCGGTTATTCGCTTCCCAGAGCACTGCACTGGCACGTGTTGACTGTGGTGCCCACGACATCCTTTATCTCCCCGCGGACGCAATGGCAGACGCCGCGAAATCGCTCTAGCGGGGAAACAGTGGGACCAGTGAAGTCGGCATCGGGAGAGCGCGCGACGATGCTATCGAGCCGCGCAAAAGTCGGATACGTCACGCCGCCGTTCCTGCGCTGGCTATATGACACGGCGACCTATGTACCCATTGCGATGAGCGAGAATGTGCTCGGGGTTGCGGGGTTTTTAGGGGATAACCCTAGCCCGACGGACCTGTTGGCGTTCATGCGCAAATACCGGGATGTAGACGACGCGACGTACGAGGTCGTAAAGATCAACGGCGGGGGATACGACCCGACCCACCCAAATGAAGAGGCAAATATGGACATTCAGTACACTGAGGCCATGGCCTATCCAACCCCTCACATCTTCTACAGCACAGGCAGAGGGCAGTCGGGCACGAGTGACTGGTTCGCCACCTGGCTCGAATATATCCTCGACCAGAGGGACATCCCTCGGACAATCAGCATATCGTACGCGTATGAAGAAAGAATCGTCCCGAGGGAACATGCATTGTATGTGTGCGACATGTTCGCAAAGCTCGGAGCGCTTGGCGTCAGCGTCCTCGTCTCGAGTGCTAACAACGGCGTCGGCAAAGGGACCTGCGTGAACCCGAACGGCTTTGTCCGGTTCATACCTCCTTTTCCCGGATCCTGTACGTGTGGCGATTTCTCTCGGATTGGATGCAATACACGAGTGCAGGCCCAGGAAGCTCACCGCTTTTCAGGTCCTTATGTCACCGTCGTCGGCGGAACCACGGACTACGAACCGGAGGTCGCAGCGGTGTTCTCCGGTGGCGGCTTCTCGGACCACTTTGAGCGCCCCCCTTACCAGAGGCAGGCCGTGCGCACCTTCCTCGAAGACCTCGGGAGCCGGTATCAGGGGTTTTACAAGTATGCCAGTGTTCACTTCTGTGACCTGATCTAACCCATTCGTAATTTGTACTCGGTGCAGTGCTTCTGGTCGCGGCATCCCCGACATCGCTGCACAGTCCATTGATTTCCAGATCTTTTTCAATGGCCAAGAGCAAAGGGAGAGTGGCACAAGTATAGCGACACCCGTGTGTCCCTTTCCTCCCACCTCCTATTCGGGTCGTCCTTGACCGCCTAGCTGACTGCCAATCTACAGGTTGTGGCGGGCATCATCTCACTGCTTAATGGCTGGCTGATTTCGGTAGGCCAGGACCCGCTCGGCTTCCTCAACCCTTGGCTGTACGGAAGGGGCCTCGCAGCTCTCAACGACATCACAGAGGGCTCGAATCCGGGCTGTGGCACGGATGGATTCTCCGCTATCGCTGGGTGGGATCCTGTGCGTTCCACCAGACTTAATACTTCTTCACTTTCGACGTTGGATGACGCTGGGCTCCGCAGGTCACGGGTCTCGGAACGCCTAACTTCCGCAAAATGCTGGGACAGTTATTTTGAGATAGTAGAGTTTCCGTTTCCGAATAGTGATGTTCCCAACCAGGTCAACCCCAAATCTCCAAAACATGAATACTAGCGCTGACACTTTGGCGGACAATATCTGATAGATCTGATAGACCGATCCGTCCTAGTAATATGTCTGGGAGGGTCCAAAAAGAGGAATCAACACACGGATGCTGAGGTGTATCATCAATAACACTGGGAAAGCAAGCGGACAGGCAAACTGCCGATGCGGGAGAGGCAAGCCGCTCTACGGTCACGGTCAGAGATCATATTACCATGCGGCTTGGGTATTACGAGGTATTTCAAGCTTGCGTCAAGCACATGACATCTAAGATCTAAGCACCGAGGCGAAACTCTGCCTGATAACGCGTTGGTCATCGGTGATGCCCTACCCTCATCATACCCAAGTCCGTCCGTGCGATCAGACGGCGGGGGACACACGTGTGGCGTAGGCTTGGGCTCCTCCGACTGCTGACCGAACCAAACTCCTCTCTGTGGCAAAAAAAATCAGAGACCTGGTAGGGTTCGTGCGAAAACATCTTAAAGTAGCGGGTGGTGCTCAATTCCCGCTACCGCCGATCTCCAACAGAGCTTCGATACTCCGCCCCAAGTCTCCCTCGTTCGCTTCAAGTACCCATTCGATGACTTCTTGGTCGACTGTTGGGAAGATCTGGATTAGTGTCCCGCGTGCGGCATCTGCAGCACGCGTATGTGCAGCGTCGATTTCAGCTTGCAGGCCCGGAATGTCCAGTCCGGCGGTGGGGGTGCCCGTCCTAGAGGTAGAATAGCTGTTCTGCGGTAGTGCCAATGTCTGCGCCTGGGTTGAGTGTCGTTGGGGAGTATCGTCAAGAGGCATGTGTGGCGCTGGAGGTCGACCGACCGACGGCGACGGCGACGGAGAGTTGCGCCTCACCCAGGGTTTATATGGCGCTTGCGGTACGGATGGGTCTTGGGCAGAAGACTTCAGAACTGTATTTGCGGGCGTCTGTGGCGGTGTGAACTGCGAAACGATAGCCTCTTCGGCGCCGTCCAGAGCCTCGCTGAAGATACGACCGATGGCACTCAACGGCTTCGAAAGCGAGTCTCCCGTGCGCTGCAGGAGTCGCCGTGCATCTATGCTTGGCAGAGCAAGCGGTGTCGCAGGTTCTTCTCCCGCATGGAGAGATTGGCGTAGTGAAGGTGCGGGAGATGGTACTGGAATAGGGTTGGCAGGCGGACGGTTGACGGTAGATAGGTTCGGATTGACGGAAGGTGATGAAGAACTGGAGGAAGAGGATGACGACGGTAGAGGCGGAGACTGCGAGCGGGAGGATGGTAGTGTTTGGATGGCAGCCTCGACGTTCCTGCAACAATTATTATGACCAAGAAAGGTAAGAGGTTGCGAATACGTACTTCTCGAATTCCTCTTGCGTAATACCGGATAACGAAGTATGGTCCATGGTTTCAATAAACGAGACTGCCCCCATCTACGAAGGATGAGATCTGAGTTGGGAGCTTTTCGGTAGAGGCAGACGCACTAAGCTGGATAAATAGTAGCCGGCTTCGCTTTGCAACTTCGTGGGATTCCGAAACCGATTGATGAACCTGTAATACTGAGCGCAAGTAGGACCTTCGTAGGGTGGTAGACTCACTCAACGTTCGATAGCAAGTGCTCGGGATTGGCCTTGAGAACAACATAGATTAGTATAGGGACAAAAGTATCAGCACTCTCTTCAGAGTTTAAGTGCCGTATTAGACCTAGAACCGTTAAAGGTGTTATATCTATGACAAAGTGCCACCCCGAGAAATGCAACCGACCGAAGATAACTTTGCAGCAATTCAAAATGCAGATCAACTTGTCTCGGGGGGCTTTATAGTGATTTATTTTAACTAGTTCTATCGTAAGATCAGTTTAGAGGATAATGAAACAAGGCAGGGCGAATCGATTAACCTTGTTGTGCAAATAATAAAAAACCGTTCGAGCCTTCCGCGGTAGGAACATCAAGGTGCGAGGGTTCAATCCAGCCAAACAGCGCGATCCGCTGCCCGAGAACGCGGTCGCGCTCCAGATCATCGGTCGTTATTGGTCGTGGAGGATTTGAATGTGCGATTTGTGGTGTAAAGGTGCTGAAGCAATCGTGACGGGAAGGAGGAGAGAGAGAGGACGAAGATGCATACTAGTCATACAGCCGATTCATCACGAGCTTCTCCATGCCTTCCATCACGTTGTCAAATTCTGAATCCGAGGCCAACTTCCAGACATCTGCCTCCCGCATCTTTTGTGAGATGAACTATAATAATCATAGGATGAGTTCGGCAAGCGGAATATGAGAAAGCGACGCCCCACGTTGAGGAAATCGTTGATTAGTTTGACCTGGTCTGTGACCGTAAAAGTTCGTTTCGCAAAGTTGCTTAAAAACCTGAAGAAACATGACGTTCAAAAGTGCTAATCTTAGGACCGCGTCATTAGATATGAGAGGACGCACGATCGCAGGTAACGAGCGACAGGTTCGGCGCTCTTGGTCTTCATCTGATCTAGGAACTTTTGGAAATCAAACTGCGGATCCTTATCCTTGCCTACAGGTCGCTCCTGCGAGGGATCATTTCTCCGCAGGGCGCTATGCACGACTTGCGTGGGGAGGGTCGCGGCGTCCATCTTGGGCGATCCACGGGACTCGATATCGGTGTCTTGCTGCGCAGCAAATGACACTGGGTGTACCGGGGTCTGCACAACCATGGCTGTGTCCAGAGACTGCGGCCGGACTCTTGAGCCAGCGACGAGGGACATGCTCACGTTGGGGAGGGAAGGGAGCGCGAAGGAGCGTGCGAATGAGGAGAAAGAGGGAAAGCTCGAGGACGTGGGGTTCCCGGATTCCTGTGGTGCAGGGTCTTGCTTTGGAGGTACGGGTAGAGGATGGCCCTCCGCACTCGCCCAAGCCTCGCGAGCGCTCTGCTCCTCGTGGTGCGCCAGCGGATCGAATGTATTGAGAATATCTGCGTGTGCGGATGTAGGTTCCAATGTATGAATATCTTCTGCCTCGATCCCTCCTGAAGCTATACCCTCAAGCACGTCGGGGCTTGGGGTATGGAGAGGCTGAGGCGCCAAAGGTGGCATTTCCACGCTATCGCTCCAGGGGTTGGGCGCTGGTGAAGGACTTGAAGATTGCAAAGAATCGATGGATGGGGGCTTCATGGTGACCGAATAGTTTAAGATAGAGATGGATAGTGAGAACCGCGGCTAACCGCAGCAGCGGGCAATGTCTGTCTAATTTGTAATTTGCAAAAGATAGCCTCCAAGTGGAGGCGCCGCCACTACATCGATCAAAGAGGCTGACCTCGCACAAACGCCGGTTCCGCCTCGGATCGCACCGTTCCGGGTGCGGTAAGATATCTGCATCCGCCTCTCTCGCGGCTACGGCCACTGGTCGACTGCCCACACTGGTGTACTTCCTTAAGCTTGTACGTCTTGGCACGGTCTTGCCATGCTTCTATTCAATACGCGTGATCAAGTTGGCAGTTCCCAGCGTGTTACCAACACCCTAATCCCTGCCATTGAAACGGGACCTATTTCTTTCGCCCAATAGCCGACTCGTTGCCTCACCAACCTGGTGTTTATATCCGATTCTTAAGAGTTCCGGCGTGGCCGATCTCAGCCCTTCCACGCCCGTCCCCTACGAACTATGACCTCTATAGGATCTATCCACGAAGTCCATTCCTTCATTACTCATTACCAACATCTTCTCTCTGCGTCACCTCGACCAGATCCTCTTCGCCCTGCCTTTGTTTTTGGTCTGGCTATAATGCGACTCAAGCGATACAGGCTGTCAAACCAAAGGGAAGACCTCGAAAAGGCAATTTTCCATCTTACTGAATTGATGCTCTCCCTGCCCTCTTCGTGGTTAGAACACAGTCCAATAGTCCTTCGAGCTTTGTTCTTCCTTGCCTTCGCACTTCTCAAGCGCTCAAAAGTATCCAACCAGCCCGAAGATGCCATTTACGCAGCCGAATACCTCCGCCATCTTCGAGACCAGCCTCACCGAACATTCAGGTTCCCGCACCATTGGGTCACAAAATTGCTTGTGGATGCGTTGGCCTTTCAAGTGGAGTCGAAAGCTGGAAATGTGATGCAGAACGTTGGGGAGATGGCAATCCTCTGCCGCGAACTCTTCACCTCAGATCTTGACATCACTCGTTCCATCCTCGTCGCCTATGAAGTAGTTCGAAAAGAATTCGTCCGTGGGTCCTAGATCAACCCTTGGATCAACTTATCGAATGCCTGCGAGCGGTGGGGAAGCACAAACCATATCTGCGCTCGGCTCACTTCGCCCTCGCCTTTTGTCTCGGAATTCGCTATTTAATGACTTTCGTGAATGCTGATCATGAGGAGACTACGTCCGTCTTTGATGAGATCCTTACTTCCAGTTCCCCGGAAGACAATTCGTAGCCAGAACTAAACAGCTCGTGACAGGGTTAGTGATGGTCCGATCAAAAGCGCACGTCACCAGACCCCAGAATATTCAGAGGAGGCAATATTATATCGCGTTCGTGCTTTTCTCATCTCACCTCCTGAAGAATATCCTTTTTAAAAAATTTCTCTCGTCAATCATTCGTTGGAAGATACAGTAAATCGGCGATTCCATTACTTCGGTTCCATCGAGGGTCTCGAAGCGTGTTCTAGCTCTTCATGGATATCTCAACTAGTTGTCGCCTATGGGGACTACGGAGGCAACGATTCTGACTTCGGTATCTGACCGGTTGATGCTCCTCGAAGATATTTTCATAATGGACGTCGAAGAGGTTATCAAGGACGGACGGTCCATACTTCGTTTGATCTGAGTAACCCGTTTGCATTTTACTTTCTTGCGTTGTTCGGTTTGATCCTCTTCGAGGCATTCAAGCGCACAAGTGAGGTCGAGTACCTCGACGAATCAATGAGCACACTTGGTCGAGTTCTCGAATATCCGTTCGCACAGCACATCCGCTTGGGGACGCTTCGTCGGCTTTCCCTCTCTTTGCTTATCCGTTCTACGTGTTTTCGAGGTCGCCGTATGGAAGACGTCGACGAAGGGGTGAAACTACTCTCCCGATGTGTTACCGACGGACATGCGAGCGCGCCTTCTCAATTCCAGTTCGCATGCTCGTGGGCTTCTTTTGCGCGAGGTTTCCGTCACTCCTCCACTTCAACTGCATACGAGAATGCTATGTCGTTGATGCAAAAGGCTCTGCCTTTTGCACCAACTTTACAACTACAACGCGCCACTCTCCGAGTCGCCACGACACCTGACTACTCTCAAGGTATGCCGCTGGACTACGCCTCGTATCAGATCGACCTACGTCAACTCGAGAAAGCGATCGAGACGCTTGAAAGAGGGGGAGGGATCCTTGCTTTGGTCCGAGATGCGCCACCTTCGTACTACAGTCGATCAACTTCTCGAGATCGATTCACATTTAGGACGAAAGTTTGCAGCGGTCAACCGAGACCTTGAAGAGCTCACCAAGTCCATACCTCCGAGCCACGTATTAAGCATGGATAGTGGCGGTGCTGACGACCTTAGGGCGGTGGACCCATTCGGTTGCCCCCTACTAAAGCAACGCAGACTTTTGAAGGAACGGGAAGATCTTATTTCGCAAATTCAAGTCCTTCCGGGCTTCGACAGTTTCCTGACATTTCCATCATTCGACACACTTCGTTCTGCCGCCTCTTGCGGTCCTGTTATTATCATAAACCACTCCAGATGGCGCTCTGACATCCTCATCCTTCATCACAACGCGTCTCCCTCGGTCATCCCCACCTCTGCCAATTTCTACCGCCGTGCGAGCAGATTAAAGAATAAATTATTAGCCTCGCGAGACAAATACGGGCTCGATTCAGAGAATTATGATCAAACTCTAGCCTTCGTTCTCGCAAAGCTCCACAAACTCGTTGGAAAACCCGTCATCGCTAAACTCCATCATCTGGGAGTACCAGAACAGTCCCGCATCTGGTGGTGCCCGACGTCTGTCTTTTGTTCCCTTCCTCTCCATGCCATGGGTCCAATCCCATCTGAAGATCGCGAGAAACGCTATTTCTTGGATCTCTACATCTGTTCCTATACTCCAACGCTGTCCGCGCTCATCCAGTCTCGGAATCATAACCCCGGTTCGCGGTCTTTGGAACAACCTTCCCTACTACTTGTGGCGCAGGCCAACGCATCTCTCCCAACTGTGAAAGGCGAGATCCAAGTCATCCAGGATCTCCGAGACAATACCAACACTGAGGTGACTAGCCTCATATCAGAAGCCGCGACACCCGCAGCGGTCATCGATGGCTTCCGCCACCACCAATTTGTTCACTTTGCGTGCCATGGTACACTGGAAGCCGGCAAGCCGTTTGAGGCCGGATTCGAGCTTCACGGAGATGAACGCCTTACGCTACTGGAGATCGTGCGCTCCCATCTCCCCACCGCCGAATTCGCGTTTCTCTCTGCTTGTCACACGGCTGAGGCGACTGAAGGAAGCGTCGTCGATGAGATACTGCACCTCGCGGCTGCGGTACAGTATTGCGGGTTCAGGAGTGTGGTCGGAACTATGTGGGCGATGGTGGACGAGGATGGACGGGACCTGGCGGAACAATTTTACAAAGCGCTGTTCTCTACCACTTCGGCACGAGACCAAGGGATACCGTATTGTGAAAGATCCGCAAAAGCACTCCGATCTGCAGTGAAGAAGCTGCGGAAGAAGAAACGGATCACCCTGGAGCGATGGGTAAATTTCGTTCATTATGGCGCTTGATCTGTGAGTATTTGGTTTTGTTGATACGGCTTCCGTGCTTACTTAGTACGGTACCTGTGCTTCATCTTTGGGGTATTATTTCCCCACGCTTGCTTCATCTCCGTTCTGAGTCTCTCCGTTCTGAGTCGTCACGGTTTCGCGTTCAAGTTGCTCTGATACCCGCTTCTCTTATGTTTCGCTTGTACTTTCTCTCTCTCATGGTGCTTCTTCCCCTTGGCATTCGCTGTTCATGTTCTCTCTCGATCGATGCTTTCCGCTGTGACTAAATTTAGATGCGTCCCTGAGCATCCGTGTACCCTCACTGCATCAGTCCACGAGCACATCGGTCCGCAAAAATCGCTTTTCTGCCTCCCACAGGAGGCCTTCATGTCGCGTTCCTCTCACGCGGTGACAACTTAAACAACGCTCGCGTCATGGACGAGAAACACAGGTGACGTTGATTGTCACGACGGCCCATTTCTATTAATAACGGCCCTCACAGGATGCTTCGTGTAACGCAAACACATGGTCTGTCACCTGCAGTCAATGCATATCACAATTTTCAGGCTACCACTAACTCTTACTTAGCCGGGTGACGCGCAACCTGGGCTTCCTCTTCGTCCCCACCTTCGCGCAATGTGGACACCTCCTTGGGTCTTTCACTTTCACACAATGCAAGTCAATGCATTTACCAACTTCCGGGCTACCACTGACTGTGACTTAGCCATGTGACGCGCAACCTGCGCCTTCCTTGAAGTTGCTGCCCCCGTTGGCACCCCATTCCTGACGACGTCGACACATGCATCAACAACAGAACTTCAGCAGAAGAGCAGAAGGACAGTTGTCATCTCGCCTGCCAGATGTGTGGACTACTCAGCCATCATAGTAGGTCCACTGGCAGATAACACAAAGAACAAGCTACTCCCTGTTTCGATATTTCGGTTTCAAGTAGTATTGTACATTGAAAAGGTATGCGCACAAAAGTCTACTGGTGACTCGGTTCAGAACATTGGCGGTACATATTTCCCATCTGAAGAATAAGAGAATGGTCGTCTGTGGACGCAGTAAGATGGTGGAGTGCGGAATTTGTGTGCGTGTGTAAGGGAATGTAGACGGTGCGAAGGAGGGATAGTATACGGGTTGCATTCGATCGTTTCATACAAGATGCTTGAACCTGGTCCTGCGCCACGCCGACGAGTTCGTTCCACAAAGCGCAGAATTCGTTCCGCAGTTCGGGTGCAATATCCGCGACTTGTAGATTTCGGGCCTCAGTCAAGGCATTATGCCAAGCTCTCCCACGCTCAAACTGGTCGCTCTCCTTGAGCCGAGACTCTTTCAAATGCCGGGTGAGGTATGTGAGATTACGGAGTCGTATGCTGTTAACCGGATGTTGCTTCGCCCCTATGCCCAGATGGTCCCATTGTCGTCGTAGTTGCGTACGCGATTGATAGCGATAGCCACTATGCATCGTGCGTAGTCCTTTACCCACAAATCGGTGTTGTGTTGCGATTGTTCGAGGGCGAGGCGAACAAAATCGGCGCATTCGAACATGTGGGAACTCGAAGTAGCCAGGAGGGCTCGTCGGAAAATGCATTGAAGGAGTAACGAATCAGCGGTTATCGCCCTGAGGCAATTCTTGATCTGCTCATGTTTTGCGGTTTCGTCGAGTAGATTAGATGACAGAATGTGATCCATAAATGTCATAATCGAGCTAGGCAGTTGCATGGAATTGAGTTGTTCGAAAGTGTGGTTCACCCTTGACGATGCGTAGAACCCGGGAATACTAGCAAGGAACTGCGCCATGTCACGATCGCCATCCAGAGAGTTAAAGGTCCGCAAGAGGATGGAAGTATCAAGGGACGAAGAACGAGCGTAAGCGAGGTTCTCTGCTTCCTCCGCCATGTCTCTCGGTATCCGCTAGTAGTAACTCCGAAACGATTTCCGAATGCCCTCTGCAATTTCAGGACCCGAGTAACACAAAGTGGTGAAATAACGGATACCGAGTACCAGTGAGCTAAAGCTCATCGAGAATACCCAGATGAGCCTGGTAAGTGGAGTGTAGTACGGGCTGTCGCAGGAAATGGTCGAGGCAAAGCTGACGTATAGTCATCAGCAAAAAACCCTAAAAATTTTATTAATTTAGCAAAGTCGAAATTGCTTATGTAAATTATCGGAGAATTTAAGCTTGTATTATTATCATAACATAATCATGATTGCTTGTGACCGGGCTGCAATCATTGCTGCTCCGTCTGGGTAAGACATAAGTACTTACAATTCCCATGGCCAAGCACGGTTGATTTATAAGCACTCACAATTTTTGCAATAAATCTTCATAAGTCTTATAAGCACTTACAATTCCCAGATAATCTTGGCACTGAGTTCTATCATGCTGTAGAACTGAGTCCGAGATAAAAGATACAACACGACGGTGGCCAAGGTGATTGAGGGTGGCAGTGCGCACGTAACTTTCGAGCCCAAAGCTTGGCCCAAAGCCCGGATTGGCCTTACACCTCATGGGGGGCTCAAATCTTGACCGTCCTGGTCAAGCTACTTCTAAAGAAAGAAAAAAAAAAATCGAGTTTCAGCGTCGAAAATAAAGAAAATGTGAGCTAAAGCTATAGTAGGAAAGGTGGCCTCGTGCATGAAGACAAAGTCGCCGCACCTCTTCGTCAAATGTCGCCAAGTCTTCGTGTGCCAGCTCTAACACAAACCCTACACCTCCAGGGTCGAAAACAATGAGATCGTCGAGAGTTGGAACGGGAATGAGGGAGGCCGGTGTCGAGTGTGGTGAAGGAGATGAAATTGCCGCGTGTCTTCGATTTGCGCTTATGAACGTCTTCGGGTGCCGAGTAGTTGGAACTTGAACGCTTGAACTTGAAGACTGGCCTCTGGTGATACCCTAAACTGTCCCTGAACGCTAGGAAACAGTCTAAGATTGCACAGGGTCTGGGGGGTGTGAAGCGTCGTGAATAGTCGCGCAGGCCTCCGCGGGGCGCGAGCCGTTGTATATCGGTCCGCGGCGGTCACGGGCGCGTCGGTGTCGGAGGACTAGAGCCGCGCGCGAGTGCGGCGACATCGGATGAGGGAACGGTGTCGGTTGGTCGTAGGTGGTCGGAAACGGTCGCGCACGCTTCGGTGTGGCACGAAACTTTGTATGAGTAGTCGCCGGGGTCGGAAACGCGTCGGGTTCGAGTCGCTAAGGTCGCGCGCAAGTGCGGCGTGCTAGGGAACGCAAGGGCTGAGCTTCACTGGGCTCAAAAGTCCGAAATATGTGAGGGAAAGTCTCTCCTATAACCTGAGGTGTAAAAGTGTAATTACATGGCCTATATACTAAGGAGAGTAGGCTAAGGAATGAGGGTGAATTAGATAGACAGGGGAAAGGGGGAAGCTAAAAACGCGAAGGGAAGAGTCCGGGATGAGAGGAAAGCCGAGCGCTCAGAGAGCGCGAGAAAGCGGCGGCGAAGCGCGGGAACACAGCACTTAGAAAGCGCGGACGGGCGCAGGAAAGCACGGGAAAGTGTGGGCGAGCGCGAGTGAATGCAGGAAGTAAGTAGAAACTGCAAAAAATGCCTTTTCAGGGCCCAGGGAGAGCGCAGTTGTATCACCGGGGTCGAAAACGAGGCGGGTGCCACGGGGCGTGAGCTGCCCGAGTCGAAGTTGTTGTGCAGAAATGTTGCATGGCTCAGATGTCTTGAATGCGCCGTTCTGACTGTTGCCGAAGTCTTCAATCTTGCTCTGAAACTTGCGCACAATGGTGGGAACGGTTGATGAAATGTTGAGCATCAAAGCTAGAACTGCTGCGGTGATGAGAGTGCGAAGTAGAAACCAGAGCGAGACAGTAATAGTGGGGGTGAGGGTGCGAAAGACGATGCGCTAGCGTCGACGGAGTTTCGTAGATCAGCTGGGCTTGGCATCCGAGTCAAGGGGCTGATAAGACGAATGCTGGTGTGATATCAAGCGGGGAAGAAACCGAGTCGACTGTCTTGAGCCCGGGAGGTCGTTGCAGTAGTGTCGAGTGGGCCGAAGTGGGTGCGTTTGACGGTGCTTCGGGTGACGCGAGGAGAAAAGGAATGGGTTCGCCTTGCGACGACTTGGACTCGGAAAACTCTGGCGACTCAGAACTCAGCGAGGCGACATCAACAGCAGATACGGGAGTAGACTTAAATTTGCAAGGTCTAGGGAGGGATACTGACAGAGACGACTTGAATGATTGATCGGGCGACAGAGCGACAGGCAGTGAGTCTAGCGTCGAAATCTCCAGCAAAGGCAAGGACAAAAGGGTCGGTGACGAAAGGAGGGGTGCAAACGTCTGGTCAGGAGGGAGCAGCAGCGTACGTGGGGATAGACCAAACTTCGAGACTGGACTCTCAGATGCTGACGCGGGCTCGGACTCGGGCTGATGTTGCGTCGCCGAGGGTAGGTACTCATCAAACGTCGGCATGAAAAAAAGTGCAGGCACGATCACAGGCAAGGAGAACGTGGACAAGATCTCGTGGTTTTCTTTGGCAGCTGAGTGTGCGAGCAAGGAATAATGGGATGGGGTAGGAAAAGAGGCTGAGGGGGGCAACGTGGGCGAAACTGAAGACGATGGAGGCGTGGACGCAAAAATGGGGTCGTTGTCAACAGCCAAATGTACAAGTGACCAAGTATGAGACGGGGGAGAAGCCGAGGGGGGCAACGTGGTCGACAACATGTACACGGGCTCGGGCTGATCAAGCGTCACAGAAGGCACTAGTCCATGTTGAGACTCAAAACCGAGGGCAAAGACGAAGGAAACTGGGGCTGTGGCGTCGACTGGGGAGGTGAGGGAAGTTTGTTGAGGTTACTCGTCGTCTCAGTGTTCGAGGTGACAGCGCGCAACATTTCTCAGAGACCGTATGTGTCTTGCGATCCGTGCTTGGTGACCGGCCATTCACATCTAACACTTGAGGACTGAAATTGCTGCTCGTGCAACCAGGGAGGGAAGGGATTGCCATATGCAAATGCTCCATGTGCGCAAACAAAAACATCTTTGAAGTGGAAGGGGATGTCAGATGGCTGAAATGGATTCTTGCCAAGAAGACGTGGCTGAAGGAGTAACTGTCCCAGCTCTCCCCCCCCCCTAACATGTCACATGACATCACGTAATCACCAATCCAAAAACTCGGAACCAAAAATAAAGTTTCGCTTGAAAATTATGTAACTTATCACAAACATAAATATGACATAATTATCCTCCTTTTTTTCTTTTATTTGTGTGGTGTAAATATAGTACAAACAAAAACAAATAAGGTAAGCAATGCGTGGCAGCGGTCCACCCCTTATACAGTACCCTTGGGCGTGCGTGCGGCCCCCTCCACACAAGCGTGGGACAAGCCCCCTCCCCTGTTTACCCACGAAGGGGTGCGCCCTGCCCCTGTAAGTTATGCGCGCAAAGGAGGCGTGGGACAGGTACGCCCCCCCTTTTGCCCCCATCCCCGTTCACGTCGAACAGGAGACCCGAACACCGCCCCCACCCCCGTTGACTCGCGAACGCAGGACAAGCCCCGCCACTGCAGCCGCCGCTCCCATTTGCGCGCAAGGGGAGGGGGGCACAGGAACAAGGTGTACGGGACAGGTACGTCCCTCGTCTCTGCCCTCCCACCCCCTCCTTTACATGCGAACAAGACACGCGACGCGGGACGGCGTGGGACAAGGCGCGCGCACCCCCCCTTTCCCCTCTTGCCAGGGACCGTGCGCGCAACGCCAGAGGCAGCGTGGTGCCCCCCCCCCGGTTCGTGCGCAGAGGCCACCCGCAAACGAGGGGTCCGCGCGCGGGGATGAGAACAGGCGCACCCCCACACCCTTTGCCCCGCCCCCGTTTGCACGCACGGGCAGTGCGCGAACACGGGCACGGGCTCCAGGTTGGAGTGCACCCCCCTCTCCCCAGGTTCGCGTGCATGGGCAACATGCGAACTGGAACACACAGAAGCGGCACCCCCTAGGGGTACGTGAACCGGGGGGTGCGCTAGAGCCAGATGCGAAAGGGCGGACGCACGGAAGCGCCCCCCCCCCCCCCCCCCCCCCCCCCCCCTTCCCCCGGTTCGCGCGCCAGGCAAAACGCGAACGGGCAACCGCGCAGAAGCCCCCCCCCTCCTGCAGGTTCGCACGCCAGGGCAACACGTGAACAGGCAGCCATGTGGAAGCCCCCCCCTCTCCCGTGGGTTCGCGCGCAGGGCAACACATGAACAGGCGACTGCGCAGAAGGCCCCCCCCCCCTCTCCCGCAGGTTTGCGCCAGGGCAAAATGCGAACGGGCGGCCGCACGGAAGCCCCCCCTTTCCCGTGGGTTCGCACGCCAGGGCAACACGCGAACGGGCAGCCCCCTCTCCCGCGGGTTCACGCGCCAGACCAACACATGAACGGGCGGCCGCGCGGAAGCCCCCCCTCTCCCACAGGGTCGCGCACCAGGCCAACACGCGAACGGGCGGCCGCGCGGAACCCCCCCCCCCTCCCGTGGGTTCGCGTGCCAGGCCAACACGCGAACGGGTGATCACGTGGAAGCCCCGCCTCTCCCGCGGGTTCGGCGCAAGGGCGAAACACGACCACGTGGCCACACGGAAGCGCCCCCCTCCGTGAGTCCTTGTAATTTCGCAGACACACGTGACGTCCGTGGGAAGAGAATTTTGAAGACCGCTGACTCAAAACTCAGCAAGTCCGATAAATCTCGTATTTACTCTAAACAAATAAAATGATTTTTGTACTATTACTAATGAACTCAAGTAAGCTACAATGCCACCGGAGAATGCCACAAACGTGTGCGGTGTGGGGAGGATGCCCGGGATGCGAATGTATACCGTACCATCATCCCCTGCTTCACCGATCCCCCATCAGAGACTTCAGTAGATGAAGACCCATATGGCGCACTCTGTGAGTGCTTGACTTCCCTCATTCTGGACAGTTCCCTACATGTTTTAGGATTCCCCTTTTCCCTGTGTAGCTCATCCCTTGCATTCCCCGGTGTGCTGCATTTGCGCGCAGCCTTAGCGACTCAAGCACAACGCGTTACCAACCAAGGCAGCCACTTGTGCGAAGTTTCGCGTCGTGCGGAAGTGTGCATGACCGTTCCCAACCACATGCAGCCAACCACCCAAGCAGGGTTTCATGTAGCCCACTGTTCCTCCTCCCGGCCTTACCGCACTTGCGCGCGGCGTTAGCTCTTCGACACAGACGTGCCCTCGACTGCCGTGCACATATCTACGACATCTCGTGCCCCGCGGAGGCCTGCACGACTGCTTCCGCCACTGATATGCCTGCGCGCTCTGCCAGTCGCCGGTGAGTTCGCGCTTTTTGCAGTTTCTAGCTACCTTGCAATGCCTTCTGCATTCCTGCACTCGGCCGCGCTTCCTGTGCTCTCTACACACTTCCTTAGCTTACTTGTCTTTGGTATATTGCTCATGGATTTACAACTTTAACACCCAAAGAAAGTAATACTTCTCCCCCACATTTCAGAGCTCCCTCGCATTCTTCAGCGTGCTGCATTTATGCGCGGCCTTAGCGGTTCGAACGTGACGCGTTACCGACCAAGGCGGCCGCCTCTGTGAAGTTTCGCGTCGCGCGGAAGAGTGCACGATTGTTTCCGACCACCTGCGACCACCTGATCCAGCAGGGTTCAGTGTAGCCCTCCGTTTCCGTTTCCGACCTTGCTGCACTCGTGCGCCGCCTTAACCCTTTGACACGGACACGTCCGCGATTGTCACGAACCTCCATGCGACTTCTTGCGCCCCGCGGAGGCCTGCGCAACCACTTGTGACGCTTCACACCCCCAAACTCCTGCGTGTAGTTTAGGTATATGCACGCGCCTCGTCATACTCCCGTGCCGCTACCTGCAGTGTCATCATTTATTTATTATCCTTACATGCAGTATTCCTATCCTGTACCATATGTATTTTCCCCCTTCCACTCAATAAATCGACTTAAATGTTTGGTTGGTGTCTACTGAACAATCGACTTTGACGGTTCTTGCTTACACAATCATCTGATACTCATTTTGGACATTTGTATTTGTCAATGAATTTCATAAATATATTACATTATCGAAAATATTCTAAGTGGCCGAACTTTCGGAAAAGTCTGTGTTTAATTCGGACTTTCGGTTGTGGCCGAAAAACGTGACTTTTTGCGTCACGTGTGTCTGCGAAATTACGCCAACTCCCTCCGTGTATGTGCTCCGGGGGCGCGCGGTTTGGGTGGTGCGTGACCGGGCGGCGCGCAAATGGGAGGCGCGCTGTAACCGAGCGGGGGCATGCGGAATAGGGTGCGTGGCCCCCCTCCCCTCGCTCTCGACTTAGACAAAAAAAAAGTACATATGTTATGTAATATTTATTATGTAATAAACTTGTTTTTCTTTTCATTAAAAAAACAAAGCAAAACAATGGTTTAATTTGCTTTTGTTTGTACTATATTTACACCACACAAATAAAAGAAAAAAGGAGGATAATTATGTCATATTTATGTTTGTGATAAGTTACATAATTTTCGAGCAAAACTCTATTTTTGGTTCCGAGTTTTTGGATTGGTGATTACGTGATGTCATGTGACATGTTAGGGGGGGGGGGAGAGCAAGGACAGTTCTCGTTGAAGACTCTGGAGGCTCGCACCCGGCTTCACCTCTTTGAATCAGCCCGATCGCATCTCAGCCGGGCATCCAGGGATCAACAAGCGTTCTCCATTCCTCGACACTTCGGTGGTCTTACGAACGTTCGACTCACTGGGTATCCATCAAGATATGGAGCAATTTTTGTCTGCCATTCCGGGATTCTATAATTCAAGCTGGGTGAAAAGGGATGTTCCGGCGCTAGAGAAGCTGAATGGCAAGAGACTTGCACCTGCGATTGCGACTTTCATGGACAACTCCCTGTCGTCTGGTCTACTCACCGAACCCGAAAAGTGGGAGCGTGTCACGATTTGTACGAGGGCGATGAACGCGGATCCCCTACTCCTTCAATGTACCCTCCGACAGACCCTCCAAACCCTAAATTCTGATATTTTCAGACGCATCGACTTTGTTCGCTTTGCCCTGCAACACTTGCGCAGGGATGACTCGGATTCAGATCGTTGGATAAAGGATTATGTACAATGCATAGTGGCCGTCGCTATCAATCGCGTACAACCCGACGACGATGCTTGGATCGACATCATTCGAGGCTATCTGGACCCCCAGCACTCCCGATACCGGCAGAAGGACGACATACGACTCTGTAACCTCATGCAACTCACACGGTGGTTGGTGACCTCCCGTCTCAAGGACAGCGACCAATTCGAACAGGGAGGAGTATGGCGTAATGTCCTGACGGAGGTCCGGAAGAAAGCGGCGCCTGAGCTCCAGCACCTGCTCTGCTTACTATGGAACGAGCTCACCGATGTGGCTCAGGGCCGGCGGCAGGCGTCCGAGTCTAGAATGGCTCGATCGAATGCGACGCACATCCTCTCCATTATTCGCACTGTTTACGTTCCGTTGCATGAAGATACGAATTCAGCGACAGTCAAATTTTCTTCGTCCACGGGCTACCGAGATCCTGTGCTTCGGTCACCGTCTTCATACCCTCTATGCACCGTCGATAGTCATCAACTGGACTCAAGAGCCCACATTTACGACTCTGCCCCTACAACCTCTATTCACCCTACCCCGCGTGATAGCGCTGCGCTACCTACGCCCTCTGCCAGTCCCGAGGCGTCGAAGGCTGTCATTCCGGGTCCTTCAAGGCGTCCTTTTGGTGCCGATGATACAGGGGATCATCTTCCGCACCCATTGTTTAGCCAGTATGACGACGTGTAACGCATCCCCCAATCTCTTAGATGTGCAATTAGGTATATATTCCTGTCGGGTTCTCGATATTACCGTACTGATACCATTCGATCATTTTTCTTATCTACTATATATAACGTCCCATCACGCGGTATAAATATACTCGAATAAGTTGGGAAATGTGAGCGTCTCAAACATGACCGGTTAACCCGCCGCAGATTCACAGCTATTATCTACACCTGGAGCCCACCGTGAGGGGAAGCCAGTAGACACCCCCCATTGCCTCGATCTTAACAAGCATCTTGTACCCTTGATTATTGTTGACAACTTTGCGCGCCCCTTGCGATGTGACTTCGATGGATCGCGTAAAGCTTGTTATTACATTGCGAGGTAGATGCGAGGCCAACATAGGGTACGTAGCGTAGGGCGTACATGATACAGAAACGAACTTAATAATATAGGTAGGCTGGATGTCATGCAAGAAAGTAAGAATGTGGTAATCTAGCGTGGAGGTCTCGTTCGCTGCTGTCTCCGACGTCGTACGTCCTCGAGCGCGGCTTTGATCGCTGGTTTCGGTGCGCATTGGGCCCGCCAAATTTCGCTTGCCCGCCTATCACATGTCACACATAAGTAAGGAACATCACAGACGGCAAAGATATCTTTTACCTGATGCGTTGGAGAAACACCACTCCCCGTGCGACGGTCCGAAGGGTCATTCGTCGTGGTTTGGGTGGCAGTCCGGGAATCGGAGAAGTGATCTTTGCGATCATGGCAAGAATGTGCTCCTCGCTGTACGAAGGCAAGCGGTTCACGATCACCTTGGCGCCCGTACAGTTTGGTTGAGAAACTCACCTGCGTTCTCGTCGACTTAAGAGGACCAGGAGGTACCGTTTCTGGTAGCTCAGGTCCATTCTCAGCGTGTTCTCCCTCGTGAACTTGGCCTTCAGATAATGTATTTGGACGATGAGGCCCTTGCTCTCGAGTTTATGCTGGTCGCGGAGGGCTGACAGCTGTGACGAGTCGCTGCGTTATCCCGCGTTCAGCCAGGACCCGACGTGCAGACGGCGGGAGAGGACGACTCACAGGGCGCATTTATGTCCGTTCCATGTCCTCTTCTCTCCTTCCAGCAGGTTGAACTGCTCGTGCAACAGCCTCAGCTCCGCCCCTGCCTGCTTCCGCTCGCGTACGACCGTCTCGAGCTCCTTCCTCGTACCCTCGACCTCTTTGCGGGCCCGACTTCGCTCCGTCTTGCGTTCCGCATCGCGTCGCGCGTTCTCCTCCTCCCGTCGCTTCCGCTCGCCGCGCAGGTCCCGTCCGAGGCTCTCTGCACTGCGCCGTACGCGCGCGAGGTCTGCCTCGAGTGACGCCACGACGACGTCTTGCTCGCGCTCCCGGGCTTGAGCGGCCGCCGCGCGAATGTGTGCGGCTTCGGTGGCTTGCAGCGCGCCGGCTTGGTCCGCAAGCGCCTTTTTAAGCTCTTCGATCTCGATTCTTTGCAAGTCGAGTGCATGGCGTCGGCTGTCGTGAGACTTCTGAGACGCTCTGTGCTCTTCCCTGAGCTTGTCCATTTGCTGTACGGATTGAGTTCAATACACTCTCGCGTTTTGAGGCACATGTGAGGGCCACTCACCTCTGAGGCGTTTTTGAAGCGTTGCTGCAGTTTCTTATGTTCTGCCACGAGGAGAGAGCGCTCATGTCTTAGATGTTCGATTGTTTCCGCATTTTCTTCAGCCTTCACTTCGAGTAGGCGGGCTTTCTGCTCCGCGGTGGCAGTGACTGCCGATACGACGATCGATCTTATTAGGGTTCGGTGAGAATCATGGTAGTACATACCTCGCAATTCGCCTTCCAAGTCATCGTTGTCGCGCTTGACACGTTGCAGTTGATGCTTTACGTCCTCCATGTCGGACTCAGTCCTCCTTAATTGGAGCAGGACATCCTCCTTCTCCCGCTCGGCGCGGCCCTGCTCAACCGTGATGCCCCGTAGACGTGCGCGCTCGACCTTGAGATCCTCCTCCAAGTCTGCTATTGCTTGCTTCGCTTGGTCTAGTTCCTGTGGATTCAAATTCAGGGGCATCAGCAAGGTGTAAATCATCTGTCACGTCGCCAAGTCCACATACACCTAGAATGCCGCTTCTAGCCTTCTCATTCCGGCGCTCCTTTTGCTCGGCTCGCTCTTTGACTCCCTGGACTTGAAGGTTGAGACGGTTGGCGGCGTCCTGAAGTACGGCATTGTCGCCGAGCAGTTGCCGTCTTTCTTCCAGCCATTGCTCCTTCATCAAGGCAAGCTCTCCATTGACGACTTGCAGCTCGGCTCTGAGGGACTCGGAAGTCTTGGCCGGTGTTGACTCGGAGGCGTAGCTTAACATAGAGAAGTCCACCGTGCTGTTCGGTGGCGTCTCGTCTCAGCTGTGCTCCATACATACGCATAAAACGACAACCCACCTTTCATCACCATCTGCGACGCGGTTCAGGCCTCGCAGGTCCACTTTCTGGCGGCAGTGAGGACACTTTGCCTTTGACAGGCGGCGGAGTCGGCGTTCTTCTCTGCGATCGAGCCGTGCGACGTCCTCTTCCAATGCAACGGCCCGCACGCGCTCATCGTTGAGACGCATTTCAAGCTGCACGTTTCCGAACCCTGCGTGCTCAAGACGGTCGAGCTTCTCGTCTATGCTCTCGTTCGCCCGGCCGAGTTCTCTTTCCAAGCGCTGGATCTCGGCAACGTACGGTGCTACAGATGCGTCGGACGGCGACGAACGCAGCCATGTCATCTAGGGGTCCCATTTCAGGGTTGCACGCGAAAGGTGGGAATGAACAATGGGGAAAAGGCTTACGTCTCTCAAGGGAGCGCCTGGAGTTTTGGGCGTCTTCAGCGTCATATTGAGCACTTGACGGTGGACCGGCGAGATGCCGCTCGCATTGCCAAACTTGCTGGGGGAGTTCCAGCCCACGACCTCGCGTTTCAGATCGTCGAGGTGCTCTTGCAGATCTTCCTTTTCCTTCTCCAAGAGTTCGATCTTTGCGTCACGCACGCGGTCGAGCGCCTTGCGTGCGGGAGAATGGGCGAGTTCGTTGTTCAAGCGGCCGATTTCACGGTGCGCGTCGTCGAGCTCTCGCTCCAGCGCCTCGATTTGTTCCTCGGCTTCTTCAAGGTCCGCGTTGCGTTCGTCAGTGCGCGACTTCTCCGCACGGTCCCGCTCACGCTCGAAGACCGCGACTTTGCTTCGCAACTCGGCAAGCACTTCGCCATCCGCACGCATCTTCTGCTCAGCAGCGTCGAGCGCGTCCTCCAGCTGCTTCACAAGCTCGGAATCGCGTTCGGCCTCGCGCTTGAGCGTCGCGGCGGCACTGCCGTCCATTGTGGCCTTTTCGTGTGCCTCTTGGATTTCTCGCTGCAAAGCCTCTATATGGTCCAGTGCTACGCCAGCATCTGCCTCAAGTTCCGTGATATAGGCTTTGGCGTCCTGGAGTTCGTGCTCGCATTCTTGTAAATTGGCCTCTTGTCCGGAAAGCTTGCGCTCAAGATCCTCCAACCGTGCGTCCTTGACTTCCAAGTCGTCTTGAAGCTTCTGAGCGCGCGATTGCTCGCCCTGAAAGCGATGGTCTGCTTCAGCTACCTCGTCCTCGAGTTGTTCCACGTGAGACCGCAAGTCGCGCAACTCTGCGGTGCTTTTGGCTATCTTCTCGTTAGCATCGTGGAGTTTGCCTCCCAACTCGCTGTGATCTCCGAGCATTTTCTCTGCATTCTCAGCCCTTGTCTGAGCGGACTCGGCTTCCTCCTCGGCGCGCCTCACGGCCCTTTCTAGTTCCTTGAGCTGCCGCTCCTTCTCCGTAGCATCGCGCGCGGCAGCCTCAGCGTTCTCGGCTTTGGCCTCTAGATCGTGGATAATGGTTTCAACGCCGCGCTCGACCTCGACCATGCGATCGCGCCAGCGTTCTTTGTCTCTTGACCTTTCGGCACGCTCAGCCTCAAGTGCCGCAACCGCTCCGTCCCGCTCCCGTCGGTGGTCATGCAGCTCAGCACGAAGCTCACCGAGCTCCGTTTCCATTTCCAGCTTTTCCTCCATCCATCCTTCTCCGCCCGCGTCCTCCTTCACATCGCCCAACGTTGGTCCGATATCGCTCAACCTTCGCCCAGCACTCGACCGTCGGCTACCAGCACTGCTGGTAAACGTTTGCTGCTGTCGAAGAAAGTCCACCTCCTCGACCAGGGCCGCATTTTCCTCGGCAAGGCCGACGTTCTCGTTGCGAAGCAGTCCAACTTGGCCCGCTAGGTTCTCACTTTCCTGCTGTAGCCGCCGATTGAGACCGTGCAAATACGCGTTTAGCTTGCTGGCATTGAAACGGCCAATACCGTGTCCACCGGCACCCAGACCGATGACTTGGTCGAAGGAGGCGTTGGCGCGTGGAAGCGCAGTGAGGTCTTGTGGGGATGCGGTGCTGGCGAAAGATGGGCCCTCGCCAGCATCCTCCGACTCGGATCCCGGTGCCGTCCAGCCTCTCGCAAGCGGATGAGAGAGGCGGCCGATGGCGCGTGTCCGCTGTCGTGGGGCGGGCGTGAAACTAACGGGAGCCACATTGAAGGGCTTAATAGTGGCGACCGACGTCTGCGACTGCTCAGCGACGCTCTTCATACCACTGGACTGGCTAGACGGATCGGGTGAAGTAGATTCGTCCTCCTCCTCGAGCATAGTCGCGTGCGCAGTGCGTGGAGGACGCGGGGTAGGCTGTGCGAATCGCGGGCGCGCAGTCGAATTGATGACGTCTATGAGAAATGAACGGCGTCGCGAATACGGAGTAGCCAGGTCATTATGGTCCGTGTCGCTCTGTTCGGACGCGACTGCCGGCGTCGAAGGCAGGCCGGGCGCGAAGAAGCGCGGTCGAGGACGCGGTGGAAATGCAGGAGTTGGTGTAAACATGACAGATGGGCCCGGAGATGATGCCGCTACCGAGACTGTGGGAAGAGACAGCGTGTCTGCGCGATTAGATGAGACGAAGACTGGGGTAGCAGAAGGGTGGGATGTGGGCTCCTCAGAGGAAAAGGTAGGCCCCGGATCGTCTGGAAGCTCGTCAGAGTCTGCGACGCTGTTGGCCTGGGCCGTTTCTTCGGGGGTGGTATGATCATCGTTCCCGGCGAGCGCCTGCTCCAGATCTTGCTCCAAATCCCGTGATCCAGAGGTGTCGCTCGGAAGTGGCAAATCGCCCGGAGAGGGAGGCTCGCCATCGGAGTCGTGGGGTGGTGGCGGTATCGAAAGTATGCTGAGCGACGGAGCATCGTCCGCATGTGTTGGTCCAGCAGACCTGCTAGAATGGGGTGTAGAATTCGAGGGTGATGAGGGCGACGAAAGCGTCTGTGTGAGAGACGGTGTACGTATGCGTTGTATCGGTTTACGAAAAGAGACATTTCGCATCTTGTCCAAAGGGCTGGGCTATACCATATAGTTGAATGGTGACCTCGAGGTAAACTGAGGACGCTGCGTACCTTAGGCTCTGACCTGAGACTAACAGAGTAGTTGTACTTCACGGAGTTTGTGTGCCCGTCCGCAGCCACGTCCTCAGGTGAAAACGGAGACCCGACGTGACTGAGAGGTTGCAGCGCCTCTGCTAACGACAAGTCGTCGAGACCATCTTCGTTAATTTCCGCCTCGTCCAAGCCTACCCTGTTCGGCGGTGGATACGGCGGTATTGCACTGATATCGTCAAAGCTGATGTTGGTTCTCTGCGTAGATGCAGTTGGCTTGAATGAACTGCCAGCCGACGAGGAAAAAGCCGATCCAGATCGACTGGCGCGACTAGCGATGGATTGTGCAAAGCGGGCAGTACTGGGAGTGTTGGACTGCAAGCGGATAGCAGAGGAAGGTACGGGGGTTGATTGAATGGGGGAGGACGTGTCGAGTTGGCTTTCTTCTGAAGTGGTGGTGGTGGTGGTGGCGTTGAGAACGTTCGAGTCATCGAAAGAGGGAAGATCTGGAAGCGAGGGAACGTCATTTTGTTCGTCTGCCTCGATTCTGCGCCAAATCCTGGACGGTGTCTCGACAAGTGCCATTCTGACTGTTGACAATCATTGCAGCACGCGCACGACTCTAACCATCACGTGAGCGTGTCACCCACCCGCATTCCCCAGTCAGGAGCTCACTTGTGATGACCACCAGATGGCCGACGCGGAATGCCCAGTATGTATAAATTCTTTCAAGTTGGAGAGAATGCGCTCTCTCCATTGCGGTGAGCAATACCGCCAAACATTCGCGCATGACGTTTCATCACCACCAGGACATACCTATTGCTCGTCATGCGTTGAGCGGGTCATCACGACCCGTGTTCTCAAATGCCCCGAGTGCAGACACGACTTTGTAAGGGGGGACGTCAGACGGCTGTTTATCACACCATCCACTAGCAACGATAATTCGGTGGGACAAGCAACTCTCTCCGACTCAGCTGAGGAAGACGGCTTCATTAGGCAGGCGACCCACATCGCGAGTCGGCTTAAAAAGATGGACGCCAATTCATCACCCCAGACCTTAAAGTTTGCTGTAGAGATAATGGAAGATGTTGCCACCATCCAGAGCAAGAGAGCACAAGTGCGTTCTCTCCCCCCTCAACTCATGGATATGTCCCACAGTGGCTATAGGAAATCCTTTGGAAATCCGTGCGAGAGTTTTGGACGACCCTGGTCCCATTTTTTGAGGAATGGCAAAATGTCAAAGATTTACCGAATCAGATATCTGCCTTTAAACAACAAGCAAAGGAGCTAGATGCAAGATGTGCTGACCTTGAGCGAACGACCGAAATCTACCTCAAACAACGGGAACAATATTCAAAAAGTTTGGAGGCCAAGGACCGGGAAATCGCAGAGCTAAAGATGACACTTCGCGACGCCGATGAAAAGAGCACAGAGGAACGGGAACGGTATCGTGTTCTCCTCGCACGTCACAGTGCATCCGTGCGTTTCACTGCTAGCCAACTTCTCCAACGTCCTCATCTATCAGGAAACCATCTTAGGAAACCAAATACCGTGCTCAGGTCAAGCAGCTCAAAAAAGATCTTAAATTCCGAGAGCGAGAGTCTGTCACGAACAAGCTGCAGTTCGAGGAAGAATCTCTCATCGTTGAACCTGGTATGCCATACGAAGGGACAAGATCGCATCGTCTGGACGTTTACAACGACTCGGAGGGCCGTAAGGTATGCAATAGACGTGATTTCCGACGACCACCCCTGAATATAATCTGTTATTTTCCAATTCCAGCTATCGCCCCAAGAAGAGGGTGCACGCACCCCAAAATCCGATGATCACATTTCCGAGGATGAGATCGATTCTCTGTCATCGTTCCACTCGTCTACCCAACCTGAATCACAAGGACGACAAGCAAAGCGGTCTCACAGATCGAGCTCCTCCTCGTCCTCGCTCCGGCGCCCGCAATTTGGCTCGGATTGGAATTTGCCACGACTGCGCCCACGGAAGCTGGCGGCGTCGGAATCGCTCCCCCTCCAATTGGATCCCCAGGGAAGGCCAAAGGGCCTGCTCCAGTGCGGCCCGCGAGTGCGCGTGAAGACAAAGTAAGCGACGTCAGCCCGTCGCCCGTAAGTTATTTAGCTGAGCGCTGGCTCAGAACGCATCCGTAATAATGCTGTATTGGGGTAGCGCTGTCAAGAAGGCCTGTATCATTATGAATGGTTGTGCAGAAGCACGGTTCCGAACACGATGCATGATGTCAAAAGGGCGACGCGAAGAACGCGGTCATTGAAACTACGGTATGATACAGTAAACGTGTGTGATGTAATGATACTGTATTACAGTATGTCGTGTGCCCGACGCTGTCACTTAGTACTGCGAGGTGGGAAGAAGCGCACGCCGTCTCCGTCCGATATGCTGATGAGCTGGGCCCGGCCGCTCTTGGCAAGCACCGCAATCGCACCGCGCAACAGGGACTCTGGGATCCCCGAAAGTGCTGACGGCACCGGTGGATCTGAGATCTCGTAGAACGTGAGGATCGTGTTTAATTGTCCGGTGTTTGTCGCCTTTGAGACATGATCGCGGGAAGGAGGGGATCGTCAGAAGAGCGAATAGAGAATCGGAGGAGCAACGGCACACAGACCCATTCGTGAAGGGCGTCGGCCCACTCCTCGGGCGACCGCCAGTAGAGCAGCACCGCCCGCGTTTGCTTGACGGGCTCGTACACGGCAAGGTCTTTGTTGACCATGACATCAAGTAGATGAACGAGATGATTAGGCATCAGCCTCTCTTTTCATTTCATGTTATTTTGTTCTTACTGGATGGACAAATAGGACCCACTGTTAATTCTCGGATTTCTCAACACTTCGTCCCATTCTCCACCCGGTACTTCGGCGTCCTCGAGCCGCAAAGTGAATAAGCGGCGGTGACGGGCGTAAGCAAGGAGCAAACGCGTCCACTGTTCCGTAAACCCGGCCTGTGTGGCGGTGTTTGGTTGTTGGCTGTATGTAACGAGGCTCAGGGACGAGAAGATATATGAAAGGGATCAGGCAAATAATACTGACGTGAAGAAGGGCGGTGCGGAATGGATGGATGGGAGGAGAAAGCCTAGATAGGAGAGAGGTCAGGACACAAGTTAGACACGACCATATGAGAACGGGAACACACCACTGGCAGTCTTGTATGTGGACAAGTTCATGTTCACGCTCAAAGTCGGAGTAGAGTGCGCATGAGAGTGGGAGAGACAAACCGGACCGGGAGATCCGAGCTGACGGCTGCTGTGCCTGTTCATCAACGCCAACACCATCACAGATCGAATTTAATGCACCCAGTGCCAGTGTGCATGGGAAAGTAAAACTGACGCTTGCTCGATAAATACAGTAAACTGGAATGTATGACTGCCTGAATACACAAATTGATAAAATTTGCTTGATATTTTGCCAACACAAGTGATGAGTCCTCGCCACGACGATAAAGAAAACCACCCAAAATCTAGTTGTACGACGGTGTTTGCAGATGCCGTAGATCGGAAGGACACGCTAGATGCGGGATCACTATCGCTGGTGTTGATGTGGTTGATTTGGTTAGATGTTCGAGGTAAGGCGGGGTGGATGATGTTCTGCGTCTCTTGAAGGTCCTCTGTTGCTCGGTACCCGCCATTGACGACACGTCCTCGGCCGGATAATGGTGGGTCACGTAGTGTGTAACATCGGTATGAGCAGGCGTTTCAGCTCCGTTGAGCTCTGGAGGATGGTGATACTCGGGCCAATCGCGGAAACTATCCCCCTCAGGTTCCTCTTCCAATTCGGGCTCGTGTTTCCTGCGTCAAAACAGTCAGCCGTTGCTCTCCGGACTCTGAAACCCGCTTCAGTCGGAGCTCACCGGTCGACATCCGATAATTTCCGCTTGAGTGCGTCATACTTCCGAGCGAGCTCATCTCGCTCGTCTCGTAGGATTCGTGCCTGATCCTGTGCCATACGTGCGAGTGTGCTCAGCCCTACGTGGGCAGCGACGTGGGCGTTGGCACGGGCACGCCACGCGTGACAGCTTTGTCTCAGAATGGCATTCTCCATGTGCAATCGCGCCGTGATCCTTTCTACCTCGTCTGCTGAGGTACTAGATGAAGACGAAGATGAGGAGGGATCGAGGGGAGGCGCATTCAAGTATAGACGGCGGAAAGGAGGCAAAACATATGGGCGTAGATGCGATGGTATGAGGAGGGGATTTGGGGTAACTGAGTCGGGTAGATGAGAAGAGGCCGGTAGTACCGACAAACGAGATGGACGCACCTATCGAAACCGGCTCACGACACGTCGGGCAGCAAGTAACAGGTGAGGATGGCCCCGCGGTAGCTTTGATAGCTTCTAATATGCAGGTGTGGCAGTACACATGTCCTGAGATGGAAATGTCAACTTTGACGGTAAGGAAGCCGGAGGGGGGTACGTACCACAGGGGAGGGCCACAGGTGACTTGAGGGTGTCGAGGCAGATGGCGCAGGTGGACATTGGAAGGATTTGATAAACAGGTCAGACACAGGAATGCGGACAGAGTTTTATATTGCGGGTACGGGCGGCAGAAGATAGACTAGGACAGAACCGGGAGCGCGGCGGGTGGATACTGAGTTGGGAGAACGAGTTGAGGGGAATGAAGCTTTGCTCTCGTACGAATATTGGGTTGTTTTGGGGGTCATTGAAACCACGGCACAGGGATTTTGCGGAGGCGGCAGTGACAGTCACGGATCGGGCCAATGCGTCGATCGACCGAGATCTCGCGATTCATCAACTCACCTCCGTTTGCGTCCGATGTCTCTGATGACTAATCTTACCCTAACCTTGTCGTCGTGTATCGTGTAGCCCCCGCCTCTCGCCAGAATCTTCTCTACAAAGTAAAGCGGCCTATTTCATGAAAGTTACCATGTTGGGCTCTACGGATCAAGAACTTGGCGTTGGCCAATGTGTGGAGAAAAGACGCAGAGAACAGATAATCTAGTCCAAGAACACACGTCCAGTTCCGAGCCACCGTCAAGGTTTGTATTCATATGATTCATCGTTCGGAGTGCTCACGACCCTCTCTAGGCGTGGTCAATGGGTGTGGCTATAGCGAGGCTCAACAGCCTTCACCTTCTGGAAACCTTCTCACACCTACCCAACCATAGTTCCGCTCTGGAAATCTTCCAGCAATTGCCATCTGAATCAGATGTCATTATATGTTCCATCAACGTATGATGCCAACTCATTAAACCCTCTGTTGGGCTACTCACCGAACTGGCACTGCATGAGCGCCCTGACTTCCTTCGAATGTCAGACAGACTATCAAACGCCGTCTAAGGCGAAACTTCAGGTCATACAATGATATTCGTGGCATGCTTTGCCACGAGCTGATGCATGATGCATGGGGCGGCCATGGTAACAACGTAAGTTCCGACAACACCCCCTCTTCCCGCACACTCACACGATAATAAGTTTAAGGAGCTGAACTCTAAGCTTAATCGGGAGGTGGGCGAGTCTGGGCAGAGAACACGCGACAGCCTTACACGTTACAGAACGTGTTCGTGGTCAGGGAATCACGTAAGTATTGGAGTACTGTATAACACAATACGACATGGTAAGTGCCAGGCGAGACAAGGCGAGGCCTCCGTCAGGCTCCTAAGCTGAGGGGCACGCGATCAAGTGACTCATCCCCATATCACATTAAAGAGCTGCGGGAGCTCACGGGAGCCGTATACAGTACCCGAGCCCAGGCTATACTTTTGCCAGTTCATACAAGACGGCCATGTAAGGGAACATATATACTCCATTTGAAATGCCTACACCAGCGAAGAATGCGGGGGTACCATAAAGCGCTGTCGGAGAGGAATCCCGTGACGGACCAAGATGAGAGAACCGGGTCGGTGATTAGATGAATACCGTTGCAGATTATCATCTATGGCAAAGCAGAATAATTGAACACCCAGTTTGGCACCACGACCGTCCTCGACCGCCCGTGGTGGCGGTAAGTCGAACAAAACTCTGTAGCTTGATCCCTGATATGAATAATTTTTCCGTTCTTATCCTAAAGTTGTTTTCTGCTTCAAGTTGTCTTTCGGCTCCGAATGACCGCGATCACACTGCGATCAACTGTTGCCCCCTGATATTGTAGATGCAACTACGTGACTCCGAAATCGGCGCATCATCATCAAACGATCATCATAGAACAAGGGATGATCTGGTCAGCCACGCGTCACGCACAATGCCACGCCTCTGCTTACCCCTCTACTACCCCAAGTTCACCGTCTACACGTTTACCGGCGGCTAGAACGAGGAAGCGTGCCCCTGATGCCAATCCTGGGTGGACCTAAGCCTGGGCCTAAGAACCCTACGGGTCTAGCCCACCATTCCGCCTCGCGGACCTGTAAAACATGGAATATTGTCGGGGACGCGGCGATGAATTTGAGTGTCGTACGGTCTTCAAACTTGGAAAGCTTCTCGAGACCCGGCCTCGCCTGGCGATGCCGCAAGTGTGAGACGAGCCCCCGTGGCACTCGGGATACGCAAGACTTGGCCCCCTCGTCGTCGTATCAAGTCACCGGACACCTCAGCAGCAGCAGCAGCAGGCTGCTGCGCTTCGGGTGATGTCGGACGCACCTAGCAGTTCGAGTCCATGGATGTGCCAGATTAGGTCCTGTTTTCCCTATCGTGTAAACCTTCGCTCGACTTTGCGGAGGTGCAAAGGAGCCATGGCAACGCGGGGACGGGATGTCGATATGATATCGTCATCTGGACAAACGTGGGCCTCACCACTTCTGATTGAGGTGTGTCCTAGCAGTACCTCCGCGCTCCGAGTCGTGGCCGATAGGCTCGCATACTACTCGCTGCTTCTCTTCTCGGCCTCGGACATACCCACCGAAATCTGTCGGTGATTATGCAGCAGGTGCTTCTCTCGTAACTAGGGGATGACCCAGATTTTATTCCTTGACCGAAGTGGCCCTATGGCATCATCGTCATCACCGAGGAGAATAATGGCTCAACTGGCCACGGCAAGCTCTAGCCTATGACACGCCATCGCGTGTACGTCACTTCCTCATCCTACAGTACGATTATCCGAACCCAGCAGGAAGTGCTCTTTTGTCCTCTGTTTCTAGGTATCACAAAAGATACTCAATGCCTCAATCTGGAGATATCATTATCGATGTGGACCACCCGAACTTCCGTCCTCGGCGACAAAAATCGCTAGGATCTATTACAGGGGAGCCCTGCAAGTCTAGACTCATTTACACGTTTCACGTAGAGTGCGTGGATTGTTAAGCCTGACGTTGGGTGTCTCGTGGAGACTGTATGCCTCGGGCTCGGGCTGGCGTTCCTCGCTGAGAACGGAAGCGACGAACGGACAAGTGACACATGCACTGACACAAGGAGTTCTTCCATTGCGAGGTATGGTACCGGCGTGGTAATACCCAAAATTCCGGGGTGTAGCTAGACGATGAATGAATACTTGGCATAGCGCTCGTTGCCTGCGTTACCTTCCACGTTCACTTGGTGTAACTGTTTCGATCCAAAAGGCACAGCGTGAGATGACAAGTCTTGAGACCATGTAAATTGCACGTGAGAGCTTACCGTTACGGCAGTCAACCGTCCCAATAAATCCCGCGTTATCAGTTCCCAAACGGGCTTTTCGGACGCAGTGATGAACTTGAAAAGAATGTCCTCGCGATTGAACCAAGGCTTAGTATGGGATGAACCTCGTGGTGACAAAAATGAGCAACCCGATTCGCATCGTTTCATCCTAATATGGTCGCATCACACGGGTTCTCACCAAGTTGTTGTTTTTTTATCGGTCGTCCCATCCAGTGAGCCTCGGTCTCCGTGCCAATACTGACCGGAGTCGTGCCCATTCCTGTTTCCCGTTCCTGTAGGCAACCGTATGGCTGTTCGCGCGGAGGTGCCATCAGTGGCAGTGGCGTAGGGAAGTGCCGACAAGATGTACTGAACACAGGTCAGGTGGACAAGCAAGGTGATCACACAGTGCCGGACGGCTATGCGGAACAGTTTATAATAACACATAGATAGAAGCTCGGACCAAGAAAGTAAACCCAGGTGGATAAATCGGGAAAAGATAAATCTAGGCACAGATGGCCTGTTTGACCCGACGCACGTTTTTATTGGATAAGGCGAGCGGTCGATGTTCAAAGACAAGGCCAAGAGGAGCACTCGGATTTACTTGCGGGCAGCTGACTTGGAATCTTGACACACACCAGGAAAAGGCATAGGGGCAAGGGAAAACTATTCCCAACTGTGTTTGGACTCGACCCATTGCAACTGTCGTTCGATACCCGAGGCAGAAGAGCTGCGGGTCGCCCGGAGCATGTATGTAGCCATGGGATTGCGGCCGGAGCCAAAGCACAGAGCATTTATAAGCGGAAATGGCTAGTGAGGAATGAAATATAATAACTAAGTTCCGAAGAATGGCAATTGAGTCATCATATGATGTGTCTGGGGAAACGAGCGCTGTGTATGGATTGGTTTGAGTGCGGGGCTGGTGTCCGGCGTGTGGGGGGAGAGTTGCCCGAGAGGCACTAGCAGGAGTTGTTGGAGTGGCTGTAGTGGTCCGTGCCCGCGGATCGCCGGGTGACGGGGAAGTTGAACCGGTTATGTATCTGAAAATAATAATAATAATATTGGGTGGCCCGGGACTCAACAAAAAAAGAAGATTTGCTTGTTTGACCTTTGCTCTGCTTTGGCCGTTTGGTCGTCATCCCTCGCCTCGAGCTCGAGCGAGCTGCAAACGCCTCTGCCTTTCATCTTCTACCATCCTTCCAAAACTCGCCTCCTTTTTCTCCGTTTTCCCCCTCCATTCCCCCCTTTCCCTTTCTTTCGTGTGAGGCGGTCCGATCAACGGTCCAGTGCCCTGCCACTCGGTAAACGACACACCGAAACTCCCTCTAAACACCGCACCTCCCTCCCCTCTTCCTACACTCCTCCCACTCGTCCCCCTAACCCCTTTGTCCACTCTCTCGGGAAGTCGGCCTTGGCTAGCCTAGATGGCCAATTATCTTCCCGTTCTTCTCGTTTCTGTTACTACCAACGCGATCCCCGATGACTCTTCACTATCTACTCAACCTCGTGGTCAGGTCGATTACCTTTCGCATGAATGGCGGGAAGAAGACGTTTGGCGTTCATGGCGCAATATGACGCGCCAAAAGAACGAAATTGCTAACGGTGTTCGTCTTGAAAACGCAAGCTGGAGGACTTGGTGGAAACAGAGGAATAAATTAAAAACCATTAGTCCAGAGACGCTCAACTGGTATGTCTTCACAACCCTTCCCTCCACTTTGTCATCGTGTTCTCGCTTTTGGTTGGAACATGTGACGCTCATACATGCGTTTTCTTTCCAGGCTTAAAGACTCAGATGTCACTTGGCTTTACGGTCCTCTCCACACAGCTATCGATTGGGACCCACTTCCTCAACCTAGTGGTGACCCTCCGGCATTCGATGGACCGTCCAATGCTCAGGACCATTGTCCACCTAGTTCGGTCGCCGAGCACTCGTCCCCATTACGCTCAAAACCAATTTTGAAACACCGCAGCATAAGCGATCTCCTCACCAGTGCTCTTCCAAATTTCAGTCATACCGACGATGGCCTCGAGGATCAAATTGAGCTCGCTGAGGACCAAGACAATGTAATACATACCCCGCCTACACGTCCCCCCCTTTTGCATACAAAAAGCGACACGAACGTGGCGCGCTGGTCCCGCAAAAGTCCATTCCGCAAAGATTCACCTCCGCGTATCGTAGCTTCCGCTCGTCAACCCCGATCGCCCGAGATTGCAGACCCTGTAATCGCGCCAACCCTGGCAGAGCGCTCTGGTTCGAGCGACTCTGCGCGCGAGACATCAAGCAGCTCGCAGGACCTTAACGTATGCTCTTCCGGCGGAAAGAAGAAACACATCAGCTTCAACACTTTCGTGAGGCAGTGTATCGCAATTGATTCGCCGCCCAAGCCACGCCGAGGTAGCCTACCCGGAGAGACTAATGACCTGTACCATGACTCTTATGATGACGGGTCAGTCTCACGTTGACTCATTTCAGTATATCCTAATTTTTTCTTTCTCTTTCATCGCTATTGCATAGCTACGAGGAGGACTCCGAAGTTGGGTTCAATGACCCTGATGATGTCCTTGATGAGGGTGGACTATTCTCTGAAGGGCATAATGGATCTGACTCAGATGAAGAGGGCGAAATACTCGAAATGCGCACCTCCTTGGGGCGCTCACGGTCTTCATCCTCATCGCGGTCCCCAGGTGCTGCCGAGTACCCCCTTCGTGTCCAACCTCCGTTTGCATACTCTCACTCCCCTCCTCTCGTCCGCACGGGATCTTCCGATAAGGAACATGTGACTATAGCACCGATCGCGCCGACACTTCTCAAGACGACTGGCGTCGGCAACCACTTTGTTGTCACAGATCTCGGCGGGCGTGAGCGCACCCCTTTCACCACTCCTGTTAACCTCGTCTATGTCCCCTCCTTTGGGAACGGCTATGCATTACCGAGGAAGAACTCCGGTGAGGGAAGCTCGACCGATGACGTTTACAGGCACAAGGGCGGTCGATTCAGCTCTAGCCCTGGCACAAGCACAAGTACCAGTGCGAGCAGTAACTCACGTAGTCCACCTCCTACGATCCCCGCCGCAGAGGCCCTTCCAATCCCACGGGTATTGAGTCCCCCGATTCTGGAGAGTCCCATGGTATGCCACGATGACGCATATGACTACTTTCGCTCGGCCGCTGCTGCGCAAGTTCTCAGCGCAGATCTCCCCATCAACATGCGACAAGCGGATCTCGGCGCGGACTTTGGTCCTGAGACAGGTGCGCTCGGCGTCCATCTAGGGCGGGCTGTCGACATGCCGGAGGTCGTGGTAGTGAATGACGAAACTGGAGCGATCGAAGAGCGATGTGAGGGTCGTCACCGCTCGCGGTCGCGTTCATATTCCCGGTCCCGTAGTCGAAGCCATTCGCGGACGCCGAGCCCGGCAGAGCCAATGTCAACAGTCACGGAATCTGACGCTGCACGGATACGCTCCACCACATCTACACCCCCTTCTCTACCATTGGACACCACTCATCTCTCACCCCCTGATTCCTACCCTTCGCGTGGCCGCACACCACCAGGCGTGCCATCCCGATCTCGAGCACCCTCAAATGATGGGCAATCCTCTCTGGAGCACTGCCGCGGTCGCTCGGCAACGCGCAACTCTTCCTTCTCTGACCGCGATCGTTCTTCATCAAGAACGAGCCTTGTCGGTGGGACCAGCTCTCCACTGGGAAGTGTAAGTCCGACAGGTCCCAGAGCGGGGCCTGTTGGCAATAGCATCTACTCGGTGTACACGCAGGGGCTCAATAGCGCAAGACGGGAAAGTGAGAGCGCGGAGAGTAGTAAAGAGCGCGGTCGCGGTCGCGCTGATCATCGAGCGGGTGTCAGCGAAACAAGCGCGAGTCCTCAAAGGAAGACATCCCCCGACGATAGCCGAAGCCCAGAAGCCGCCGTTGCGGCTGTCTCCCCGGTCCTTTCCCCAGCCCCAAGATCAAGTCCTGTGACTCCATCTTCCTCACTTCCCGTCGCTTCCCCAGAGCGCTCCCCGTCGCCGTCGTCACCTTACCCGCATTCCCAACCGATCGTGTCAAAACCGACGTTAGTGAGAGCGAACATTGCACCACTAGAGGACAAGCACCCTCGCCAAGCTTCGAATACGTCTTCGCCGTCCGTCCTGCGCCACATATCTGTTGCGGTTCCTGCACCACCAGAACAGGCGCCCGCATCCGTGCTTGCTGAGAAACCACAGTCGCCGACGCTTGCGCCATCAGCGAGGGATTCTCTAACCCCTCCGAGTAGCCCGAGCGAGCACGGCACATTCGTAGGACGTGCTGCAGAAATCGTGTCGACCGCGCGGGGTCTGATCGGCGCGCTTTGGTCAGGGAATAATAGTCATAGTCCTGGTGTTCCATGATCCATCGCCCGTAAGTTGCTAATCGATCTTGATTCCTCATCCTCGTGACTGATTGTCCGCTGAAGGATCCTCTACTGAGATCCGAGCCTGAGCCGCTGTTCTTTTTCTCTACACATTCTACGTAAATGCGCTGTTGTGCCCATTTTCTCTTCTCTTGAACCCCCAGTGCTCCCTTTGTATACCTGCAATTAATCCCCTCCCCCTCTTCGGCATTTAATTCTGGCGTGCCAGCGTTCGATTGCAACATTGTTTATATCTATGCATCCTTTAGGCACTTTACCGCTTTCACTCTTACCCTCACTTTTTTTGGACCCGCTCCATTATCATAATTAGTATTGCAGCACGAAGTGTCATACTAACGATATTGTACTACTGGACGACGTCGAATCATCTGATGATAGCCAACGCATAGTCGACTCGTCAAAACGTAATCGCGTCGCTCGAAGAGGCGTGCACATGTATGTATTGTTAGTCCTTGTTCAACAAATGTACTTGTATTGGTTAATCATTCGGCGATCCGAAATCTCGCGGGTAAACTCCACGCAGGTAGGGAGACACTGCGGTATAGTATTACACCACCACGACCCTTGAAGTTAATCCCTCTGTTATTCGACGTCGCACGGGTAATCATGATGGCCCCCGACGGGCGGAAAGAGCGGCAGAAACTATTCCGCGATCTTTCCAGCTTCCCCCTACAGTCATCCATGGCTCTTTGGACCACTCAAATCTTTTTGACCTTCGGGAACTTTTTATAGTGGATGATCAGTCAATTTAAATAGACAATATGTTAGCTATACATGTAAGCTACCCAGTGATAACTTCAGAACCATTATCGGATTGTGTTGAACGATGCAATGGAGGAATCAGTGCAAAAAGTCCTTATCAGCTGCAACTGAGTCAATGGACCAACGGGCAGTTTCCAAATCGGGAGAAGCAACAATTGTTGTCATTGGCCCGCATCACTTTCGGTTCCTGAGTTTCCCAATTTGGCAGGCATGATGTAGCACAGAATTGACCTGTTCAGCGTTCTTCTGTGGATATCCTGCGATCCCACATTGCTACCTCTGAAATGACTATCTGGAGTTCACTATATAGCATGTAATTTGTATATGGACACAAAAAGTTTGCAAAAATACAAGCATTTCCCATCTGTTTTCATTCATCAAATTTCAGTTTTTGCCAAAAATTATAAGAAACACGTCTACTGCGACAACTACTCATTATACCTCTATAAAAATTTGAAGGGACATGCATGAGTACTATACATTGTGTATTACAAAAAGTCCGAAGTGATTTGACCAAAAATGCGGTCGTTGAAGTCGTTTGGTCCATTGACCCCGATGTTCCATTGAGCCATGGATGACTGTATTGGCCCCTCTTTGTCTCATTTAGCTGCTGTACAGAGAGCTTATCGCCGGCTGCACACATCACTATCGCCATGTCACCTCCGAGCCACAGCATCCGGCCCAAGTGTTCAAGAACAGATCACCTCTCCTGTCCCGTTTGGTCCACTATTCGATCGCGCCGACGCAGATGCAGTTCTGATAATGTCACCTTCCGAGTCCACGGAGCGATTTTGTCCTTGGCATCGTCTTTGAAAACCATGTTCTCAGCCCACAGATTGGCACTGACGCCGTCTCTCAGGGCTTGCCTCCTGTAATCAATCTGTTTTGGCGAATCTGCTGACGGTGGTTTATCCTGTCATCTCAGTCAAACCATGTTCCCCGAGCGATTTCCTCGCCTCCATCGTGACCGCCAAAAAGTATGAGATGGCCGTTCCGTCTCGGTCTCACCGTCACTTTGCAAACTCAGGTGCTGTTCAAAATTGTCCAATGGACGCCTTCTGTGTCGCACATACGCATGGACTGGCGGGGGTAGCTCGTGCAGCTGCGAAAGCCTCGCTTCAACACCCGTTGACCCTACGTGATATCCCCGAGGACAACCCGAAGTTAGGCCCTGCGGATATCCCCGCGCTTCAGTGTCTGCTGCAATACCGTCGAGCTCGCTGTCGTTTCCACACTCCGACTTCTGGATATCCCTTCGGCTGAGCCGGAACAGAGCTGGTGTCAATGGGCGCAATCTACTGCCCGTGTGTTGCACACAATGGCTGTTCACGGTCTAGTCGGCCCCGAGAGTTGCCTGGTTGTGTAATCCGATATGGTCCAACTATATCACACGTGCACGCGACGCATTGGGGAGGTGTCCAAGTGGTAGCTGACCGTGGACGTCCCTTGGCGAAGGATGTGCAGAAGACTGTCAGAGCTCTGCTTTTGAGCTGTTGGAGTCTAGTACCCGCCTGGGACAAGAAGTCGAGAATCGTGTTCAATAATGTGAGTGAGATCGTTTTGTATTTTCATTTTCGATATTCATCACATCCGAATTAAAGGGAATTATAAGTCAGTCGCTTATGTGTTAGCAAGGGTGTTGTTAGCCATGGTGATTTTATCGCCTGAAATCACTGTTCATTTACAAGATCGTGGTCACGGTGATATTTTCGTGTCGTAGTATGTCCTGCGAGTATAACTCCACTTTCAACCGCCGGAGTTCTTTCAGTTCGGTTTCAGTTCGGTGATGCGGTGACGGGGAAGTGACGAGCCTGTAATGTATGCGACCTCACCCCTATTTATTGTCTCCTATTACAATACCTCACTAGACATCCATGTTAGTTGGTTCTCACAATCTTCCTTTCTCAAATGGCTGTCACCACGCGCAGTTCAAAGGTCTTAAAAGAAACGACATATACTCCCTTCGGCCCACCGTTTGATGACGCCGACGCCGATACCATTCTTCGAAGCTCTGACCAGGTTGACTTCTATGTCTATAGGGTCATATTATCCAAAACCTCCCCTTTCTTCAAGTCGATGTTCTCGCTACCGCAACCAGACACTAGCGTCTCGGAGAAGCAAATTCCCGTCATCAGTCTGACGGAGAATAGCGAGACCATTGCGGTTCTATTGTCATCTATCCAACCCACTGTCGCTGCCAAGTTCCTACAGTTCGTACCTTTGGACGTCATGATAGATGCTCTTGTGGCAGCCAAAAAGTACGACATGGATGTTGTATCTCAGTGTCTGGTTCAAAAGTTCGCCGTGTCAAAGGCCATGCAAGACAGCCCTGTGGAGGCCTTCTGTCTTGCATACTCCCACGAATTAGGAGAGGCGGCTCGTGCAGCTGCGAAGGCATCACTCAAGCACCGACTGAGGCTGGACGACATCGGAGACAAGTTGCAGTACACAAATGGACCTGGTCTCCATCAATTATGGAAGTTTCACCACGCTTGTTCTGTTACCGCCGTTGAAGTTGTCTCCGACGACCATATTTTGGTCGAACTGTCATACGATAGTGCCTGGTGGGACTTCAAAGACACTCCATGCAAATCTTCTGGATCACACGGATCCGGATGTCGCAAGTACCACTACAAAGTGGGTCCCTCAGACTCCTGGAACTCCTGGGAAGCCACCGCCCCGTGGCACGACTACATAACGCGCGCTCGTGATGTCTTGCTGGAGCATCCTTGCAGTGAGGCAGTGACCAACTACTCCCTTTTGAAACCCTCCTACAATAATGTGGAAAGGATGTGCATCTCATGCCAGCGCACCTTGTATGGCCTGTCAGATTTTAGTCGCATCTTGGGAGAAGAAGTCGAAAGACGTGTCTCGGAGGTAATGCACTTTCTTACATTTATTTCCTTGACACATCTCACGCGATGGCTCCTACCGAAGGTCAATCTAGAGTTGCCGTTTTGACCCTTTTCTGGTTTATTCACTAGAGTCAGAAGTTTCAAATGTTGAGACGCATTGTTGGTTTCTGTAGTACAAGCTGTAGTATATCGTAGTTCAGTTTGTACGGGCTGTCCTGGTCCATTGCCTGGGTGTGGCGGTCGGAGCCTCAAACCGCCGGTCGCCATCATTTCATTTCAAAAACTTGATCGTCGTCTCTCTTTATACAGTAACTTGTTTTGACTTTGACTTTTGGCCCAGTGGGTGACGCGCGGCAGCTCCAAAGATAAACGGTATCTATGCATGCCCTCATTGCTACGGCCACAAATTAGCTACCGACGTGACTCCAGGCTCCCCAGCGCTCACCGCCGGCGCTCACAGCGCTCACCTCCTGCAATCAATCTGAGAACAGTGCAGTTTTTCTTTTCTTGACGAATCTATTCTTGGCGAATCTACTGGCCCTATTGAACCACGTTCCGTGAGCGACTGCTACCATCGTGGCCGCTTAAAATTACGAGATGGCCGTCCCGTCTCACCATCTGGACTCAGAGTACCGCAGATGTTGTTCTAATGGACCCCGCGAATCACGTTTCAGTGTCATACCATCAACACAACTTAGCAAAGTCTTCAGCGCTTCAGCCACCGTTGTTTCAGTGGTATTACAGGACAGGACAGGACAGGACGGTATGCTTCCGTTCACCCCTATTTACGTGTGACTCCTATTACCATGACAACACTTCGACCATATCGCCTATGTTAGTCGGTTCTTCTCAAATGGCTCCCACCAAGCGCAGTTCAAAGGGCCCAAAAGAAACGACACCTATTCCCTTCGGCCCACCGTTCGACGACGCCGACGCAGATACCATTCTTCGAAGCTCTGACCAGGTTGACTTCTATGTCTTTAGGGTTATGTTATCCAAAACGTCCCCTTTCTTCAAGTCAATGTTTTCGCTACCTCAACCAGACACTGGCGTCTCGAAGAAGCAAACTTCTATCATCAGTCTGACGGAGAATAGCAGGACCATTGCGGTTCTATTGTCATCTATCTACCCTACTGTGCCTACCAAGTTCGTACCTTTGGACGTCATGACAGATGCTCTTGTGGCGGCCAGAAAGTACGATATGGATGTCGTATCTCAGTGTTTGGTTCAAAAATTCGCACAGTCGGAAGTTGTGCGAGACGGCCCTGTGGAGGCCTTCTGTGCCATGTGCTCCCACGAATTAGGAGAGGCGGCTCGTGTGGCTGCGAAGGCGTCACTCAAGCATCGATTGAACCTGGACATCATCGGAGACAAGTTGCCGTACCTAAACGGACCTGCTCTCCATCAATTATGGAAGTTCCACCGTGCTTGTTCCGCTACCGCCGCTAAAGCCGTCTCTGGCACTCACCTTACCTGGATCGCAAATACAGACAGGACCTGGTGGGACTTCGTACGGGATAAATGTTCACAAAGTCCCAAATGTCCCAAGCATCAATACGACGTGGGTGCTCTACACACCTGGGACGCCCCCACCCCGTGGCACAACTACATAACACGCGCTCACAACGTCTTGTTGGAACATCCTTGCAAGGAGGCAGTGGCGGACTACTCCGTTCTGAAACCCTCCTACGAGGAAAGACCGTGCTACTCTTGCCGGTGTAGCTTGATTGCATTGCCAGAGTTTATTCGCCTCTTGGGGGAAGAGGTCGAAAGACGTGTCTCAGAGGCAAGGCATTTTCTTGCATATTTCATTGACACGTCTCATTCTGTGGCTCCTACCAAAGGTCAATCTAGAGTTGCCATTTTGACCTTGTGTGGTCAATCCGCTTATGTCCAACTATACGAATCAAGGAGCTCTGAGCTGCGAGTGGCAAGGCGTTGTTACTATGGGATCTTGTGTATCGTATTTCAAGTCTTACGGGCGCTACAGCTCCCTAGTTGTCTGAGGACCCATGTATGAATAGAATTGCGAGCTCAGGCTTCGGTGTGGGGGCCACGTGTTCTCACGGCCACCGTGACCAGGCAGACTCATTTCAAAAACACTGGCAAGTGAGTGCGAGTTCAAGTTGGTTTCGCTGCCTTGTTCGCTGCTGATTTCGCATTTCTCTCTCGTTCTCAGGAATACACTTAGGCTACCAACCACGGCGCGTACATTCACTCGTCGTTGTCATGACAGTTCATTTCAAGAACGAACTTGTTCGGAATATTACCGGGGTATGCAGGCATCAAGGCAGGCGTATCGCCAAGCGTATCGCTCCCGGGTTGTAGACACCCGTGCCGACTCATGCATGTGACACTCTACGATGGGTACCCTCTCTTGTTCCCCTCATTTACTGTAACGATGATGACTTTTTTCAGCCTTTATGAAGACTTTGAAGATTTTGCCGTTTCCACTCTAGTCAACCTTTCAAACATAACTGTTGCCGACGATGCCGCTGCTGAACTTCTTGGGCCGCCAGGGGACGTAACCTCTACCCTAGAGCCTAAAGATGCGAAGCCTATCTCCTTGCCTATCTCCACGCTATACTCTGAGTCGCGCCCGCGCCAAACTCTGATGACCCCAAAAACCAGCTTCTGCAAGGGTGCTGCCCGTTGTCCTACTCTGCACAAGTCCCGGAACATTTATCTCTTCTGACATCGACGGGCGCCTAGCCAGGAACGGGACCCGGGGACCCCGCGCGTCACCAACTGCAGATAGCGTGAGTTCCACCCGTATGCGCGGTGCCGTCGTTCTTGGGTCTCACTACTACTAAGTTACTATATGTCTGTCTGTCTGTCATTTGCGTTTTTGTTTCGGAATCGCGAAACGATTGACATTGATCTTTACCACATCTCACACCGACCATGTACATTTTCCTCTGAGTCCCCTACTAGAGCCAATTAATTGTCACGCGTCACGAGCATATAGCACTGTTCCGTACTATATATTGCTGCTATTTCCCGGGGCATTGTCAGCATTTAGCACGGGTTTGAGGGGAAAACGGCGCTACCTAGCTTGCCCGTGGTCTCGTGCACGGAATTTCACGGCATTCTCGAGAAGAAGTCGGGCGAGCTTGAATCGCTGGTTGTGGGCTGCGTAGTCTATTGGAGTTTGACCAGACTTAGCCTTGACGTTCACGTCTGCGCCATGCTCCAGTAGTAACCGCGCAACACCAACGCCAGCGTCTTCAGAGTCGTATGTGCCTTGTGACACCTCGTGCAATGGGGTCTTGCCGGAGTCGTCCAAAGCGTCCACTTTCGCACCACGGTCGAGAAGTAGCCGTGCGATCGCGAAGTTCCCGAAACGGGACGCAACATGTAACGGTGTCGAGTGGTCGGTGCGTGGTACATTCACATCCACGCCGTGCTCCAGTAATAGCTGTGCAACACCCACAGCATCGTCTTGGGATTCATATTTTCCGCGCGACACTTTGTGCAAGGGATTCTCTCCATTGTCGGCCTCTGCGTCCGCTGCTGCACCATGATCAAGAAGTAGCCGTACGATCGCGAGGTTCCCATAGCAGGATGCGACATGTAACGGCGTCCAGTGGTCGGTGCGTGATACATTCACATCCACGCCGCGCTCCAGCAATAGCTGCGCAACACGGACACCATCATCTTGAGATTTGTACTTTCCGTACGATATTTTGTGCAAGGGGGTCGATCCAAGGTCACCCTCTGCGTTCGCACTGGCATTCGTACCACGGTCGAGAAGTAGTCGTGCGATAGCGAGGTTCCCGTAGCGAGACGCAACATGTAACGGTGTCGAGTGGTCGGTGCGTAGTGCATTCACATCCACGCCGTGCTCCAGTAATAGTTGTGCAACACCCACAGCACCATCTTGGGATTCGTATTTGTCGTACGACACTTTGTGCAAGGGATTCTCTCCATTGTCGGTCTCTGCGTCCGCTGCTGCACCATGATCAAGAAGTAGTCGTACAATCGCGAGGTTCCCATAGCAGGATGCGACATGTAACGGCGTCCAGTGGTCGGCGCGTGATACATTCACATCCACGCCGTGCTCCAGCAATAGCTGCGCAATACGGACACCATCATCTTGAGATTTGTACTTGCCGTACGATACTTTGTGCAAGGGGGTCGATCCAAGGTCACCCTTTGCGTTCGCACTGGCATTCGCACCACGGTCGAGAAGTAGTCGTGCGATAGCGAGGTTCCCGTAGCGAGACGCAACATGTAATGGTGTTGAGTGGTCGGTGCGTAGTGCATTCACATCCACGCCGTGCTCCAGTAATAGCTGTGCAACACCCACAGCGCCATCTTGGGATTCGTATTTGTCGTACGACACTTTGTGTAAGGGATTCTCTCCATTGTCGGTCTCTGCGTCTGCTGCTGCACCATGATCAAGAAGTAGCCGTACGATCGCGGGGTTCCCATAGCAGGATGCGACATGTAACGGTGTCCAGTGGTCGGCGCGTGATACATTCACATCCACGCCGCGCTCCAGCAATAGCCGCGCAATACGGACACCATCATCTTGAGAATTGTATTTGCCGTACGATACTTTGTGCAAGGGGGTCGATCCAAGGTCACCCTCTGCGTTCGCACTGGCATTCGCACCACGGTCGAGAAGTAGTCGTGCGATAGCGAGGTTCCCGAAGCGGGACGCAACATGTAATGGTGTCGAGTGATCGGTGCGTGGTACATTTACATCCACGCCGTGCTCCAATAATAGCTGTGCGACACCCACAGCATCGTCTTGGGATTCATATTTTCCGTGCGACACTTTGTGCAAGGGACTCTCTCCATTGTCGGCCTCTGCGTCCGCTGCTGCACCATGATCAAGAAGTAGCCGTACGATCGCGAGGTTCCCATAGCAGGATGCGACATGTAACGGTGTCCAGTGGTCGGCGGCGCGTGATACATTCACATCCACGCCGCGCTCCAGCAATAGCTGCGCAACACGGATACCATCGTCCTGAGATTTGTATTTGCCGTACGATACTTTGTGCAAGGGGGTCGATCCAAAGTCACCCTTTGCGTTCGCACTGGCATTTGCGCCATGGTCGAGAAGTAGCCGTGCGATCGCGAGGTTCCCGCAACGAGACGCAACGTGTAATGGTGTCGAGTGGTCGGTGCGCAGTACATTCACATCCACGCCATGCTCCAGTAGTAGCTGTGCAACACCCACACCATCTTCTTGAGATTCGTATGTTCCCCACGACGCTTTGTGCAAGGGATTCTCTCCATTGTCGGTCTCTGCATTCACTGTTGCACCATGATCAAGAAGTAGCCGTACGACCTCGAGCTTCCCATGGTAGGATGCAATATGTAACGGTGTCCAGTCATCCTTGTGTTTTGTTTTCACATCCACGTCGCGCTCCAGTAATGGCTGTGCAGCACGGACCCCAACCTTTCCGATAGCAGTCTCCGAGTTCGTTTTTGCACTATGATCAAGTAACACCCGTACGATCTCGGGCTTTTGATAGTAGGACGCCAAATCCAGTGGGGTCGCGTTGTTTCTGTCCCGCTCGTTCACATTTGCGCCGTGCTCTAGTAATAACTTCGCAAGATCACAATCATTGTCTTGGTCCTGAGACGTCTCCCGTTTCGACAACAGGTGCAGCGGAGCCTGGCCGTCATCGTTCCGCGAGTTGGCGTCGGCCTGGTGCTCAAGTAGCATCTGGGCCACTGAGAGCTCTCCGATGTTTACTGCTAGATGAAGTGGAGTCCAGAGATCGTCGCGCCGAGCATTCACGTCAGCACCATGTTCGAGTAGAAACCGCACCGCGTCGACAGCTACTATGTCACGACAGTCTATGGTTTTGTGCAGCGGTGATTGTTTTCTCGTGTCTCGAACATCAACATTCCCACCATGCTCGAGCAGGAACTCCGCCACCGGCAAATTATTTCTGAATAGTGCTGCGACCAGCGGAAACCCGTAAAAGCCGCCGATAGCGTTTACTTGCCACGGGTGCCTCGTGACGATGTGCCGAGTTAGGCCACGGAATCCATAAAGTGCTGAATAGTACAATGGACTCGGTATCTCCGACGGCGACTTCCCGCCTGACTCTGCGTCTATGTCATATAGGCCTATCCATGCCGCAAAATGGGTTTTGTCCGGGTCAAAGAGGGACTTCATTCCATCTTCCACACGTGAGGCAACGTCCTCGAATTGTGCATGTGCGACCCAGTGCCGAGCCGCATATCCGGCCAGAGGGGAGCCCTTGACACACTTTTTGTCGTTGCGATCGTCTAGATGGATAAGGAGTCCGAGACAGACCTGCGCGAAGATGGTGTGTGCGATTCCAGGAAGAATGTGATATAGGGTAAGGTGTCCAGTTGAAGATGCGAAATGACCAGATGTCAAGAATTCTTTGACGGACAGGTGAGAAAATTGTACCACCCGGGACCCCCGACTGTCGACGATGGAAACCAGACTCGAACATATGGACAACACAGCTTCCTCTTGGTCCTTGGGCCGCCGGTCCGCATGGAACCTTGGAATGCCTCCCTGGGCCGTATCAAAGTCAAATGTAAGGACTTCGGCTAGCTCCTCAACACGAAGCGGCCGGACGGCAACTGCGAGGCAGTGAAGGAGACGACGAGCGTGTTTTCGGTTTTTCTCGTTGACATTCTTCAGCATACGTTCATACGTTTCGTCCAGGGTCCTTGGTAGCGCCTTGAGAATCCCTGGTACATCTGGTTGGACCGCGTGCCGCAGAGCCTCGAGTTGACAGAATACCCATTGGAACCTGTACGGCATATTATAAGTGATTTTATCAAAGGGAATGGAGAAATACCCATACATTCCGTCCGCCCTTTCAGAGAGCTCCTTGACGACCAGTTTCTTATCCTCGTCCCGCCATTCCCTCATGTGTACATCCAGAGAGACGACAGAGCTGACATAGTCAGCAATAACAGTCTTTTGTCTAGTTCCGTCGTGAAGCGAAATGGCATTAACGGTCAGTGGCTTGAGTTTAGTTTGGATGTCAACCTCCTGGCGACTTGTAACACCGATATGCAAATTCGGAAGTTGCAGATGAACGAGGTCCTTGACAAGGTTGAGGACTGCCTCTCGTGGGGTTGGCATCCCAGACTCGGGACATTCGTCGAGCGCGTCCATAATGACGAAAATTGGGTGTTGAGCCGCAACAAAGATCATCTCCTTCAGACGGTCGATCAAGATAACATTGCTGGGTTGTTGCGTTCCCTTCCCGTGTATCGAATAAAGTCGATAGATGATGTCGCAACAAGGCTTCGAGTAGGCTGAAAGCTGTACCATGAGAGAGGTGACGAGGTTGCGGACGTTTTGCTTTTCTTCGTCCCGAAAATCGAAGTAGAAATACGCTAATATAGCCTTTCCGGCGTCACGTAATGTCATAATGTGCTGTATGATGGCAGAACTTGTGGTCAACATGAGTACTATGACCGGCGACAACAATCGGGAGATAGCCAACCAAACAACGCTCTTCCCCGAGCCGGCTATGTAAATAAGGAGATCATCAGGAATTGACTTGTGACGTATGATAGGGACGCATACGATTCCCATGGATCCACAGGAGAGACCCGTTTGACATCCAGTTCTTGAATGCACCGGCTCCAAACAACCACGTGGGTGATTCCTTATGGTAGACCTCGCAAACGGTGTTGTGGTTTGTTGACGGGTCTGGCGGAGAGAACCATTTTCGAACGTCCTGCTCTATCTGGTTCCCTGGGGTCGAGTTTCAGTGTTTACAACGGAGGCGATGGAAGTAGCAGATCACGAACACTTCATTTCGTCTATGTTGTTCGCAATAGCCATGCTGGCTTTCTTGGCATCTGGGCGGAAATGGTTCAGGATAAAGTGGGTAACCGGTCGGACGAGCTGCGCACCATCTCTGTGCTCAATAGTGGCCCTCATAGTCTGGGCTATGGCCATCCTGACCTCCTCCTGTATCAGGCTATCTAACCTCTTCAATGCATCCTCAATATCTGTCCTTCCCAATAGTTTTCTGGAAAATATTTCTGATCAAATATTGGAATGGTCAAGTGTGAAATGTATCTCATAGAAACAACTCACTTCCTCGCGTTCGTTTCATCTCCTTCGTTGCGATGGAGAGGATAGCGAGCACCTCAGCCACGATCTTCACAAATACCTCCACCATCTCGACGGACAACGAAGTCTGACTATAAACTCCAAGGCGCTTGAAGAAGCTCTCGATGCGCCCAAAGAGTTCGATAAGTGCATCGTGGCTCGCTCTTGCATCTCTTGCCACCTATACAATGTTAGTGTTAAGAGGGGTCAACGAATAGCGGCAGAGAAGATACGGACAGCAAGGAGGACACCGATCCCAGTAAAGATGGCTCCTGCAGGAGGAAATGCCTGCATAATAACATTAGGGGGCACATCAGGTCATCACGGACTGGATTTTTCAGGGACATACTGTGCCAGCAACCCCGCCAAGAGTGGCAGAAAAGGTGTAGAGGATATCCACCACCGGACTGATCCACTTCATCAACCTGTGATCACCATCCCTAAACTGCTGAAACGCCTCGGCTTGGCCCCGAAGTACGGCTAAGATGGCATCGACAGAGTCACATTGTTTTATCTGAGTGGCGAGCGGATGGTCGAGAAGTTGTTTCCCAGTCGTCTTCTTGTACTCGCTCAAAGCGTGGCTCAAGGCAGCATCAAGGATCGATTTGAAGTCCAAAGTTGGGGTAGATGTCTGACCCAGGGAGGAAGACATGGTGCTTGCGAGTAAATGATAGCAGAATGCAGGAGTATGTAGAGTCGAACGGGAAATACGGGCGGGAAGCTTCGCACTGCCTCGTAGTATGACTGCCGCATAAAGAGGGACAAGACCGGTGACCGGTAGGCCGGGGCTCGCACGGCGCATGTGACATGGCTGATGACCGTGCAACGCAAACAGGGCTATTCAACGATAATCTATTAAACGTATTGAACAGTGAGCGAGATCTAAGTACATAATCAACCAGGATGAACCAGGTGGGCAGCTTGGACATCCTGACCAATAATGGTGGGACCGCGGGATATGGAGATCGCCGGATCCGAAATAGTGTCATCTGCGCTGTCTACGTGCACGTAGACCCGAGTCTGCACAGACCTACCTCTGCTTACATTGCCCGCTTCCAGTGCAACTTCAAGCCTCATATATTCACATCGTAAATACTAAGAGGGCTCATGTTTACATTGCATCTTTAGAACTGAGTATTCTGAGCTCCGGTCCTGGGTGCGTTGTGTTCACGGCCACGAGGCAGGCCCTGATATAGCGCCTAGTGCCGATAGGTAGCTTTCCGTCACCAGTAAGCCAGAGGAACGAGCCATTTCTACATGGGCTGAAGGTTCGCAATTATACATTTGACAACGCAGAGCAGACACCATCCTCCGAACTGCGGATGGCCACGACCTCTACGTCTACAGAGTCATTTTGTCCGATGCGTCCCCCATGTTCGGAGATATTTTTTACTTTCCCCTACCCTTGTCCTTGCAGCAAACACGACGATGACCACAAAGACGGCCTCCCCTTAGTCCGGTTTCCAGAGAGTAGCGTAACACTATCGGTGCTCCTGTACGCCACCTACCCAGTCTCACCCACCCCACGCCCCGTCGCCGTACGCCACGCAGAGCCACAGGCAGGACGACGCTCGCAGCGGGTAAATACGAGGTCAGCGGGCTCCGCAGCACGCTCACCACTCGACTGCAGATGTACGCATTCATTGCGCCCCATCCGCTGCGTATGTTCTGCGTCGCGTATTATCCGCGCTCGCAGATGCTGCTGCAGACCGCCGCGGCACGCATGCGAAGCGCTCGGGCGGCACGTCGACCTCGGCTCGTTCATCGCCGTGCCGCACTTCGTCGAGTACCACTTGGAGTGAGGTGAGGCCGCGCGCGACTTTGCGCTGCTCAAGGCGGACGAGGACGGCTTTGCGGAGGTGTTCCTCCCCGTCCTGCTCACGCAAGGCAGCACGTCCGCCGCGGGAAGAGGCGGTGGCAGCGGGCGAGTGAGGACTTGCGGTACCAGTTTGGGAATCTGAGGATGCCGTGGCCTAGACCGGAGACGCTGGAGTGGTAAGGCGATGAGCGAGCGGCCGTGCGGTTGAGTTTGGGGGGACGGAAAGGAAGACCCACGGATCTACACGGTACCTTTGAGAGTGAGACGGAAATCTCGATGTCGTCGGCGAGTATTGCGCCGAGGGTCCACAACACCGAATTCACTAAGCCGAGTTGAGTCGACGTCGCATCAGCAGGACTTGAACAAGGTGGTGGCGGATATAATGGAACGGGTACAGCGAATACTCTTTGATTTTTTTGCGCACCCCGCACTAGCTGGCTGTTGTTCTTTCCAGGTGATCGCTTCACTATCGTTTCCCATCGGTGCACGGCGGCACGGTGATGTGAGGAGGCTCTGAGGAGGCCAACAGTCACACTTGTATTGGTAAGCAACTTGAATGCGTGCACACAAATGAAGTGAAAAACACCAGATCATTCTGGATCTTGCCATAGTGTTGGTTATTGCAATCGCCCTTTCTTAAATGCCCCCCTCCAAGTGCAGTTCAATAGATTCAACAGAAACGTCATCTACCCTTTTTGGCTCCCCATTTGACGACGCAGACGCAGACACCATTTTCCGAAGTTCCGACCAGGTCGACTTCTATGTCTATAGGATCATATTATCCAAATCGTCCCCTTTCTTCAAGTCTTGTTTTTCATTACCCCAACCAGACACTAGCGCCCCAGAGATGTCTGATCGACTTCCTGTTATCAAATTGACAGAGAATAGCAGGACCATTGCGACTCTATTTGCATTCATCTACCCTGTTGTTTCGGTGGTCACCGAACCCATGTCGTTGGACGACATGATGGATGCATTTGCGGCAGCCACAAAGTACGACATGGCGGCCGTATCTCAACGTCTAACTCAAAGGTTTACGGTGTCAAAATTTGTGCAAGACAGCCCCGTGGAGGCATTCTGTGCCGCGTACTCCCGCCAATGGGGAGAGGCGGCTCGTATAGCTGCGAAGGCATCACTCAAGCATCAATTGAACCTGGACACCATTGGAGATAAGTTGTGGCACACAAACGGACCTGGTCTCCATCAATTATGGAAGTTTCACCGCGCTTGTTCCGCTACCGCTGCTGCAGCCATCTCCGGTGCACACCTTACCTGGATCACAAGTTCCGATAGGACCTGGTGGGACTCCATACACATCGGTTGTGCATCAGTATCCAAGTGTCGCAAGCATCGCTACGTAGTCGGTCCTTCGGGAGAAAAATGGGATGCTACCGCCTCGTGGCACAACTACATAACGCGCGCTCACAATGTCTTGTTGGAGCATCCTTGCAAGGAGGCAGTGGCCGACTACTCCGTTCTGCGACCCTCCTACGAGGAAAACACGTGTCAATCTTGTCGGTACGCCTTGATTAGTTTACCAGAATTTATTCGCCTCTTGGGAGAAGAGGTCGATAGACGTGTCTCGAAGGTAAGGCATTTCCTTGCATATTTCCTTGACATCTCACTCGATGGCCTTTTACCAAAGGTCGATCTAGAGTTGCCATTTTGACCTTCTGTGGTCCACCTATGTGCAACTATATATCAAACTGCTCTGAAGTTGCAATTGGCAAGGTGTTGTCATTATGTATATTGTAGTTCAGGTCGTACGGTCTAGTTCCCTAGTTAGTCGACAGGTACCCATATATGAATACAAGCAAGAATACAAGCAGAGTTTAGTCCTTTGTCGCCGTAGCCGTCGAAATTCACATTGCAAACACCAAGAGGGCCAATTCATTTCAACAGCGTCCTGCCTTGCGTCCTACTGTTTAAATTACATCTTCGTCAAAGAAATCGGAGTTTGGATCTGAGTAGATTTGAGTAGATCAGCGCCGCAAAGTCAAAGACGCTCGCACTGGCAGATATCTGTAAATGAAATGTCATCTACTGCCTTCGGCCCACCGTTCGACCACGCCGACGCAGACACTATTCTTCGAAGTTCCGACCAGGTCGACTTCCCTGTCTATAGGGTCATATTATCTGCGTCGTCTTCTTTCTTCAAGTCGATGTTCTCGCTACCGCAACCAGAAGCTAGCGTCTTGGAGAAGCAAAATCCTGTCATCGATTTGACAGAGGATAGCAGGACTATCTCGATTATATTGACACTCATATATCCCGTCGTGTCCGTAGCCACCGAACCCGAATCTTTGGACGACATGATAGATGCTTTCGTGGCGGCCAAAAAGTATGATATGGCTGCCGTATCTCAACGTCTCATTCAAAGGTTCACGGAGTCAGACGTGGTGCGAGACAAACCTGTAGTTGCCTTCTGTGCCGCGTACTCCCACGAATTAGGAGAGGCAGCTCGTGTAGCTGCGAAGGCATCACTCAAACGTCAAATGAATTTGGACAACCTCGGAGACATGTTGCAACACATAAATGGACCTGCTTTCCATCAATTATACAATTTTCACCGTGCCTGTTCCAAGACTGCCGCTAAAGTCGTCTCCGGTGCGCACCTTACCTGGATCACAACTGGACACCACACCTGGTGGAGCCTCGCAAATAAGAAATGCACACAACCCTCCACATGTCTCAAGATTCAGTACACGATAGGTCCCTCACAATCCGCTTGGGAAATCCCCGCCTCGTATCACAACTACATAACGCGCGCGTACCATGTCTTGCTGGAGCATCCTTGTAAGGAGGCAGTGACCCCCAATTACTTTCTTCATCCCGCCTACGGGGAAAAGGCGTGTACGCAGTGTCGGCTCTCCGCGTTTGGCCTGCCGGAGTTTAGTTACCTCTTAGGGGAAGAGGTCGAAAGACGAGTTTCGGAGGTGAGACACTTTCTGACATATTTCTTTAACACATCACTCAATGGTTCCTGCTGAAGGTCGATCTAGTCCTTCCATTTTAACATTCTCCACCTATGTGCAATTGCCTGAATAAAGCCCCTCTAAAGTTGCAAATATCAAGACGTTGACATTATGGATTCTTGTAGTATATCCCGAGATGTACTAACAGCGCTTCAATTCTTGAATACCTACTGTAGTATGTATAAATACAAGCAACCTTCTCGCCATCGAGATTTACAATACGAATACCAAGATGTCCTACTGTAATTCACTTTATGGCTTATTACATCTTTAGGATATGAGTAGTGTGAGCTCCGGTCCTGGGAACGTTGTGTTTCACGGCCACGAGGCAGCCCCAGATATAGCGCCGATAGGCAGCTTTCCTTCACCGGCCTCACCAGTATCCTAAGCCGGAAGACCGAGTCATTACTACATGGGCGGAAGCAAAGTTCGCGATTATGGACCTCCATTTGACGACACAGATGCGGACACCATCCTCCGATCCGCAGATGACCTCGACTTCCGCGTTTACAGGGTCATCTTGTCGAAAGCGTCCCCCGTGTTCAGAGATATGTTCACTTTCCCCCACCCCGGTCCCTGCAGCAAATACAACATTGACGATGACGATGACCACAAAGACGGCCTACCCCTGGTCCGGCTCCCAGAGAGCAGCATGACATTGTCGATGCTCCTGTACGCCATCTACCCCGTCTCACCACCCCACGCCTCTCCGCCATACGCCGCGCAAGGCCGTGGGCAGGACGACGGCACCCTGGACACCCTGACGGAAGCGTGGCTTGCAGCGGACAAATACGAGGTCAGCGGGCTCCGCGACGCGCTCACGGCGCGGCTGCAGACGCACGCGCTGATGGCGCGACAGCCGCTGCGCATGTTCGGCGTCGCGTACTATCTGCGCTCGCAGACGCTGCTGCAGTCCGCGGCGGCGCGCACGCTCCCGCTCGCGCCGCTGACGCTGGACGCGCTCGGGCGGCACGTCGACCTCGTCCCGTTCATCGCCGTGCGGCACCTCGTCGAGTACCATCGGGCGTGCGGCGAGGCTGCGCGCGACTTTGCGCTGCTCAAGGCGGACGAGGACGGCTTTGCGGAGGTGTTCCTCCCCGCACTGCTCGTGCAGGGCACTTCTGCGACGGGAAGAGGAGGCGGCGGCGGTACGCGAGCGGCGCGCGTGTGCAAGGACTCGCGGTGCCAGTTTGGGAACCTGAGGGTGCCGTGGCCTAGACCGGAGACGCTCGAGTGGTGGCGGAGGTATATGGAGGCATTGAGCGTGAAGCTCGGCGAGCGGCCGGCGATGTCTGCTACCGCTGCCATGAGCGCGTGCGTGGACGAGTGGGAGTCGTTGGGGTCAAAATTATGCGCTCGCTGTCGGGGCTCTGCCGCGTCGGCGCTGGTTCTGGCGCACACGTCTCTGGAGGAGATGCTCAAGGCGGAAATCGAGGAGGAGGTGAGCACGCGAGCACGCTTTACTTGCTTTTGAAAACTCAGACTAACGTGCTTCTACCTGGCAGGTCCAATTCGAGCACTACATCAGCCATATGGAATCTTCCATGTTTCCGAGGTGATGACAGCTTGGGAAGCCCACATTTATGTTCAAAGGTGTAACGTGTAACCACTCAAAAGCCTTAACTCGCGACTGTGGCTGCAGCACCGTCACCGAAGGTATCTCTGACACTGACCATGTAGTTCAAAATTGTATTGACCAAATTGATGATGGTATGTGGGATAGATGAAATGATCAACGATAGTATGAGGATGCCACTATGTTCTGAGTATCGCCAACCAAAATAAATGCAGGGGGCGAATGACGAGACGCATTCCTATAGCCTTGCCTTGACGCTCACCAGCTTGTTTCTGTCTTGTAAAATTTTCGCCGCTTCATTGACGATGTTATCCACGATAGTCTGCGCAGGCAATATGTCGTTGATAACTGCGGCGACGTTGCCCAATAGGAACGAGACCGCCTGGATTGACTTCTCGGGGTGCTTCTCTAATTCATGCTGGTTCGGGATGATACCCTTTGACGTGAGCTCCTTGATCTCTGCCTGGCGGTTCTTCTCCCAGTCGTCGACGTACGGTGTCCGGCGCACGCGCAACGGGCGGCCGGTGTAGATGAGCGTGCGAACAACGTCAGAGTGACCCGCGCTGAGAAGAGCCTGCTTGTGCGCCTTGCTCGCGCCAGCTTCCTCGGATGCGACGAACCGCGTGCCAACCCAGACAGCTTGCGCACCGTAGACCAGATTCGCCGCGAGCCCACGCCCGTCGTACACTGCGCCAGCACCGATGACCCAAATCGGCTGGCCGGTAAGCGGTGAGATGCGGCCCTTGACGGCGTCGACTACAGAAGGGATGAGGATGGACGCGGAGATGTCCCCTGTGTGGCCACCGCCCTCGCCCGCCTGAGCACAGATGATATCAACGCCGGCATCGAGTGCCTTGTTGACGTGCTTGGGGTGGCCAACCATCTGTTCGTTCGTCGGTTAGCGTTCAAAGGCGGGGAGGAAGGAGATAGACTGACGTTCATGATGAGGATGCCAGCTTTGTGGAGTTTGTCCACGACTTCCCTGGACGGTACACCAACGGCGGAAACGAATAAGCGCGTCTTCTCCTCGATGATCACGTCAATGAGCTCAGGAAGCTGACCGTGCGTGTAATCGTGCTGACGTCAAGCGTGCTCAGCGTTTAGAGACCCGGAAATGGGATGAGGCCGAGACCAAGTGACGTACATTGGTCTTGCGCGCATTGCCACCAACCTGGGGCAGAAGCAGGTCAACTCCGAAAGGCGCATTTGGATCCTTCAAGTCCCTTTTTAGGGCTATAATCTATTCCATTCACGAACATTAAGCGCTCGAACACGCTCGCCGGGTTGAGAAAATGTGAGAAGTTCTGGCTATGCTCACCTGTTGTCGCAGAATCTTGGGCGTGTACCCGACGCCTCCAATCACGCCGAGGCCGCCCGCGTTGGTGACAGCGGCGGCAAGCTCAGGACCTGCTGCGACGTTCATCCCTGCAAGAAGTGTGAACTGTCAAATTCAAGTTGCACAGTAGGACGGAAATTGAGGCACCTGCGAGAAGGATGGGGTGTTTGATACCGAATAACTCGGTGATAGGTGTGGAGATGACGGACATTCTGACAAGGACGGGAAAAGAGTGGTTAGCAGCAGTCGTGGTATTCCAGTTCAGTTAAGTACTACAGTATGATCCGGCTGCCGGTGTTATAACGCAAAGATCTCGCCGGACCTGGGATATCACATGATGGGTTTCATCGGAAAAAAGATTAAATATTGGATGTAATGAGTGGTCCTAATAGTATATGCAAAATGAAGCACTCGTAAATACGGGGCATGTCGCATAATAGAGCGAGAACTGAGTACTGAGATCTGGGGAGGATGTATGCGGTGTCGAACTGACTCGAACTCTACGTGGGTGAACTCTCGGGTGCGGGTTGACTTGCGGACCGCATGAGTCTTCGCAGATGCGCCAGCTCACCCGCTAGATGCCTGTGTGAAAGTGGGGGCGGCTCAGCGCAGCAGGTGCTATAAAAAGACAGGACAACGCACTCCGCGGTTTTCTCGGCCCTCTCGCTTGCTTCCGCCGAATTCCGCGCTTGCTCTTGCAACCCATTGATCTGCTCACGGAACTCCTCTTCTACTTCGTGCCGAATCCGTGCGTCCTCCTCTCGCAGCTGCTGGACGCTCGCCACGTCAGCCTTACGTAACTTACTCTCCTCTAATAGCTTGGCGTATTTCTTTCCGGTCACCTCTGCCTCGTTCCGCCAGCGCTCCTCGCGCTTTTGCATGTCTTCGCGAAGACCATCGACGTCTGCGCGCCAGGCGGACTTCATCCCTTTGAGGGAATCGCGCAGGGTGATGTATTCGCGTTCACTCTTGGATGAAAGAGCGGTAGATTCCGCCAAAGCAGCCTCCATCTCACGGAGGGATTTCTTCGAACTGGTGGTCTCTGCCTTTAATTGAGCTTTGAGAGCAACTGCCTCTGTTTCTGCCTTTCGTGCACGCTCGAGAACCTGAATTCATGAACACATCAAAATAAAAAGGGACTTTAGTCAATATCAATGAGGGTAGAGAACACACCTCTTGGAGCAGTCGCTCCTTCCTAGCGACGACATTGTTTAACCCCTCGTTCTCTAGACGTAGTCGTTCCCTAACCTCCTTCAAGTCTTCTGTCTGGCGAGTGAGCTGTGCGACGCTCCGCTGAGACAGACGCAGTTGTGCCTTGGTATTCTCAAGGGCGTTGCGGGCGTTTATCACGCCAGTTTGTAAATCTGCGAGCACCTTGGTCGTACCGCCAGGTGTAAGCGACAGTCGGCGGTTACCGTCGAGGCTTGGAGACGGTGGTTGGAGGGTGTTGGAGTTGGGTGGTGCATCCATGGCCCCAGCTGAGCGCGGAGGAGTACTAAGGGCACCGTCGTCTGCAAGAGCACGCGCATTTCCTGGTGGAGACGACATGATTAGAAGTTGGTGGAAAATAATACAACAGGGGGGTGAAGTGATATTATACGAACCTACGGAGGAAATGGGTATGCCTGGAGGCGGAGAACTGTCAGTGAGATGCGAGGGAAGTGGAAGCGGCAATCGGGGCACGCACGGCTGAGAGTTCGGGTAGGACTGGACTGGCGCTTGTACGATTGACTGGACGGGCCGGCTCCAAAGTCCATTGGAACGCCTTCGCGGATGCCGTCTTGGCTGAGCGAACCAGGATCGCGGCGGGGTAGAGGAAGGTTGGAATCGGGACCGGCGAGACTTTGGAGAACGTCGAAGCTGGAACGTCGCTTGATCTTACCGTTCGGGGTGGTCGGGGGTAAGTCGGACGGAGAGAGGGAGGGAGGTGAGGAGGGAGGGGAGTTGGTGCTGGTCGTGAGGGGGAGACGAGGTGTTCGTTGGAGAAGGTTCTCAAGGTTCTGTAGCTGGGCTTGCTGGTGGCGGATAGTGTGTTTTAGTGCGGACATATGATGGCGGACGGAGACTGTTGGCTTGGGTCAGCGAGGAACGTTGGCATCAAAAGTGTGATGGTGACCGGGATCATCTAGCGATAAAGAAGGACTTCTTGCGCGGGTCGAACGGTTTGAGGCAGATGATGACGGCCTTGATAGGGAGTGTAACGCAATGCCAGCAGTGAGCGTGCTCGTGTGGTGGTGATGATGCATGCAACGCGACAATCGCCGTCGTCTGCGACTTTGCCAAGCTTCCGGTCGTCTTTCATCACCGCGGCCAGGCGCTTGTGCCTTTGTGGTCAATGCACCCTCGATGCCACCGCTACCGTGACACCTCTCGTTTATAGGTTTGTCTCTCCCCTTATTGTCCTCACCCCCCATTTCCCTCGGACTGCAGAGCAAAGTCCAAGGCCACTATGCCCTCCGTCGTCCAAGAGTGCCCAATTTGTCTCGATAGGTTCCGTGACCCTGTGGTTACTCCTTGCGGTAAGCCGCGGACCCTCTCGACGTCTAGTCTAACTGTAAAAACCCTGTCTCGATATAGGCCACCTCAGCTGTGGGGCCTGCATGGGAACGCATGTCCGTGCTTCCCGAGACCCCTACGAGGCTACGTGCCCAACCTGTCGCGCTCCATTTCCCATTGGTACGTGGGGCTTAGCGCGTTCTCCTATTTTCTTCGTCTGAATACCGATGGTGCCAGTCACCCCCGACATGTCCATGATACCAAAGAAGTATCACGTCTTTATCTCTCCCTCGTTGCGTCGCGTCTATTTAGGGGATGGGGAAGACACCAGCCGCGCGCTCATCGATGATCTCAACACGGAAATCACCCTTCTCAAAGCTCGCGTTGGCACGCTCAGGCGCGATAAGGACCTCCTTATGGACCGTTGCGAGGCTGCCCAAAGCGCCGTGTCACGCCTCACTTCCGACGAGCGCAACGCGCGTCTCGAACTCGTCAAGGCGAAGGAAGAAGCGCGCCTCGCGAATGAGAGCTTCGAGTCCCTCAAGGTCGTGTATCGCTCTCTCGAGTCCATGTAAGCTCCACGCCACCATTTTTATCTTCTGTGACCTGATACCGACTGGCCAGACATTCGAACTGTCCCCCAGACACCAAGCGCAAGAGTGGCCAGGCCGCGCTCGACTCTTCCTCGTCGATTGACAGCCCCACTTCCTCGCCAAGGAAAGTCAAGGTATTCCCCTGCGGGCGCCCCGTCAAGCCCATGCCCAAGCGCGCGAGACTTCAGCCAACGACGACTCAAAATCTGCCGGCGCTTACCGCCACGCCGCGATTCACCGACCCGGAAGTCGTCTTCCGCCCCAGCGTTTCTTCGTCCTCACCTTCGTCATTTCCGTCCTCATCGTCGGCGTCGGTGCCGGCGCCTGCATCCACGTACGCCGCATCAGCTACAAACAGGTTGCCCGCACTCACATACACCCACAGCGGTCCCAGTGTTATACCGGTCATGCGCCCCCGCGTCTCTCGCTACGTAACATCCAGCAGCAGTAACTCGGACGAGTCCGATGGACAGAGCGATGTGGATGAACCCGTCCCTCGTTATCACACCCGCTCTCGGGCTACTTACTCCCGCGTAATCGAGCGCACTTCATTCCCTACACCCGGTCTCGTGCGTATTGTGCGGCAGAGACCAATCGCGAGCTGAACGATGAGCACAACTCCGTTGTGCGAGCAGGACCAAGTGCGTACGGTCACGCAGGAATACACGTACAATCATGATACCAGCGAGCATGATCTTATTATATGTATATTGATTTAAACCGTAGTATTAAAAGCTTTCTCGATTATTCCCGCACAAAAACAGGTCTGTCTTATTAAAAATTTTGGGGTTCGCGGAACAGTTCTGTGAAGGATCTTCACCTTGCTTGTCAAGGTCCATACGATGCCCGAGAAAATCATCATTCAGGTGCGACTTCGTTCTCCAGAGTGACCTCATCTACAAAAAGTGACTGATCCCGTGAGTTTCCGCTTATATAGGATGACATAGTCATCCTATCAAAACGTGGTTAAGACGTGCATCGTGAAAAAGAGGTTAAGACTGTGAGGGCAAAGGTGGGAGGAGGGCGGTGGCGACGAGTACCCGGAGACCCCGGGTGAGGCCGCTTTCGGGTAGTGGTAGGCCGTGATGAGGGGGATGGGACTGGTTCTGAGTACATCAATCAGAATGCGTTCAAGTTGAGCATGTGAGTTTTGTGGGCTGTGACATGTGATACGCGAGCCAAAGTGTCGGCGGCGACGCTTCTCGACTCTCGAGGCGTAGGTTGCATTCAATCACACTTCTTGCTACAACTTCCTGGATGATTATGATGCACGTGAGGAGGATATACGATGGCGCGCCCTATCGCCTCCGCCTCCACATATGAACGCCATCACCACAGAGTACCATCCTTGCTTATCATTTTTATCTAAGGCAATGACCAAGCAATGACAACGATGTCGGTGCAAATACCGGCGCCTTGTCTTTCTGCACCATCAAGGCGGGTTTCAGTTCCATACCATGGTCTATGACAATAGCCTAGAACCCTTCAAGTGATCATCGTATTGACCACGCTTAAAACACCACGTCGCTCACCCCACGATGTCGTGCCTCCGCAGATATAGATATCCGTGACGTTCGAACCATCGGCAATGGCAGCGTTGGGATCGTTTATTGTGATCGCGAGAATGTAGGCTTGGACAGGCGAGAGTAGAACGAGCAGGCCGATTACGACTGCGATGGTGTGGATGAGACCATGGTGAAAGACGGAGGGAAGACGGAAGGACAATAACAAGTAGCGACGTGATCATAAAGGTACATGAAGTTCGCCTCGTGCGTGCAATCTGCTACCAGCGAGCTTGGGCTTGTTATACATCAGTATTCAAGTCTTTCTCGTTTATTCCCGCCACTGGCACAACAATCAGGGTCTGCCTTATTGAAAGTTTTGGTGTTCGCGGTACAGGATCTTCACCTGCTCGTCCCTGCTTGTCAGTCGAGGCTATCAGCTTTCATTGCCACCAGTGGAAATTTCATAGCTGTTCCATACAGTTCGCTACAACGTTCACTGTATTTTTTATCTGATCCTGCGAACATCCTCTTCGGCGAGGCGCCATGAATGTTCATAAAGAGCTAGCACATCGGTCTGCGTGGCAGTCTCTCGCGGACTTCGTGTGCACGCGCATTGCCCGCTGAGGGAAATGCAGAGCTCGACGCTGGAGAGGGTTCTTGAGACCACACGCAAGCTTTGTATCTGACGCGAGCCCGAGTAGGACAAGCCTCCTAACTCACTGATCCCCCGATAAGTATTTAATATCGCATTTAGTCCTCCGAGCGCACAATGTCCCCCATGTCAAGAATGTGTTTGGCTTGAAGTTTTTTGTTACTGTAACCTGTCAGGCGACAAAAAAGAAGACGTCAAGCGTTCGGGCTGAGGGCGCGACGGCGCAGTGGAACGAGAACCTTGGTCCTCTGTAAGGCATACCTTTTTAGTTCTCTTTTTCGGCTGATGGTTTTGTTCAGCATTGTACAACCGTCTTCACATCTTGTACTGCGTCTTTATGCGGAGCGGGTCGCACGTCGGGATACCCTTATCGGGAAGCATGAGATGATACCCGCCGAGTCCCAAACTGGTTCGTTTCTTATCAGAAACTTAACTTGTTTGACTAGCTGAATATCTCGGGTGTAGAATTTCCTTTTACCCTCACAAATAGCGACAGAAAGGCTGATCGGTCGATTGAGCCAGTCATGCTCTACTTGACGGTCATTGTGTCACCGAACTCAACTTCCTCTCCGGCCTTCGCCGCCAATCTCCGACCGACCGAAGTCGGCGATTTACCCTCTGGAGAAGCTGCGAGGCCCTCCAAGGCACAGGTCTCCACGAACACCACTCGATCTACTGTCACCACAGGCTCTGAAACACTCTCACCTCCAACAGTTCACCTTCCCAGCGATACGAATATCCTTCCGCCAGCCGCCGATCGACGAGCGGGCATGTCACCTGCCGAGAGTGCTCTCCATGACGCCGACGAAGCTATAACGACAGTTAATCTCTCGAATACGTTGGAGGGCGCTCTTGAGAGGATCAAGTGGGTGATGGATGCTGTGAGCTCAGTTGCGGAGGTGCGTGCGATGTCCTTTTTGCCAATCCTTCACTGAGCAGAATTTTATCCCAGCTTCACCCGTATGCAAAGATGGCGTATGGTCTACTCTTTGCGATCCCCAAGGTAATCTGTTTACGCTATTGTCGGATTGGAATACTCACGTTAAGTTTATTTGGGTGCTAGACAATCCTAGAACAGTTTCAGCGTGACGACAACATCCGAACGTTACTTGTCGCCATGCACGATGCGTTTGATTTCACGAACCGGGAAGACCGTTTCAAAACCATCGAGCGTGTTCCCAGGCAGGCACAGATCCTTACGCTCATGTTGCAGCATGTGTGTCATTGCTGTGACTTTATCCAATCGTACGCGAAGAACTCGCAATTATGTACGTAAATTTCACCCACTTCTGTGGCCGTCGTAAACACGCGGTTTTCAGGGAAGCGAATATTGAAGAACACTGGCGGCCAAGCCGACAAAAAGATCGAGGACTTCCGAAGCACTCTTCTCGAACTCTACAAAGCATTTTTGGATGAAGCCACTATCACCACAGAGATAACTGCACTCCAAATCTTGGACGATGTGGGTATAATTTCGGCCCATGTGGGAATAATTCGGCCGATGTCGGGCGGGTTTCAAGTCAGCTTGATGGTATGGCTACCCAGCTGAAGTGGGTGTCTAACCAAGTTTCAGACACTGGTACGTAGCCCTGATACCTTGAGGGATATTGATCTGAGGATTGTCACAGAGATAGATGCAAAAATCAGAGAAATCCCGTATGGGACAGGCTCGCGATTCACACCTGACAAGGGTTGTCTTGCGGGAACACGCACGGCCTTCTTGAATTTCATTGTCGATTGGGTGAACGATCCCGCCTCTGAGCGCTGTCTTGTTCTTTTCGGGCAAGCAGGCACAGGAAAGTCATGCATCGCGCATGAGATCGCACGTAGCTTCGACAAAATACATCGCCTTACGTCATCGTTTATCTTTTTGCGAAAGGAGCAATCCAAACGGGAGGCTTATCACCTCTTCACGACTCTTGCTCGCGATCTCTCCGACCGCTACCCTTCGTTTAAAACCGCGCTTGGAAGGCTCGTAAAGGACAATTCCTCTCTTCGGGTCGGCACACGTGACTACGGTACCCTGTTTCAAAACCTTATCCTGGAACCGCTTAAGGACCTGCACATCGTCGGTCCTATTCTTGTTGTAATTGATGCCCTGGACGAGAGTGGGGACGCAACTGGTAGAACGGGATTACACACATTTCTCGCTGACAACCTCAGCCGACTCTCATCGAACTTCCGTGTGCTCATCACCTCAAGATCAGACGATAGCATCATGCCTGCGTTTGTTGGTGCACCTTCAGTCAGGATCAGACACATGAAGGATCCCGAGCTGGCTGCTAAAACGGACGGCGACATTCTTGCCTTTTTGTTCGGGAGAGGCTTCCTTCAGACGAGTTCACAAATCATGGTGACGCACTGGCAATAAAGGCAGAGGGATTGTTTCAGTGGGCAGCGGTTGCTAGCCAACTCATCCTAGTTCCTCCCGGACGCTTCGGCTTTAGCAAGAAAAAGGTTATACGCCGTCTTCTAAAACCCGGTGCAAATCGCGATGGACAAGGCCCTTTGGACGACCTATACAAAGAAGTCCTTGAAGGATATATCACAGACCAAGAAGCACGGTCTCTATTCCGCACCGTTGCGGGACAGCTCCTCACTGCAATTGAACCCCTCAGTATCCGCTCTCTGACCACTCTGCAACGACACACAAACGACGACGACGGTGATGCGGTTGTTATATTGATCCGTCGCCTCGGCTCGTTGTTGAGTAATGTCGATTCGTCCAATGAAAACCTTCCCATCGTCCCTCTCCACACGTCATTCCGCGATTTCCTCACAAATGAAGATAAGAGCGGCGACTTTTGCGTCGACATTCGTGACGCTCACCGTCAATTGGCCCATTCCTGTCTGGGCCTACTGCTCAATGACCTCAAATTCAACATCTGCAATCTCGAGACATCATATCTTGCCAACAAGGATGTCGCGGACCTCAACTCGCGCGTTGATGAACACGTCTCACCTGCTCTGTTGTACGCTTGTCGTTTCTGGGGCAATCATTTGGAACATATCAGTCTCGACGCGGATCTGTTCGGAAAACTTCGGACTTTCTTTGAGAAGAAACTTCTGTTTTGGTTGGAGGCTCTTAGCTTGACGAGCTATATGGGTCTTGCTTCGGCAGCGTGCTCTACTCTGGGCGTGTGGTTAGCCTCTGGTCAAAGCGTGAGTATAATTCAGTTGTTGATCTGGCGAGGAAGGCAAAGAACTAATATCGGCGATTGCAGCAGGTTTCTCAGACGGAGCTAGAGGAATTCAAGTCGTTTGTTAATGATACCTCCATGTTCGTGCGGTATTTCGGGGGAGCCATGGCCAAGAGCGCACCACATGTCTATCTTTCTGCTCTACCATTTGTGCCGACTAGTTCTCTTGTCTCTGCACATTATTCCAGTCGATTTCCTCGAATCTTACCTGTGGGACGTGGGCGATTGTCTGATTGGCCATCATCGGAGTTGGTGATTTCAACCGTTGGGGGCGAAGTCTATTCCATTGCGCTCTCCCGAGATGGCCAGCGCATCGTCTCAGGCTCGCAAGATCGAACAATTCGTGTGTGGGACGCCACCACGGGAGAGATAGTCTCAGGTCCGTTTACTGGACACACGAATTGGGTCGGGTCTGTGGCGCTCTCGCCAGATGGCCAGCACATCGTCTCAGGCTCGGGCGATCGGACCATTCGTGTGTGGAACGCCTCGACTGGAGAGACGGTAGCAGGTCCGTTTACTGGACACACGGATTCGGTCAGGTCTGTGGCATTCTCGCCAGACGGCCAGCGCATCGTCTCAGGCTCGCAAGATCAAACAATTCGTGTATGGGACGCCACGACTGGAGAGACGGCGGCGGGCCCATTTACAGGACACAGTGACGCGGTCCGGTCTGTGGCATTCTCGCCAGATGGCCAGCGCATCGTCCTCAGGCTCGCAAGATCGAACAATTCGTGTGTGGAACGCCACAAGTGGAGAAACGGTGGCAGGTCCATTTACTGGACACACGAATTCGGTCTTGTCTGTGGCTTTCTCACCAGATGGCCAGCGCATCGTCTCAGGCGCGAAAGATGACGCAATTCGTGTGTGGAACGCCACTACGGGAGAGACAATGGCGGGCCTGTTTACTGGACATACGAATTCGGTCTTGTCTGTGGCATTCTCGCCAGATGGCCAGCGTATCGTCTCAGGTTCAAGCGATCAAACAATTCGCGTATGGGACGCCACTACGGGAAGGACAGCAGCAGGCCCTTTTGCTGGACACACAGAATCAGTCGAGTCTGTGGCATTCTCCCCAGACGGCAAGCGCATTGTTTCAGGCTCGCGCGATCAAACGATTTGTGTGTGGAACGCCACTGCGAAAGAGTCAGTGGCAGGCGTATTTTCTGGGCATGCAGGTTTGATCTGGTCTGTAGCATTCTCGCCAGATGGCCAGCGCGTCGTTTCAGGCTCGGGTGATCAAACAATATGTGTGTGGAACGCCGCGACAGGAGAGACAATGGCAGGCCCGTTTACTGGACACACGGATTGGGTCTGGTCTGTAGTATTCTCGCCAGATGGCCAGCGCATCGTCTCAGGCTCGGAAGATCGAACAATTCGTGTATGGCACGCCACGACGGGAGAGACAGCGGCAGGCCCATTTACAGGACACAGTGGCGCGGTCCGGTCTGTGGCATTCTCGCCAGATGGCCAGCACATCGTCTCAGGCTCGAACGACCGAACAATTCGTGTGTGGAACGCCACTACGGGAGAGGCGGTGGCAGGTCCGTTTACTGGACACACGAAGTCGGTCAGGTCTGTGGCTTTCTCACCAGATGGCCGGTGCGTCGTCTCAGGCTCGTACGACCAAACAATTTGTGTGTGGAACGCCACGACCGGAGAGACAGCGGCAGGCCCGTTTACTGGACACATGGATTCAGTCTTGTCTGTGACATTCTCGCCAGATAACCTGCGCATCGTCTCAGGCTCGCAAGATCGAACAATTCGTGTGTGGAATGCCGCTACGGGAGAGACAGCGGCAGGCCCGTTAACTGGACACATAGATTCGGTCACGTCTGTAGCATTCTCACCAGATGGCCAGCGCATCGTCTCAGGTTCGGATGATCGGACAATTCGTGTGTGGGACGCCATGACGGGGGAGACAGTGGCGGGCCCGTTTACTGGACACGCGAATTGGATCTGGTCTGACATTCTCGCCAGACGGCCAACGCATCGTCTCAGGCTCGGAAGATCGAACAATTCGTATGTGGAACATAGGGACAGCGACAAGCCCATTTACTGAACACATGGATTCGGTCGAGTCTGTGGCATTCTCCCCAGATCACCAGCATATCATCTCATCAGAACGTGGATCAATTCGCATGTTAAATGCAACGACAGGAACTACAGGAACTACAACACACACCGACTTCACTGACCACACCATTATCAACGACGAGGGATGGATATGTGGTCGTAATGGTGAACTTTTAGTGTGGATCCCTCTGATACATAGGGCACAACTTCACCGCCCAAGTAACTTATGGGTTGCTGGCGAACATGAAACCCGCATTGATCTCTCCACTTCCGTACACGGACGCAGTTGGACTACTTGTATTGACGCCTAGATAGAACGGTTATTGCATATCCGTAGTTTTTGTAGACAGTCCGACGTTACACTATGACATGCCGGATCAAAGCTCATATGGATGGTTTTGTCTTGGTCTTGGCGGTCGGCCAGGGATAGATACCATAAATGGTTGCCCTTCCTTATTCGCCCTGAAGCTGTTAACTCGAGCTGGGCTGAGGAGTTCCGCATCCCGGTATGCGAGCTGCGAAGCAAGTTCCGTGGCGGGGCTGATCAAGCCGACGGAGTATATCAATGGACACGGTTGTTGAGGTCAACTGACGACGCACCATAAAACGAGAGAGCAAACACAAAGGTGCAAACGGGGGTGGGCAGCTTGTACGTCGTGCTGCGAACAACGATAACGTTCCTAATTTAAGGTATGACAGGAACCCAACATGCAAAGGTGTACGAGTCAGTCGGATGGGACAGCCCGGCCGTTCATGTGATCTTGTCCTGTTTCTCTGCACCGACCCAGAGCGCCCCACCAAGCCGACATGGTCTGTTGGTGCGGGAACGGAGGCTTGGGCGGGCAAGAGCAGAACGAGCAGGCCGATAACAACTGCGATGGTGTAGAGGGACCATGGTTGAAAGATAGAAGGGGGACGTAGCGACCTGGCGGGCCGGAAAGCACGCCCATAGAATCGAAGTTCGCCTGAACATAATCTTGTCATTATATGGAAACCTTTCAAGCTAGGGCCTGTCCTCTTAAACGATTTGGGGTTCGCAGTTCTGTTCTGGGAAGGATCATATAAATAAACGTATTCAAGCAATTAGCTAGCCAACACGCCAATGAGCATCAAGCGTGAGGAGAACGAAAATAGATACAGATTTCGAGACGTGCAAACTCTCTGGACACAGATATCGCGCCGAGTCCATAATCTCCGATAAATGCATTACACTGGGTTTCACCGCCGTTCCTTACCCAACGACACCTTCCTCCGCGTCGCTATCCATCGTCCTTCTCGCCAGCCCCGTCAGGCTGCGCCGCCTATCCTCAACAATGCTCGACGGCGGGCGTCCACGGACGCCGCGCTGCAGGCCCGCCGACGGCGGGGGCGACGTCCGCGGGTCCGACGCGATCGAGCTGCGATTCAAACCGGACACGATCGAGCTGACGGCCCCGCCGCGCAGGGGACGCCCGCCACGCGGTTGACGCGCCGCGCGGGATGCCTCGGTCGAGGTGGTGCGCGAGAGCGACGCTCGGCTTGAGCTCAGCGGCGCGTCCTCGCTCTGCGAGACGGCGGGCGAGGGGCTGCGCAGCCCGGCGCCGCCGGCCAGAGGCGACGACGAGTTCGACGGCGAGCGCACGCGTGGGCTGCTGGTGCGCATGGGGCCGGGGCGCGGCGAGCCACTGTTGCGTCGCACGGGTGTTGGGGGTGAGACCTTGACGGGTGCCGCCGCAGGTGCAGACGCGTGTGCTTGTGCGTGTGCGGATACGGGTGCAGGTGCGGGCGATTCGCGATCGGACTCTGGTGGTGGAGAGGTAAAAGCGGGCCGTGGAGGGACATCGTCATCTTCAGGAGGGGGTGATTTAAAGGCGGGCCGTGCTGGGACAGCCGGATTTGCCGCCCGCGCCGCAGGAACCGGAACGGGGGCAACGACCCGCGGGGGCTCTGGTGCAGGCGTGGGTTTCAAAGGAGGCGGCGGGGGGATTGTCTGGACAGCTGCTGGTGGCGGTGGTGCAGGGACGGGGGGAGGGACGGAGGCAGGTTCTGGGGCAGGTTCTGGGGCCCGGGATATTGAAGACACGGATGGGACGGGAGGAATGGCTCCTGCGGAGAGCCTAGATCTGCTCATGCGCATGTCGACGGGAGCAGTCCGTTTGCGGAGCGGCACTTTGCGTTCCGTGTCGGCTTTCTTCTTGGCAATTGTGGGGGGTAGGACGTCCTCATGATGCTTAACAAGATCAACAAAGAATGCAGTTGGGTGACGATCTTGGACCGAGACGCTAGTTTCAAACTTTGGACGCAGAACAGCTAGGCAACTTTCAGTCGAAGGCAAAAGGGACAACAATAGCAACTCACTGCGGCCAATGGACAAAGCAAGCTTCGTCACATATACTTCATCGGTCTCTTCTACGTCAGTGTTCTCGATGAGCCTGATTCCGTAATCAGTACGTAAACTATATGTATTGGCGCAAAGACTAACGCCTTGAGATGAAGCACGAGTGCATCGAGGACGTATAGGTGGATTTTCGGCAAGCGAAGCAACGCCATCTTGAGAGCTTCGAGATGTTCATATTCGTCGGTAGGTCCTTTCTCTGCCTTGGCGGCAGAACCGACTGAGACCGTCGTTAGTAAAGTAAACTACGGAGCTAGAAACTTTACGAACCGTTGGGATACAAGCGACGTAGATCTTCCCACCCTTCCCAGAGGGAAATTGGAGGGTCTAGTTCGAGCAACCATAATTTGACTGCGCTTGCCAAGACCGGAGTATCATAATTGGTCATGATGTCAGCTGGGATGGGTTGCTCAGGAGGAACAGCATTGAGACTTTCGCGGAGGTGATGGACTGCAGTAAGAGGGACTTCATAAATCCAAGCTTTCCGTCTCTCTGTGTCAATCGAACGACGATTAGCCCCATGCTGTCGAATGTACAGCAAATAAGACTCACCATCATCGCTTGGCAACTTGGGATATGCTTGTTGCAAACCGTCCAGAAGTGCGGTCAATACCGGAGGAACTAGGGGCTTGTCCTGAGCTTCTCCATGCAGTGTACTCCATCCGCCCTCGGACCATCTCCTCAAGTCGATGCCAAATAAGACGTCCGACTCGTCGTGCGCCACACTTTCATACACCTGGGGTTGCGGACGGAATGGGCCAGTCCGGTAGCGTTCAATGAGCGCAGACAGGTCGGAATCCGGTAAATATGCGGCGATATGGGATGCGGAGCGCTCAAGTGGCGCCTCAAGAGCGCGTGGGAGATTCGCGAGCGTGCCGTGGAACTGTAACAGTACTGCTTTGACAGCATAAAGACGTTCGGTCTCCCAACGCTGAAGTAACTTCAGCGTATCTTCGATACGCTCCTCGAGGCCAAGGCGCTGTCTGTCAAGTTTACGCACCGCGATACGATATTCGCGGTCTGCTGCATCGGCATCAAGACGAGCGCGCACAAGCGGGGGTTCACCGTTTGCATTGGTGGCAAGCGCCTTGGAGACAACGTTGAGAAAGTTATTTGAACGTTTGATGAGATTGCCCGCAACGGGATTGTGCTTCGTAGGGGAGTGTGGGGCGCCTTGTTTGCCGAGTTCAAATGCCTTTGGGCGGAATAGGTAGAAAGCGTCGTCCAGAGGTTCAAAGGCATTCCCAATATCCCCGATACGCCTTAAGAGGCCGTCGCGTTCTGTGAGTTCCCGTGCGGCCTCCTCGGCGCGCTCAGAGCTCCCGCCAAAACCTTGAACGTTCACATTGAGCCAAGGCAACAAAGTCCTCGCCCTGTGAAGCATTGGTATTCTCCAACGATCGGAAAGCTTATAGACTTGCAGCTTCAGTTCAGCGGACGCGCGCGAGAGAAGGTCCGATACGGCCGGCCGGTGGTAGAGAAAGACCCTGCCAAGAGCATAGGCTCAGATGGCTCTGGGGGTGCCGTCGGTGACGAGGCTTTGATGTCCAAGCTGGTCGGGGGAAGTTGGGGTGATAAAGGAGGAGGCGATGCGTTGACTACAGAACCGGAGGGCTCCTCAACTGCCTTCCCTTTCCCCTTGTCAATCTTGGATCCCTCCTTGTCGTCGCTGAAGAGGACTTGCGACTTCTCTTCATTGGGCGAGCCCTCGGCCAAGTCGGAGGCCTTCCGTTGGATGTCCTTAAACTTCTGCGCAATACGCTCCGAAATAGTTGCAGTTCTGACGGGTCTTTCGCGAGGGTGGAGACGTGGGGAAGTCGTGTATTTGTCAGTCAGCTCGCTGTTCGGTGCGAACTTGGCGCTGCAATTGGAAGTGCGTCTCAGCCGAAGTGCGAGCGAAAAGTTTATGTACTCACTCTTCCTCAGCCTCATCCGCCTTGCGAACTTTGGAAAGATACGTGTTTTTCAGTTTGATGACCTATACCAGAATGACTCAGCATGATGAATGGGGACCAATCAGGCTTGCTTTACCTCTGCTTGGGACAGCTCGTATTTCTTGATGTAGCCATCAATAACGGTAGCCCTGCTAAGTTGGGTCCTCTCCTATAAAAACCATCGAATGAGGATAGGGGGGTCGGGCGAAAACTAATAGGACCCACGTGGTAGTCTTCTGCCCATTTCTCGAAGGGGTCCGCAACGAGTTGATGGAGCTCGCGTGCGGTTGCCTGGTGGACGCCACCTTGTTGCGCGGTCTCTGACTGAAGCCCACGGAAAGCCATAAGTAGTGTTGCACCATCGTCTGCGCCAAAAGCGGTACCTGAGACGGAATAGTTCAGACATGATCCGATATAAAGAGGTGGAAACGCACCAGAAGTAGTCTTAGTTATGCTCGCCAGAGCGACACCAATATCATCCTCAGCTTGGGCTCGGGCCTGTAAAAGGAGTTGTCGGCCAACCGGGTTGTGTCGCTCGGAGTTAGTACTCACTCGAATGAAAGCAAGGATCTCAGTGTTCTCTGACGCGCCCTAAAGGGTGTTATGGTGTTGAGAACTACGGCGTCTATACACGTGTGCGCTCGCATGTACCTGCTCGAGTTTGTCGTAGAGGATCTCAAGACCTTTCCGATAATCCTGGGTCCAAAAGGAGTTGGAGAAAGAGAGTGGCAATGATAATACTGCCATATTGAGAGTTAGAGTGGGAACGAGGACGAGGACAAGACGGTCGTCAAGAGGTGTCCCCCTGTGCTGTGCAAGCGTCTCAGTGAGAGAAGATTGCTCCTCTGTCGCGACCACCGAATGTCTCTGATTATGTAATACGTCATCATCCTCCCCAACTTCCACGGTACAACATGCCCGACCTCACTTTCGACAACCTCGTAGACGATGGAAATTACTTGGGTTCAGAAAGAGCTCGTATCGAGAACAAAGTCATTCTCGATGAGCTCGAAAGAAAAAAGAAGGCCAGAGCTATGGCTGTCCCCACAGACGACAACCGCGTGAAAGCACGTTTGCGGGAGATTGGTGAACCGATCACACTCTTTGGAGAGCGGGTACGTCTGGTACATCCCACTAGCCCGACGGAATATAGATGCTACTACTCTAGGCAGCAGACAGACGCGATCGTTTGATCTACGTACTTTCCCAAATCAACGCGGCACGAGGAGAAGACGCTATTGATGTAGATGCCAAGTCAGAATCCGAGAGCGAAGAGGAGGTGCGTGCTCGTCACGTTGCTAGCCCGACGACGACCTGTATATCCGACGATTACGTAGGCGGAGGAATTCTTCTCTCCGGGTTCATTGGAGCTCCTGGAATCGCGTAGGCGCATAGCAGAGTTTTCACTTCCTAGGTTGGGCCTTCCTGCTACTGTTTAGGCCGCTATCAAGGTGCTTACCTCGTTCTCCTCGTGCTGTATTTCCTTACAGAGCCCAAAAGCGCGTCGCTCAACAGAAATTGGACAGCAAGCTCCCCCTAAGTCGAATCATTGACATTCGGAAACGCGTCTTTGCCGACGTGAAGGTATCCCGGACCTATGGCTCGTCTTATTCCCGGTCGCTCATTCATCTCATAGACATTCTCGAACCTCGGCTCACAAATCGGAGATGAGCGGCCAATATCTCTTGTACGGATCGCCCCAAATTGCGAAGTGTTGGCTACAGGAAGTTGGTCAGGTTCTGTCAAGTTATGGAATATCCCGGCCTGCACCCCCATCCGTACTCTCAGAGGTGAGCTTTACTGTCTTTATGTGCTGTGATTAACTCTCATCTTGATTGTTAGGACACGGCGATCGAGTTGGCGGCGTTGCCTGGCACCCACAAGCGACCTTATCCCAGAGTGCTGATTCAGTCAATTTAGTCAGTGGAGCTGGCGACATGTGTCTTAATCTCTGGTCACTTAACAGGTGTGCTCGCCCCGCGGCATCTCGTCGTTCTTTTAACTCACTGACCTCATACAGTGAAACACCGATCTCCGTCATGAAAGGTCATCAAGATCGCATTTGTCGGGTGGCCTTTCACCCCTCTGGAAACTACGTGGCTAGCGCTAGCTTTGATACGACGTGGCGACTCTGGGATGTAAATACATCTAAAGAACTTCTACTCCAGGAGGGTCACTCGAAAGAGGTTTACACTGTCGAATTTCAAGATGACGGCGCTCTCGCTGCCTCTGCGTAAGCAATTGGTTAATCTCCGGAATCCCGCGTTCACGGACATCCGCAGTGGTCTTGATGCTATTGGCCGTGTTTGGGACCTGCGAACGGGCCGAACGGCGATGGTCCTTGACGGGACACGTCGAAGGTATACTGACGATGGCGTTCTCTCCTAATGGGTATGCACCCATCGCTTGCATCTACTTCTGCTAATGACGTCCCACAGGTACCAGATCGCGACTGGGGCATCGGACGACACCATCCGAATATGGGACCTGCGTTCGCTCAAAGCGATGTATACTATCCCTGCTCATCTCAGCAACGTGTCCGACGTGCGCTTCTTCCGCTCTGACGGTACCATCCCAGCGCACATCGCACGGCGGCAGCCCAACGGTCCTGCTGATGCAGATGGCATGGACGAAGACTCCGAGCAGCCCACTGGTGAGGGAGGACAGGAGGATTCGGCGCCCCAAGCCCATGACTGCCGAGCAGAAGGAGGAGGCGTTTGCACAGGAATGGCGATACCGCCCAGGGTTGTACTTGGCAAGCGCCGGTTACGATGGTCTGGTCAAAGTATGGAGCGCGGACGATTGGCAGCTGCTCACGACCTTGCAAACGGACGGAAGCAAGGTCATGTCGGTTGATCTGTCCACAGACTCGAAGTTGCTGGTGTCGGGCACGTACAATAGGAACTTCCAGCTATTCGCGAGTGAGAGCGGAATGTGACAGGACTCGGGACGACGTGTCGTTGTTGACAATAGCGTGTTAAGATTATAACATGAGACAACAGATGCACCAAGCTATGAAATACAGTGTGTTCCTGACAACGAATGCCATCTACTATGATTCACTCCGAGGCAAGACATCACTAAATTACACCGTCCCGAACCTGCAATTAGGGTAGCGACATTTAGACATGGTGCGCGACGCGGAGACGTGCACAACTAACTGACCTTCTGCATGAAACCGGAGACCCGCCCGATATCAACGACCTGTGTCTCACTCTCCACAGCAACAACCAGATCATCGAGCATCTGACTAGATGTCAGCTGTGCACGGCAGTGACATTTTGATCAGACAAACCCCTTCGACTTTATCCACGGGTGCGCCTGCGCAAAGAGCGACGATCTTCTTGCACTGGAATTCACGCTCAGCGCTCGCGCCGCGCAAGCTTTCCAGCCGGTGGTGTATGAGGGCCTCCATTCGCACATGCCACGTCTTCAGTCTTCCTCAGCCGAATTAAACTGGCGACCGAGTCGCCCGTTGGGATCGCCGGCTCTACATCGAAGTTGAATGAGACGTCCACGAGCGCGCCGAGGCCCGCCATGGTCGAGTTCTGCCCACGCCAGCGGAACGCAGGGCCCGCGCTCTCGAACGCGTCGCTCCCAGTCGAGATCGGTACGCCCCGTCCAGTCGAACTTTTCCTCATCTGCCAGCGCACGCTCGACGTTGCGGACCCGCTGCGTCACCTGGTCGAGCTCGCTGCAGCGCCCCTGCCACACTTGGATTTGTTTACGCTGCTCAGAGAGCTCGCGCGTGGCCGCGCGCAGATGTGCCTGCGTGACGTCCAGGCTGTCTTGCTTCGTTTTGATCTCGGCAGCAAAGTCGGCACTGAGACCTTGGATCATGGCCGTCATATCTGTGACGACGGCATGAGTCCCGAGAATCAGGACTGAGTGAAAGAAAGGCACACCTGCTATCACATCTTGGCTCTTCTGCACGGGCGCCGAGGGACCGGACCGTAAAGACGCGATGAGGTCCTCGACGCGGGGGCCGCCGCCAAGCTCCTGTTCACGAGTGATGGATTAGCTAAGCCCTCAATGTCTGCTGCTGTCTTCAACCCACTTCATTCTCGACGCCGAAGTCACCTGGGCGTAACCCGAGCTTGTTTGGCAGTATGCGATTGGCACCTACATCCAGGAACGACCGCACGAGACCGCGATTGCCCACGCGTGCTGCGATATTGAGTGCGGTATCTCCGTGTTCGTCCTGCAGATCTACGACCGAGCGGAAATCGCCGTCTTGCTTCTGAGCGATCCAGAGAAAAATCTGCTCTAGGTAATAAGATGCAATGATGGCGCGATTCCGTACGCCAGCGAGCGCGACGACATGGTGTAACACGGATTTGCGCGCAGTATCAAGCGTCCGGATTGATGGGTGGAGTAAGGAAACCAGCGTCCCGAATGACTGTTGGTCGAAGTTGTTTGATAACAAGCAGGCACGAATCAGCGGCGTCTCGCCGTTGTAGTTCCCTCGGTGAATGTCTGCACCACTTGCAATGAGCGCTTCTGCAACTTTGAGTCGACCCAGTGACGCGGATATGTGCAACGCAGTGTGCCCAAGCTCATCGAGAATGTAATCCACGTTGGGACCCATGGTAGCGCTTTCAGGTGGGATGTCGCGGATGAGATCGAGGACTACATTTGGGTCATCATGCTGAAGAATAGCGGTGATGATAGCGGCACGTCGGTGATCTTTTAATGGCGCGCTGGGGTCCATATTGCGAGGCATGGCAGGTTTGGATGCGAAGCGTGTTTTGTGGTCTTCTGCCTCAGTCGTTCCATTTACGTATGGACCACGTGCGGAGATTGTCAGTCCGTCGTCAAAGCTGATGGTTCCGTTGATAGGTTGGGGAGTAGCTGTTCCGCCACGGGATCCGGAATGGGGGGAAGGCAGTTGAGGCAACGGAGGCTGCGATTGAACGTGGTTGGACGCTAGGTGCATTTCACCGACAAGAGGCGGCTCAGTACGGGCACGCTTCAAGGGGTACGGGTTATCATCAGTGGTGGCCTGTGGGGCCGACGCGGCAGAAGATGGTCTGGCGAGATCTGCCGTACCAATACCAGACAAGGAAATTGAGGATTGCACTGGTTGGGACACGAAACCTTGGGCACTCATAAGCGAATGAATTGTATCGGGAGGGCCAGAAGAACCCGGATCCATGTCGGATCGTGTCCTTTTGAGTGGTTGGATTGGGGGAGGTGTGGGAGAAACTCCCTGAACAACAGGCGACGGAGAGCCAGGATAAACAACACCGGGTGGGGGAGGATATACAATACCCTGATGTTGTGATGTTGAGGGGGTAAAGAGGCCTTGTGCTCGTCCTTGGTTTAAAAGACGCAAAGCAGACCCGGGCATAATAGGCGCAGAGGGAAGAGTAGAAGGCAAATAATTCCCTGGCGCACCTAAAGCAGATATGGAAGCAAGTCCGAGAAACAACCGTCAGACTTACCACTGCCTGTCTGCATTGCAGCCGGAAGAGAGCTGAGTGAGCTTGAACTTGGCATGAAATCAAATAACGGGGCAAGAAGACTGGCAACACCATATTGGAGGGCAATATCTCGTCCTCTCTCAAGCGGTATCCTTTAAAGCAGAGACGGTTCAGGTCAGAAACCACGACTGAGGAGGAAACCGTCAAATGTTTGGCGAACCATGTGCCCTGATATTTTCCGTAACCGCCTTGGACAATCTCATGCTTACCGGGAAGTATTTCCTTCTCGAGGATTTTAGTCCTCCTCCCTTTGTCCACGCCGGCAACCTTTAAAATCTGAGTGGCATTGACGTAGGAGTCGGCGCGACGGCGCATAACGGCGATGCCCCGAACCATGCATTCATATACCTGACAAACGCGTGACGCGACGTGGAAAGAAAGAATGGGAAGTAGAGGCACACCTGGACCGAAGAGTACACGGCATTGTAGATCTTGACTGGCTGAGGCTGTTGCACAGCGTGCTGGGCCTGCATCTGCCTGTTTTGTAAGGAAAGGACGGCGTTGACGAGAGCCTTGGCTGATATGATGCGGCCTTGATGCGGCCTTGAATGGAACGCGACGCGTGCTTGCGGAGTTTCAAGAAAACACGCGCCTTCGCCTCACATCGCGAAATACTCTGGCCATACGCATATATTCACTCTCTAATAGCGATGCCTAACGCATCAGACTCACTACAGCTCTTGTTGCAAGAGGACATGGACGCTACGCCTGTCTTTCCCATTATTCACATGATTAGGACCGTATGTCCGTCATACTTCTCACGCCTTACCATTTCACTGAGATAGTATGGACTTCCCCCCCAGGATGTCACGGTGCGTGTGGCCGTTCCCGCATGCCCTTTTATTATACTGACCAAACATCGCTATTAGCATTTCATAGGTACGCCAAGTCGTGAATACGGTTAGTCGTGGCTAACGGTAGCAGATACTCCATTAACCTACGAGGCGGTCCGTCGTCCCTTCCGCACCCGGAGCGCCCTGACAGGAATATCTGATGCCTGTTTCAGTTGTCGGCGCCTGACCTAACATACACGCTGGTTCGCCCACTGGCCGAGAAATACCGAGATCTTCAGCACCACGGTAACAAGTCTGTCGTATTCTGCCTTCTCCTGAATCGTGTGCATTTCTTCCGTGATGACAACCTTGCGACGACCGCTCTCTCCCGGACTCGGGCCTATCTATGCGAAATATTGGCCATCAGATGTCTACGCGAGTATGGGGACAACCTCCTTGACTTAGCTGTTGTCGCTGTTACCAGCTGGCCCGTCTATTCTGGCGCCGATCCAGTGGTACTGAATTTAGCTCAACAAGAGAACGATGATCTAGAGGATAGAGTGGGCAACGCTATTGAAATGGCAATCATTAGCAAGGCCAAGCGTTTCATTAAAAGTACACCATGCCAAAAGGTCATCAACTCTATCTGGAGGTAAATTCAAAACTCTGACTAGCACACTCCTTTCATAAAGAGTTCCTCAGCGGCAAATGTGTCTATCAAGCAGATAGTAGCCATTCGATCCTTTCCGACGTATGTCATTTTATCACCAAAAACCCATTCACTTCGAACTTACTTTCCTACCGGCTGTAGACTTATAAACGGGCACCTATTCATTTCTATAATCCACACACTGCCCCATTGCTCGATCACTATCCGGTCCGTTTGCCTTGCCAAATGCCATTTTATTGTGCTAACGGATGTCACAGCCTCAAAGTGCCTGCAATCCGCTCCGTTCTAGAGTACTTCAAGTGCGCGATTCACTGTTAGCTTACCGATCAAGTCGTGATATCGAAAATTGCAGCTTCCTGATTCTATTTATACTTTTCGTAATCGCGGTTGAACTGAACGAGGTCGATCGTCTGAACGCATGGGAGATCGCGTTCATGATATATTCGCTTGGCTTCTCGTTGGAGAAAGCAGCCGCGATGCAAGAGCATGGGATTAGAGGTGATTTTCTCCGAGTTTCCAACCACGCACCACCCTCTCAAGGCGTCGATAGTATTCTTCACAGGTACCTGGGTACGTGGTGAAACTTGAAATGTTCCCAGCATTTATAAGGCGTATAGAACGGATTTGATCTAGCATTCAGTACGTTCTCTCAAAGATAAGGGATTCTTGGTCCATCTTGATCTGTTGCCCTACAGTACCCATATTCTGCACTTATGCGATCCTCCGTATCTATGGGATATACCATCCAAGTACGCTTCATTTCCCTGATAATAGTGCGCGGGGTGATCAAAGTATATGTTAGCTGGCACTTGGGCAAGGACCGTTGGCGTTGACTGCCTCGCGCTTATCGCATGTCCTTCTCTTCCCTCGGTAAGTCCCGTGTACACGTGCGCTCAAGAGTTCGTTGGACAGGCGATCCATCACCCTCTAGCTTGGCCTTCGTAACACTGAAGAACAACTTGATGGTATTATCCCTGAGGGCCATGATCAGTCAATTTGTGTTCTTGATGCTCATCGCTGCCTTCTGCTTTGCTGGCTTCCTGTACGCACTCTGGACGTAAGCTAACACCACTGTGACCTGGAGCCGTGAAGTCTGATTATTGTCTCCTAGATTAAGCAGACCGAGAGCTGGGCGAGTACGCTGTTGAACTGTCGCCACTCCGCTGAACCGAGGCGTCCAATAGGTATTCTATAGGGTAATACTCGTTCATCGTCTCCAGTTGTGTTGACTAGCATTTGCTCACGGCCGTTCCAGTCAAATCTCGTGGTGGATGGTCGACATATGGTTCGGCCTTGATGCAGCTGGTTTCGAAAAAGCTCGTGAGTAAGCACCCGAGACATGTACTGCCGTTTCTTACCCCTTGGCAGCCGACTTCAACAAGACGATTGGCCCAATTTTGATGGTGACCTACGCCTGTCTGAGCAATACCTTACTCCTCACAGGTATGCTGCTACTACGTGACAAAATCGTGCTTGCTAACGCTCAGGTTTGACCTGGTAGTCTTGGTCTCAGTACTGCCCACCCGCATAGAACTTAAGGACCCAATCTGACCAAATAATGGTAGATCCTTTCTCATACGTTCTCCACAATATCAGAAGATGCAGCCGCTGAGGTTGAGTCCTTTCGCTATGTATTGTGTCATCGTACTCACCGTTACCTCAGGCAATGTTTAGGCGCGCGGTATCAACAATTGAAGGGTCAGTTCTAACGCTCACACGGCGCTATGTGATCTTACCATCTCCTCATTTGACAGCGTCAAGGCAGACTCTTTATTTTCATACCAGCCCCCGATCAACCTCTTTGCTCTCTGGATTCTCCTTCCTGCAAGTTACACACTAACGCCGCGCTGGTTCCATAAAGTCTGTCATCTGCTATTTCATTGATGTATGCCACAAACTTAAATTAACCATTATCAGGTCAACGTGTTCTTAATCAGGTTCTTGTCGTCGAACCTGACAGGACTAAGCTTCCAGGCTGACGGGTCTCCTCAGATTAACGAATTTCCCGATATTGCTTACGATCGCGTTCTATGAGCGCCAAGCCAAGAAGACAGGGTCTGTAGGCGTCGGAGAGACGCTCGTTGCAACGACGGAACGCTTTATAGAAACACTACCAAGGAATATGAGGCGATGGAGTAGGTTGCTTTGCAGATCCAATGTACTGTGACCAACAAGGATATGCTACAGCGTTGCTCGAAAACTTTCTCCCGGGTGGAGGATCAGATATCGACGCGGTTGGTGTGCTTGCAAGATCCGCTGGGATCAAAACATTGAAATTTGGTTTTCTTAGATATTCGAACTCGAGGAACAGCTCGACAGTGCATTGGATACACATGACTCTGGCGCATTACCACCGATAGGACGTCAACGAACCGGGTCTCTCAGACAGACTCGAGGGTCGGTCGGGAGCAAGCGAATACCATCGATGTCGTCTATGAAGCCGGACGGTTCTCCTGGACGTCATGGGCGACATCGCGTTGCTTCGATCTTGAATAGGCCAGTGGATCCCTATGGCGCAGGCAAGCCCGCTGGCGCAGTTGTTCCAGCCGCTAATCGTGGATGAGGCAATTCCGGAGGACGCATATCCGCAAGTCGGAACACGGGAAGGGGTGAGCTATGGGCCTGCGACTCGTCGGCGGCTATCATCGGGGACAATGCTACAGAAGACTGCTTCAGCGAACAGAGAGAACGAGATCGAGATCGTGTCAAGTCCAGGGGAGCGGTCGGGGTTGTTATGGGAGCCAGAAACAGCTGAAGAGACGCAGGAGGAGGATTCGGCGTTGGGAAGTTTGGAATGGGCGAGACGATTGGATTCAATCGAGAAGAGGCAGAAACGGATGGAAGAACTTCTGAGCGATATTTTAGCAGCGGTTGGAAAGAGTGACGGACGAAGGTGACGAGATAGTGACGTCGTGACAGTAACGGAGGAATTGTTTTAAGTGAGGAAGCGCTCGGGTGCGAAGAGAGACAACCGAGCGAGCCGAGCGGCATTCCGAGTGAGCAGCTCGTCGCGTCGACCCTACTTAGTATCTTCTCTCATGGGCTACTCACAAGATCTGCCCGCCGTCCCTTCGCTATCTACTAATCCGTTACCTATCCCTCTCTCTCCAAACACTCACGATTCCCCTCTCCACTCTCCTCACAGACTCTCCCCAGCTCATGAAGGGCCTTCCTCTCTCCCCACTCCGTCCTTCCTCAACGGCCCAGACAGACCTGCTCTGCCCACCCGCGCGTCCACTCTTGGGACGGCTAACGAGTTTGATTACATTAAGTCCCAGTCCGACCCCTCCTTGCCAAAACACTCTCGAAGCGAGGACTTTAATCATTCCTCTTCCTTCGCCTCTCCATCCCCGGCCTTCCTCTCGTCCAGTCGCCCAAGCACCCCAGGTAGCGGCTCCCACGACCGTAATCAGACCTCCTCGTCTGAACACTCGGGTAAATCTACTAGGACTCTGAGCGGAGCATCTGTGTCCTCACAACCTCCTTCACACCCCGCAGATAACCGTCTAGCTCCTTCCGTCCTCTCTTCCAGTAGCGCTACCTTGGTCTCGTGAGTCTTTTGCCTGCGTGCCACACATCTTTCTCTAACAGAAGTGACCCTTGTCCTTCCTCAGATTATGCTCCGCTTGTGGACTCCCCATGCATGGCGCGTTCGTTCGGGCCCTTGGAACAGTCTTCCATCTCCAGTGTTTCAAGTGTATAGTAAGCGTCCTCACGTTCTCTACCTCGAGCTCTCAGTCACCTCTTCGTAGGATTGCGGTGACGTTGTCGCTTCCAAATTTTTCCCCATCGATGGTACCGATGGCAAGCAGCAACCTCTATGCGAAAGGGACTATTTCCGACGGCTCAATCTTATTTGCGCGAAATGCGGTATGGCATTAAGAGGCAGTTACATCACGGCATGTAGTACGTTGCGCACTTGATTCGTGACACCCCAGATCCGTCTCACTCCCCGGCAGACAGAAAGTTCCACGTCGAGCATTTCACATGTTCAATATGTCCAACCCTTTTCGGGCCACAAGACTCATATTATGAACATGACAACGACGTATACTGTCACTACCATTACTCTACGCGCTTTGCCACCAAGTGCGCAGGTTGCAATACTGCCATTCTCAAGCAGTTTGTGGAGATCAATAGAAACATGCGTGATGAGTGCTGGCACCCAGAGTGTTACATGATCAACAAGGTCTGTGGTTACCCTCGGCCACGGCACACTTCTAGTTGCTAATCATGATCGGTTCCTATCTGAAGTTCTGGAACGTCAAAGTCGTTTCCCGCCGACCGACAAGCCTCGCAGAGGCACCTCCTGACATGACCGAACCTCTCTATACGGAGGAAGAGCGGAGGGAGACGAATACGTCATTGAAGGAAAAGCAAATCAGGATGGAACAACAGGTTTATCGCATCTGGACGTGAGTTTTCTCAGCGGTGTTTTTACTTGCCTTCTCAACGAGAATTCTAACGCTCGTGCCAGCGTGCTATCAGCATTCGAAGAGTCAAGTGCAGCGTGCATTTCAGACATGCTACGACACGTGAGCAGCGGACAATACCTGGAAGCCATCCGCATGGCAGAGAAATTTATCCTCCACGTGGAAGTGCTTTTTGCAACAATTGATGACCTTGAGTGGCAGTTTACTCAGCTGAGTATGAAAGGTATGTTGCGAGGCACCCTTGACGACCGATTTCTCATTCGGGGTCCCAGGCATGTCACATGTCAGGGAAGCGCGCATGCTCTGCCGAAAAACGGTAGATTTGTTCACACTCTTGTCACACACTCAAGAGACAGGCACACGCCGGATGGGCATGACCCAAGAACTATTGGCCCTCGTCACGGGACTCGCCCACTATCTTAAGATCCTCATCCGCATTGCGCTCACGGGCGCACTCAAAGCTAGAACGCGAGCATGGTGTACGTGAAGCAATGCAGTCCTTCCTCGACAAACTCCACTTGCTCGCCGTTCAAGGCGGTAATCCTTCTGCGCGCCGGATGATGAAAGGCGCCAAGGGTGAGGTCTCTCCTTCCCAGCGTTCCGGTTCAGGCAATGTAGGCACCAATGGGGTCACGTATGGCTTCCGTAGCTTGGCCCCAGAAAACGCTGGGGAATCCCCATTTCTCGGCGCTCCACGCGACCCTGCGCTGAGTGGCGTGCCAGTTGTGAATCCTCCAAGTGACCTGTGTGTCAAGTGTAGCCTCACGGTCGAGGAGGACTTGCGTGCGCCTTGGCACATACCAACGCTGGCATTCACACTGCGTGCAGTGCAATATGTGCGGGAAAGTTGCAGCACCACCAGCGCCTGCGCCTGCGGACGACAAAGCCAAGGAGAAGGAAAAGGCCTGAAGATGGAGGAGCCACTCCAAGGATCACGACCGCACGCAGGCCTCCAGCTAACGTGGACTTCTTCGCTTATCAACTGGACAGCGTGGTGGATACAGCAGTCGTTCGGTGCTGTGCCGACCACCGTCTATTGCACAGACCATGCGCATCAGGGCTGCCGTCCAGGTTTCCAGGCTGTGTCGCGCCTCGAGCAGTATGCGTTTTTGTTGAACGTAGCCCTGAGGAGGCTGTATCTACTCCTCAAGAAGCGCAAGGTTATTCCACTCACACCTAGTATGTGTTTTTTTCTCTCCATCACAGCGTGCGGCACTCACCCCCATACCACATCCACAGCAACGGCCACGTCCCCCGGCGAGGCCGAGCATGATCCGTACCGTAATTCTCAAGACATAATGCGTATGAAGAGCGTTCATCTTGACAGGAAGCTTTCCGCAACGGCTCATGTACCAAAGCGCTCCACCATCGTAGAGAGCCCCAGCGGCAAGGTTGCACATCCGAGCGATGTGTTTACGTCATCAGGACAGGGCAACGGGCGCACGCAGTCACAGCAAGCCGATTCAACTCTCGCTGCTCAAGGACAGCGCCCTACTAATCAGCAGAGCATTCCGGGCGCGGGCGCTGGCGCAAGTTCTGTACGTACGCAGAGGCCTACTCAGGCACCAGGACAACAACAGCAGTCGCCACAACCGCAACAGCAAACCCCACACGCCCGCCCTCCCCGCCCTCCCCTAAACCCTACCTCCCTAGTACCACCATCTTCCGCCGATCCTCGACCCAACTACTTGCGCAAGAATACGGATGTCAAGATTGTCGATGAGCCTACGCCATCTTCACCTTCTAGTGCTGTACCGTCGGACGGTGGCCCGTTCGGCAATGTACCACCACCCGGACCGACACTCGAGGGGATCACGCTCGCCGACATTCCGCAACTTGCTGAGGCTGCGCAAGCGATGGAGCAACGCCGCTCGCTACCGCGCCAGAGTTTGGTGCCTTACATCGCAGAGCTGACCCCGCTTGAACTCGCGATCGTGCGACATGCCGCTGTAGTGGTATTGTACCGCTCACCGTTGCGTGACCAAGTGGACTTGGACGAAATTTTGGAAATGGTTGAGGTGAAAAAGCAGGGGTTTCTGGGGGAAACTGTTCAAAGGAAATGATAAGAAGAACATCAAAAAGAAAGGTACGTCGTCACGTCGTTAGGTTTTACTCCTATCGGGCCCGGCTGATGACGAACCGTGTCACCAAAGGTCTCTTTGGGGTTCCCTTGGAACTGCTTGTCGAGCGTGAAGGTGCCGACTCATTACACGGCGCGTCGAGAGCCACTCTTAGAGTGCCAAGCTTTATTGACGATGTGATCTCGGCAATGCGACAGATGGGTGGGTGCCTCATACTGCTTGTATATGCTCACTCAACGTGTTTATGTGCACGTCTTACATTGTAGATATGTCGGTTGAGGGTATCTTCAGGAAGACGGGCAACATCCGGCGGCGGAAGGAGCTCATCGTCGCACTCGACCGCGACGAATCTTCTGTGGACTGGAGCACGGAGCACCCAGTTCAGATCGCCGCTTTGCTGAAGCAGTTCTTCCGCGACCTTCCTGATCCTCTCTTGACATTCAAGCTACATCGCCTGTTGCTTGCGTCAGCTGGTGCGTTCGAAGGACGCTCACTGTAGATTGCCTATCAGTGACATTATGTCTGGCTTCAGGTCTGCAAAACGATGAGGACCGCAAGCGGTTACTGCATGTGCTGACACTTATATTACCAAAAAGTCACCGAGACACACTCGAAGTCCTTCTTGTTTTCCTCAAATGGGTGGCGTCGTTCGCACACAGCCTCGACGATACTGGCAGCAAGATGGACCTTCCGAATCTCGCGACCGTTATCGGGCCAAGCATTCTCTTCTCGGCTGGGCGGGACCCTGCATTCGAATCAAGCTTTGGCGTTATCCGGGTGGTGACCGAGTTATTGGAAAACCAGGACGAGTTTTTCACCGTTCCGGAAGACTTTTTGCCGCTTATTCACGATCAAGATTATTTTGCTCATAGCATGGAGCTGCCTGGTAAGGACTTCATGAAGAAGTGCGAGGTGTACATGCGTCAAAGATCTAGTGGCCGTGCCGGGGGATCATTGATGTCACCCATTTCCGGCTCTTCGCCCTTCAGCTCTAACAATGCCAACCTAGCGCATCTAAACAGATCTGGAGATTTACTGGACTCACGGTGGGTCAACCAACTGTGCCTCGGTATCGAACCACATCATCACTGACGTCTACTGTACGTATTATCCAGCGCAGGGCCGTCGTCGTCATCCCGAAATGACAGGCCTGGGAACTTGCCGACTGCCCAATCCGAGAACCACATCCGAAACGGGTTTCAATCGCGGCAACAGTCCCCTCAACCAGGCGTCTCCCCCCACTCCGCCTCCTCGTATCCACCTCCGGGCGGCAGCTCGGCCTCGGCCTCGTTCTCGCAGACAGCCATGATGATCCAGACACCCCAGCCAAGGCAGCCCCTGAACGACCAGCAACAGCAGCAGCAACAGCAGTCCGACGTGGAATGGGCGAACGCGCAACGCCCACCGCAACTCCCGACGTCGCGGCCGAGCTCGGCTACCCTCACACGGCCCACTGGGGAGACACCACCGCCAGTGCCGAACTATGCGCCCAACGTACACGGGCCACCGACGCCCGTACAGTTGCGGCAGCGGACGTAGTCGGTTCGTCTGTTTACTCGGGGGCTTAACTATCTCGACGCGGCACGCGTGGAGAGAGGAAGGCTTTACTCTAGAGTCGTCGTCGTCGCCACATTGCGTCTATCTTTTTTTTTCTTTCTGTTTTTACCTGTTCTCCTGCGTCACTATATCTGTAACCCCACGTCCCTTTCCTTTCTCTTCTTGTCCTAACACCTGGCCTCGCCTCCACCCGCCACTCTTTGTTTACACACTTACGAAGATGGACAAAGAACACTTTCCCTACCCTTCCTCGCTCTCTTTCCTTTTCTATCTTTCCTCTCTTCTCGGCAATTATTCATGATACCCTCGCCATACCCCGATTGTATCCTCCTGCACCCTCCGGCTGCCGTGTAGCCGCATGAAATAACAAAGTGATCACCCTGGCGCATGCCGAACGGCTACCGCGATGATGTGCGTGATGTGCATCAGAGTTAGTATAGCAGCGGCAACTACAACGGGATCATTCTTTTCCTACAACCGCAGCGCGTGAGACGAAGGTCGTGCCAAATTCACGACACGATGACATCTATTTCATCCTTCTGATCCTTTTCCATGTATTGATCTGCCCGGCGAGAACCTATTGCTGCAGTCAACCTAAGGTTGACGCTACCCTGCTACGTGCTCAAGGATTATCGCGTGGATGAGGCCAACTTTACACCCAACGAAATAGAGCTCGGTAGGTACAATTTGGGCATATTTTTTGGTGCAATTCAGACGTGACAGTAAAAGGTAAATACAAATGCATGCAATTACTTGAGGGGAATACTTAAAAAGAACGTAAGCTCAAAAGTTCATATGAAAGAGACAAGAAAACGCACAAGCGAGACGCTATACGAGCCCGAGAGTAAAGAATGGTGAATAGCGCCCATAACGATGGACACAATAGGTAACTTACAGTGTGTTGCACCAATCTAGTTCGCGACATGTTAGTCGCTGAAAGACGAGGGGCTGAAAGTACGTACACCAGGGCGACCATGCTTAACAGGCTTGTAGGAAACTGAAAATTCTCCAAGGTAGTGGCCGACCATCTCTGGCTTGATTTCGACGGAGTTGAAGACCTGTGAAACCACAGACACTGAGAATCAATCCCCATACTAGATAAATGGCAGGGACACACCTTTCCATTGTAGATTCCAACAACAGAACCAATCATCTCAGGAACAATGATCATATCACGAAGATGGGTTTTCACGACAGTAGGCTTCTCGTTCGGTAGCGCCTCCTTTTTCGCCTTACGGAGTTTTTTGATGAGTCCCATGGGACGGCGTTTCAGGCCGCGTTGAAACCGACGGCGGGCGCGAGCGTGGACGATCTAAGAGAACACCGGGTCATCATCTGCTAGTCGCCCCTTTACCAGCTATAAGCGTATACCTCAACAAACTACGAAAATCAAGGCAATGAGTAGAAGTACAGCCATAAGTGATGGTCGACATGCCTCCTCATTGCTAAGATCCAAGAGCTTGTCGAGCTCGATACCGCGGTATGAAAAGGTGCGGAAGGTGCGCTTCTTCTTGAGATCGGCAGCGACTTGCGGGTCGGTGACGGTTGAATCTGCCTAAATTTACAGGTTTTTCGAGCGCATCGCGCTACAGTAATGCTACGCACCATGGTGATTGCTGAATAGTCTGATCTCAACTCGTATTGAGTGGTGAATCGAATTGAGTTCAGTCGGAACCTCAACCAGCGACCAGTGGCGCAAACTCTAAATTGGTACTGTACAGTAAACAAGACTAAGAAAGTCCAGAGTTACTTACTCGCATCATCGCACACGCACACGACGGATAGAATCCACAGGTCCTCCCGTTGCGGATTAAACGTACGATTTACGCTTGAGTTGAGCGTTCATTCCTTCTGATCTCAGACACGATCTACCAGTGATTTGTGGCTACCCACCTCTGCACATCTGACAAAACTAAAACCGCCCAAAAGTCTCTATACTTTGTTCTCATGGGCCAGCACGCGCTGATGTAGCATTGATAGATGCGCTACATCGCTGCGTACCTCCTCTTGAAAATTGCCGGAAACGATTCACCGACGGCCGCTGACATCACGAAGGTCATCAAATCTGTTGGCATTGAAGTGGACAAGGAGCGTGTCAGTTCACTACTTTCCGAGCTTGATGGCAAAGACGTCAATGCCGTGCGTTTCCTATCTCCCTCTGTCTCTGCTCCCAAGGCCAATGGACATTTCTGCAGCTTATCGCTGAGGGTTCTAGCAAGTTAGCTTCTGTACGTGTTCACTGGTGGCACTGGTAGATGACTAATTGATCCTTGGTCTCGCAAAGGTGCCATCTGGAGGTGGGGCCGTTGCCGCGGCGTCAACTTCTGGCGGTGGTGCTGCTCCCGCTGCCGCGGAGGCCAAAGAAGAAGAGAAGGAAGAGAAGGTCCACATGCTCATCTCCGCCCATGGTTCCTCATCTGATCCCTTTACTCCCCTTTGCAGGAAGAGTCCGACGACGATATGGGCTTCGGTTTGTTCGATTAGGTTACAGTTGTACCGATGTAATATCCCCAAAGCCTGCACCCGTTTTCCCGATGCGCGTTGGTCGGCACTTTTGACGACTTGAATCAGCTTGCTGTCGATTTGCTTCGGAATACATCGTTCGTCGAACACCAACAAGCGCCGGTGACGAAAGCCTGTTCGGCATTCGGGCCCATCATTCATCGTATGTAACTTACTGTAACTTGGCTCCTGTTCGTGCTTGGCTTTGACCTTGAAGCTTGAAGCTTGAAGTTTGACGCCGTAAGTCAGTGGAATGTTGTGGCCGCCGGGCTTTTTTTTATTGGGTATATACAGATACATCCCTTGACGGCGCCGGTCCGAAGGGTCGCCTCGTGCACATGATGACGTTTGTCCGCAGACCTACAGACGTTCCTCTCTCGACTCGTGCAGGGGCGGAAACACCTGTTCAATTATGCTGTCACATGTTGTCAGGCCTCATTTCTTGGGGAGAATGTGGCGCCTATCCTGATTATGACTTATGTCTGGCTCTTCGTGTGACCGGGCTCACGCAGATTGCTGTGCGGTTCGCTCTTTAGTAAGTAGTGAATTTGAAGACGTATCATCGAGAAAGGGTGGGGATTTTGCACAACCAATGATCCCAAGCGGTGAACGGTGAGCCCATGAAGACGATTACTGTAAGGGCTGTGAATAATTAATTTGACCAAGAGGGGTAAAGGAGAGGAGCACAAACTGTATGAGATCGGTGGTACGTCCCTCGCAACGTTGCGCCACTGTTGTGACTGGGGGCTGCGAAATTACGGCGTCGTAGTCGTCGAGCGGCTAATTTCTGCAAAGAAAGGAATATAACGCCGGTACCGTATTCGGGTACAGGGGATGTTTGTGAGAGTCCCGTCACTCTGACAATGCTCTGACAATGGGCGATGCAAGGCTGACGACAGGGGTCAGAGGGCAGGCAGATGTGTGTCCAGGCACAGACCGTGTTACGCCTGCCGTCCGAGGGGCCATTGCGTTGAGGCATTCAAGGTTGTTGTCCTCGGCACACCGCTGAATATCTCCGGACGTGAACAAAAAAAGGAATGGGGTAAAACGCCGTCGAGTTGAGCGATAGCGATAAGCGAGTTGAGATGCCTGTCTCACGCACTTGAGTTGATCGAAGTGATGGATCCGGTGAGGATCAAGGAAGGGAAGGCCATAAAAGACTAGCTGATCACTCACGCGCTGCGGTGCAGATTTAACCATCAACATTGGCCGGCGGCTGATGGCCAGCCGCGGAGAGGGTTGTAAGGACCGCCGGTTGTTATCTAGAAGAGGCGCGGAAGGTGTGCGGTATCGGAGTGGTTGAACGATATCGACGGGCCTGACCTCGCGCATGACCGCATGATCACTGACACACACCTTCTGGTTCTCACTTGCAAGGTGCGAGTGGGGAAGACCGAGGGAATGGCAGCCGCGGAACTCACATTTGCTTCCGAATTGCGTAAAGCCGGCGGCGAAACGGCGAAACGCCCGATTTGACCATAGTCTTTAGGGGGCGCTTGGCGGCCGCAGCACAATTTTTTCCATCACCTCGGCGAGAACGGCGGAGGAAGGAGGCAAAACCTGGCCATGGGTTAGTTTTAATTTTTATATTTATTCGAAGATTCAGATCGGGAGAATGTGGTAGTCGATCTATTTACCGGTGCTTTGGACATGACGTTGAACGGACCCGCGCCCGCCTAATTTGCCGCTTAGAACCGCATATAGTCCTGCTCCGTGACTACCAAGTTGTCCGTTCTGCCCTCCCCTTTTACTCTTACGCTCTCAATGAACCGCTTGCCCCTGGACCGTTTCCCTTCCGATTCCTCGCCCGCCTCTCCTTTCTCCTCCTCGACCCAACCCACAATGCCTCCTGCTTCTCAGACTTTATTCAGGATCTCTGATGAACCCGACCCATTCAAAATATCTTTCCTCAAGGGTCCGAAGCGCAAACGCTTGGCAAAGGTCCGTATCTCAGCATACAGTCGGTGCTCCTGTCCGTTGACTGCCCAACAGGCTTGTGACGCCTGCCACAAGAGCAAACGACGATGTGATGGTACTGGTGAGGTTACCCACGGTCTTCTTGCTCGCTCCCGCTGATTGTGCTTCAAGCGCCATGTAGCAACTGGTGTGTGCCACTTTGGTATCCCCTCGTTCTTTTTAACTGACTACACACATCAGTTACTTTGCCGCCAAGGATTGCACCTACACAGACTCTTCTGGACGACCTGTACCCGCACCTTTGGCATCAAAAACCGACAAACCTTCGCGGGCTGGCCCGAGTCAGTCTCGCCGGCGTTCTCAAAAGGATTCTTATTTGGAACCGCCTGTCCCTATATCCACAAATAACCCATCATCTCCACACGGACAACCTTTGACGTCACTCCAAACTCCTTCGGACACCCGTGATGATTACGCTGAGACCTCAAAGAGACCCCGAGTGGATTCCATATCTTCCTTTCCAACCTCAGAATCTCAGGTACCCGCTCCTCTCGCGCGTCGTTCAAGTATCGCAGCTAGTCGTTTTGAAGTTCCCGTCGTCCGTGAGCTTGTGAACCGTACGTAGTCCGTTTCCCCTGGCCCCGTTCTCTGGGTCTCGCTAACCATTTTGGACTTAGTCTTTTTTGCTCACTGTCACCCCCATCGTCTCTTCATCCACCAGCCCACTTTCATGGCCGATGTTAGCCTCGGCCGCATACCTTCCTACCTTCTATATGCATTATGTGCTCTCGCTGCCCCCTTTTCCAGGCACCCCATCGTGCGGACAGATAACCCCCGTACAAGTGGCCAGGCGTACTGCAAGGCAGCGGAAGAACAGATATTCGATACGCACGGTCGTCTAAGTGTGGACAGAAACCTCGTGACAGCACAGGCACTTTGTCTTCTCGAGTCCCACCAATCTCTCTTATCGTGGCCTTGGCCTTCCCCTAGTACACATCACCGTGAGTATCTGGTCAAGTTTGAGATCTCAGCCATCAACACATGACGTTGTCATTTACGTTTCTCGTATCACAGAACTCGCCCTGAGTATCTTAAATGAGGACCTCCGTGTTCAGGATGAACACCCCTCTGGCTTGACTCCTGCTCCCACGACTAGTTTTGTGCTTGATGCGATTGGTCGCGAGTGCTCTCGCCGCGTGTTCTGGTACATCAAATTGATGCATCTGACTGCCTTTGCCTACTATCAAATACCTACGCCTCCTATCGCGCTGGACTTGAAGAACCTGCGCCTTCCTGTGGACGAAGCGAGCTTTGAGTTTGGCGCGCACAATTCTCAATCAGGTTCGTCGGCTTCGTCCCACTCCAGGTTCACCATATCGAGACCTTTGTCTTGACGCCACCAGAGTACCTACACCTACCGGCGCCACGTACGCAATATGCTTCCGAATATGGACATCTTCTCCGGATCGCTTCTGTGCACGCTCGTCTCGAAGCGTCATTGAATACCGCAGGTAGTAAACCTATTTTCTATACCCACGTCGAGCTCGTTCTCATACGCTTGTCTTAGGTACTACCACAGTTCGGCCCGGCACACAAGACGCAGCAAAGGCCGTAGAAGAAATTGAAAAAGAGATTTCGGTACGCCCCTTCCTCGAGGAGTAATGATGATAAAGTTAATCGTGTCTATTATTCTGGCCTCTTTAACCCGTACCTTGCAACACATGTTCACACTGATAGGCGTGGGAATCCTCACTCGCTGATCATGTCCGCTTTAGCGAGGAAGGTGCAGCGCTTCACCTGGCGATGTTTGAGACAAGCTCGAATGCCGGCGCATGGTGCTACTTCATGATGCACACAGTGTATGCGTGGTGTATCCTTACACTCTCAGAGGTGCGTCCTGTTCACACGTTTTTCGCTTGTCTCCCACTGATATAGTCGGCTTTAAGGCAAAAGCATGCGGATTGGGAGATGTGACAAACGGTAGCTTGGATTGGGCTCGTGACCGACTCGTGCTAATCGGAACAAAGCTCGGGAGCAGAGCGAAGAACAGCATCTTGCGTATGTGTTTCTTAGCGTTCTGATTAGTGTGCGTGCTTAACTTGTCTCTGGCTGCTTGCAGTTGCCGCGATTCTTTTGGTAAGTCGGCCCGATGCCTGCCCCAGTTCTTCGACTGACATTCGACCAGGCACTGGAGAGGTTTGGCACGAGTGACCATTCGCAGGTTGTGGCATGGACTAGAGAGTATACCGAGGCGTGCGGAATGGAGGTTCCCACAAAACGCAATTCTGTGAGGACGATGCCGATCGCAGAAGCCTTGGCTTCCACAAAGCCCACAAATCGGCCCATTCATCCGCTACCTCTTCCCCCGTCACTTGTCCCCACGACAAGTGTGGACCGTCTCGAGGATCGAAGCGACGCACCTAACGCCGGCTCTTATTTTAGCTCACTGCGCAGTTCGTACGACAAGTTGCGAATCACTCACCCTGAACCAGCCCACTCTCCTGTCCCGGGGTCGGCGCCATCGCTACCATCATTGAAATCATGTGGGTTACTGGAGTCGTGGACGCATCGCCCTCAAACTCTGTCACAGCAGCTCCCAGACGCCGCTGGTATGTCAGAGTCTCCACCTTCACCAACTCCCCCGTGGATGGCACTGCGAATCGCAACCACCGCCCCTAAAGACTCTGCCGTAGGCCCATCGGAGACCAATGCCTCATTATCTACTTCGTCGCGTGGCACAAAATCAACGATGCCAGTGGGATTGGACTGGCTTGCGCACGAGCAATAACGTTTTGCATTGCTCTTCCCGCTATCACAGTGCAATTCGTTCTGTTCTCTGCCGGCGTCGTCGGCGTGTTATCGTGATTTGCATTTGGTGCCTTTGCGAACTATTTACGGCTCTTGCCATTAACATACGTAGAAGCATGGGTTATTGGGTTTCGTCTATCTCGTTTCGTCTAGTCAAGGTTTCGCAGTAGCGCGCGTACCTGACATGTACCTTATCAGCTCACTCTGCAATTCCGCCGGTTTCATTATGAGTGTCATGGATGATCGATATCAGGGTAAGCAGTGGGATGAAAGTACAGTGCAAGGCGATTACTTCTTCAAATTACGATGGAGCTCTGGCTGGACGAGAACGACGCGGTCCAATAGCTTCCTAAGTACATCGTCTTTATGCGTGTCATATGCGTCCGTGATGGTGCGTAACTTCTCCCCCGTCTCCTTATCGATGATGGATTGTGCATCCTGTGTGCTCCCAGCGTGCTGGAATGAGATGTTAGTTGCCAAGGAGCGGTGTAATAAATGGATGAAAGGGTCTTACGGAACTCTGAAAGGTAGTGAATTCCTGCTCCTTTATTCTATGATACTCCTCGATTTCCTTGGTGGCCTCAGTGCGTGCATCCTTCAGCCTTTGTACACGATCTGCGGGAGATATCAGGGTAAACGAGTGATCGTCGCAGCAAGCGACCAACGCACATTGGCGAGCTTGTTGCACCACTTTAGCTGCCTCCTTCTCTGCCTCGAGGAGCGTCTGGATACCCTGAGATTGTTGCGCAGCCTGTAAAACATGTTAGTATATTGAGGCGTCGAGATGAGCAAGTGCATCACCATCGTCTGAGGCAAAGCGAGATTTAAACTCCGGAGCGCCGGTAAGCGTATGACCGCCCCGTGCCGCCAGTCAGAGAACAGACAGGACAGCGCCGCCAGACGCTGGCCAAGAGCGAGCGCAGTGCACCAAACCTGTGCCTCCCTCGCCGCATTGAACAACAAGTTTCATTGACCCATTCCTACGAAACTAAACAGAAGCCAGGAATCGAATCTCAGCGCAAACTCGGTTTCCAGTATGGCGTCGATGGACCCGCTTCAGGCTCTTACTGCCGCGCTCAGCGTCCCCGCAGACTCGAAGGAGCAGTCCGACTTGCTCGCGGCGCTCCGCGAGACTCTGGAGGCCCAACCCCACCCGATTCCAATTCTCTGCAACACGCTGCTCAAGACTGCGGCTGGCTCAAACGATTCGTTGCTCAGACGCTGGGTGCTGGACCTGTTACATTTTGGTATCGCGCGAGCACCTCTGGCGGTCGATACGCGTACACAACGTGCGTCTCTCTCTTCCTAGTCCCACACATAACCCTGTTCTGCTGTTCTGTCGGCACAAGACTGACGTATAGGTGGGCTCGCACACCGTGTTGTTTTATATGATTCCCATTAGTTGCATCCCGGTCTTTGGACGTACTTGCCGGTCTTCTTAACGACAGCAGCCCTTGGACCGTCAAAATCGCGGTACAGTCATTCGCAGGAGCATACCCGCTCCTCTTTCGTTGGCTGTGCGTTTCAAACTCTTGGTACGCTTCGGTGTCATCGGCGCTAATATTTTTGCATCTCTTGCGCACAGATGCACGAACAGAAACGAACGGTCGCAATGGGACACGCTCTCGCGCGCTAAGAACCGGATCATCGAGTTCATGTGGGCACCCAATACCCATGCAGGTGTGCAGTTTGCCGCTGTCAAGTTCCTACAAAAGGTTATCCTGGTACAGTCGCGGGGTATTGCGGACCCAAGGGTGAGCAGTCTCTTTGTTGCTTCATGTACACCCTCACACAATGTCTCGTTCGCTAAAGCTTCAAAATAAAAACGACCCAAATCTCGCAATCGTCCCGGGAGACCACCCGTTCATTAGCGCCTCTGCTCTCGAAACCGAAGGTGTAACTCTTCTACAACGCCTCATCACCGATCTGTATACGAAACAGTGCGTCTGAACAACGGGTTCAGCACACGGCCGAACTCCTGATTTGTCTCTAGAAACCCAGACCTTATCTCCGCCATCTTGAACAGCTGGTCAAGCCTTGTCAAGCTTCGACCAGGCTTCGTTCAGATTGTTGTATCTTCCCTCACGCTATGGACCCCCGCCCCACTGCTGGGCCAGTCCTTCTCTGTCATCAAAAGTGTTGAAAAGTCTGTACGCATTCTTTTGACACACATATCACGGTGGGTTCATTTGAGAGAATTGTTTGCGTTAACAGTTACTGGAGTAACGACTTCTTTTGCACAGCTCACCAGCCGGCGCAAACTTTGCACGTGAGATCACCGAAGCTCTCAACAAGCAGACTCAGCGCATGGAACAAGCCGTGGCAGACGAGAGGGCACGTAAGGCTATCGCGGCACAAGCCCAGGCAGATGCTCGCAAGCGTCCGCTGGCCACTGCGGCCGCAGCCGAAGAAGAAGCAAAGCGCCAGAGGGTCGAGGCAGACCCGAATGGAGACGCAACAGCGCTGTTGGCGGCGTTTGACTTCACAACGCTCCCCGTTGCGCTCATCACGGAGCTCATCGTAGCGAACTTGCAGGCATTCTCCGATGACGTTTTCCAGGCGCGTGTCAGTGCGTACCGCCGTCCCGCACCCACAAGTATCGCTTCCCCTGCCCCCGTGCCTGCGGCTGCAACATCAGTAGCTGTTCTTGAAAACTCTGTGACATCGGAGAGTACAGCGCCAGCGAGAAGAACGCCACCGACGATGCCTGCAGCGGATAGGGCAAGGGAGCGGGCTTTGGCGCAGGGGTCCTCAACCCAACTAGACGAACCCAGCTCATCTAGTAGAGTTAAGGAAGAGCCTATGGATCCACTGCAGATGGACATGGACGAAGATATCGAGTACGAGCCAGACAGTCTGAACCTTGAGGTACGTCCTCGTTTTTCGGCGTACCCCCAGCATGTAGCTCATACTCCGTTTATTGCAGCTGGAACCTATGCAAGAAGATGACGATGCGCTCGTTGCGGCTGAGCTCGACGCCAAACAATTGATGTCGCTAGACTTCCAAGTTCCGCCGCCATCCGTTCTCAGCGAAGTGGAGCGGGCGACGGCTGTCAAATCTGCTGCCACGCGGATATGGCAAAGCTCGGGCGATCTCGCAATCGGACAACACGATGGCGGGCGCGACTTGTGGATGCTACTCCTTGTGCGGATGATCACGCGTGTAGTCGACCCTGAGGACAGCAGAGGCAAATCCAAGGCCGGGGGTGAAGGTGAGGGCAACAAGAGCGTGGATGCAGACGTGGATATGGACGAAGAAATGGTAGAACTGTACGAGCGGCAGGACCGACTACGGAAGGTGTTGTGCGACTACATAATGGTCGATTTTTCTGGGCGGTGAGTCTCAATCTCTCATGTCTTGCTATGACTAACTAGCACTCAGGATACGACTCGCAACGACTTGGATGAATGAGGAGTGGTACAACGATCGAGTAAGGCTCTTATCGGACAATGATTGGGTCGGTGCTTCCCTTGTCTCTCGTGGGCCGCATTGACGTCATATCAGCGCCCCAATTACGGAGTCTGGCTGAACCAAATCGTTGCCGAGTACCAGTTACGCATCGATAGAAAGGATCGGATGTTTGCGCGTTTCCTCCTTGATTTGCCTTCTGTTCCCTTGGACGTGTTCACTCTCCTTCGGGATTTGTGCGCTGAACCAGAAAGGTATGCCGCGGTAATCATCTAGAATTACCTACTTCGTCATTGAAACCATTCTGCACTCCCCAGGATGCAAATCGGGTTCCAAACCTTACGGGACTTTGTTACTCAGCGGCCAACACACCGCGGGGAAGCAATGAACATCCTTTTGGAGCTGACGACACATCCAGGTGCGGGTATCACTGATCAGCGGCATCATCAACGCACTGACGACGACGGCACCCTTTTCTAGAAAAGGTCACGCGTAACGCGGCAATCTTGACCGTCAAGCGTTGTATGGGGGAATTCCAAATGACGGACGGCATGATACGTGATTTTGCTTTGCAATTACTCCGCCGACTTCAAATGCCCCGCCCGGTCGACAAACCCCCTATAGGAGATGCCGTGGTAACTATGGGCAACGAAAATATGGAAGACGGGCAACTGCCGCCAGATGATCTGCTGCAAACTCCATATTTGCCAGAGCGCTTGGAGCTCCCTACCCCGAAGCCCCTAGTGGTGCAGCATGTGGAACTATTATTTGCGCTATCTTCAAAGGCCTCAGACTTCCTTGACGAGTGCATCATTTCGTTTCCCTGTATGCGTTGAGGTTCTGACTGTGTATCGTACCAGGATCTTCGCAGCATATGGGGAGATGCACACCAGCGTCCAAGAAGCCATCCAAGACCTAATCACCGCTCTCGTACGATCACTCGGGGCTGGGCATGGGAAACTCCTTACTTTAATGCGTACGTTTCCACCAGGTGCAGAGACCCTGGCGCTCCGCATCATGAACATCTTTACGGAACATGGGCGACCAAGTGCCCAGCTCGTCGCTCTCGTTAAGGGGCTGATCGCTGAGCGTGATCTCGACGCTCGTTTCCTTATCCCGATCATCGCCGAGATGGACAAGCCCGATATCATGAAGCACCTCCCACGCATCGTTTCAATTCTTAATGGCACGCAGGAAATGAAGGAACTCGTACGGAGCGTTTTTGGTGCCGTTGTTACGACACCGCCGCAAACCTTCGGAAGTGTGACGAGCAATCTGCCACGTGTGCGGCAGAGCGAGCTGCTCACACCCGCGGAACTGATGGTGCTGCTCCACGACACGGAAAAGGAGATCGGGATCAAAAGTGCAATTGAAGGTTAGTGTCGTTACCTGTCGGTGTGTTCTCGTCCCCGATTCTGCGCTTACCTCACATGCAGCCATTGGGATCTGTTTCTCGATGACGGACGTCTTTCGTTCTGAGATCCTTGCGGTCGTCATGCAACAGATCCTTGATGAGCCGGTCCTACCAACTTTATTCATGCGCACAGTGAGTGGTGACTTCCCGACGTAGTACCACGCTCACGCATATACAACCAAGGTGATCCAAGCTGTCAAAACGTACAAATCGCTGACGGGCTTTGTCTCCACGACGCTACTATCGCGGTTGATCACAAAGAAGATATGGACAACTCCCTTGCTCTGGGAGGGCTTCATCCGTTGTGCGCAGATTGTGGCACCAGCAAGCTTTTTGGTACTATTGCAGCTACCGAAAGAGCAATTACGGGAGCTAGTGGTGAAGCAACCAAGTTTGCGCGGCCCACTGCGCGAATTTGTCCAGAAAAAAGGCGGCAATCCTGCACGAGCCGCCGTCTATTTGGAGATCATTGGCGAAGACGAGCCGCAGGCAGGGGTGACACCGATTCTTGAGACACCCCCGCCAAATGTACCATCAGCTACTACAGCCGAGCCAATGCCTTCGTAGCACCAGATGTTGTCTTTCGCATAGATGTAGCACGTGTATATTTTTGTTTTCGTTCAATGGTCATTTGCTGTGTTCCCCCGCGCCAAACCTATGGGTCGGGTTCGAGGAAAGATCCCGTTCAGAGACAGCCTAGTTGGTCTCAGTCGCTTGTTCCTGCGGCTCCTCCTCTATTGCTTTACAACGTCCATTAGGTTCATTGGTCAGCCACGGGCGAAGCGCACGTCCACTCATGCCAACAGAACACGCTGACGAGAATGGCGATTTTTTGCCCATAGCCCACGGACCGCCCACATCTCCTCGCTCTTCCGAGGGTTCGCCGTCTTCGCTCATCATGGCACGCGGTAGGTCGAGAGTCAGGAATATCTCTAGTGATGCGGATCCCTTCTCGGAGGAGAACCTACGCAAGCGGTGCGCATCCCGAGAGATATATTCTGCATTTGGTACTTATCGTTGAAACACACAAATAGTGGCTATCATAGTGTCAAATCGTTCGACCAGACGTTCCGCCTGGAAAAGCGATGGAAGCTTGTACGCGAAATGGGCTCTGGAGCGTACGGCGTTGTAATGTCAGTGCGCATCCTTTCCTCGTTTTTTTGGCACCGTTTTTACAGTAACGACCGACACGCGAGATTGTCAGCTCAGCTGCAGACGAGATCTCGGGGGAGACCGTTGCGATAAAGATGGTCACGCGTGTCTTCGCAAAGACGTCGTTGGCGAAACGCGCGCTGCGCGAGCTCACTCTTCTCCGGCATTTCAGCAACCACGAAAACATCACCGGGCTTATTGACGTTGATGGCATCGCGGAAAGCTTCAGTGAAATGTGAGTGTTATAGTCTACGAAGCCCACCACCCGCGTTGATAAGCCTTTTCTTCTAGGTACCTCTTCATGGAGGTGAGTTGTTGCAGGTACATGTAGTCCAATCGCTCTCTGATTCTGAGCTTCTGGAATACAGCCCATGGAAGGTACGGTTCCATGCACCTAGACCCATTCCTATGCTCATTCCTGCCCCCCCGTAAAGCGGACTTGCACCAAATCATCAAATCAGGTCAGATGTTGTCCAACGAGCACGTGCAGTACTTTACGTATCAGATTCTACGAGGTACATGCACTAATCGCGTTGTTCTTCTTGTGATTTACTCTCCGCTTGTACGCAGGCATGAAGTATATACACTCTGCCTCCGTAGTGCACCGGGACCTCAAGCCCGGAAATCTGCTCGTCAACTCTGACTGTGAGCTCAAAATATGCGACTTTGGCTTGAGCCGAGGCTTTGACTCGACTCCTGAGGAGGGCACATCACAGATGACCGAGTACGTCGCGACGCGTTGGTATCGTGCGCCCGAGGTTATGCTAGCTCTCAGGTCTTTATCCTTCTTCCCTCACCTCATGATGATATCTTGACATCGTCCTTCACAGGCGGTATGGAACAGCAAGTATGTGGCAGTCAGACGACACGTCATCACATTGAGCCCATCTGTCTACTCTAGTCGACGTCTGGTCAATAGGTTGCATACTCGCAGAACTTCTCCTCGGACGCCCCTTGTTCAAGGGCAAGGAGTGAGCGTAACAACTCCGCAGTACTGCATTTGCTCTAATTTTATCTTTTCGCGTTTAGTTATGGTGCGTTTCCGTGCGTGTGATAGAGACCGGTCGCTTACCGTGACCATCAGTGGACCAGCTAAACAAAATCTTAGAAGTGCTTGGTAAGTTGACTGTCGCGAATAGACCTGATAGACCCCCAATGAAATGAACGCAGGTACTCCTTGTAACGACATCCTAAGACGTGTGGCAAGCGAAAGGGTGCGTGCTCGTTCTTGTAGCCAGACGACTGCTACAGGGGTTGTTATAGGCACAAGCCTATGTTCGCTCGTTACCTGTCCGAAGAAAAGTTTCGTTCAAGAAGCTCATCCCACAAGCCGATCCACAAGGTAGCACTTCCATCTATCTGCTTCATATTCAAGTACTGACCAACCCCACGCAGCTCTTGACCTTCTCGAGAAAATGCTCAGCTTCGATCCCACCTCTCGCGTCACCGTTACTCAGGCGCTCGCGCATCCTTGGCTCGCAGCCTACCACGACGCGAACGACGAACCCTCCTGTCCCGAGAAGTTTGACCGCTGGCGCGAAATCGAAGAGCTAGAAACTATCGAGCAATTCCGCGCGGCTCTTTGGGCCGAGATGAATGACTTCCGCCGCGAAGTGCGTGCCGTTGGCGCCGAGGCGGACGAACAACCCTCAGCGCTGCCGTCCGAGATGCCGACACGCAGTATGAGCACGCCGTCAGAGGCACCTGTGTCCCCGCAAAAGGAAAACTCAAGTCAAGAGGTCACACGGTCGAGGAGACAATCCACGAGCGGCAGCCCCTTGAAGGAGCGTCGAGATAGCACGGACGGACGTGCACGCCCACGCGCCCGCGACCCCGTTGTTTCGTATTCACGCAGGACAAGCATATACTCGGCGCGTGACCGAGATTCTATCGTCTTCGGGGAGCAGGATGGCCTCCCAGTCACCATGACACGTACATCCTCGTTTGCGGCAGAGGACGCGGGGTTACCTCCGACGGGTCCTGGAGTGAACGCTTTCCCATTCCCAAGTATCGGCCCGCCGGAAGGTTACGTCGTACCCGCACGCCAACGCACTGCCAGCATGGGCGGGCCAGGCGTCGTCGGTTCTCGATTGCTGCGCACGTTGTCTACGGTGTCGATACACGAGACGGTCGATGTGGGTGCGGCGGCGGAGGTCGCGAGGTTGCTTAGGGCAAAGGAGACCGCCGCAGATGCCCCGCCGAGTGAGATGCCTAAGGAGATTGGAGGTGAGGGATCCGAGTGGGGAGGTAAGGATGGTGGTACTTGAAAGTACGAGTTGCCATGGACCATACATCTGCAAGGACTTTCGAATAGATAGATATATAGACAAGTGCCGGGCTCCTTAAGTGATACAGATGAGTGAATGCTGAGTCTAATCGTCTCCAAGAAGTTCCTTCAGACCTAAGAGAGAGATTAAGACCACGACGCGACTCAGGCGAGGCGGGAAACGTAAACACGTACGCTCTATAATACCAAGGTAGGCTGTTGTAGCGGGGCTATCGGGGTATTCTTCTAAGAAGCTTACGCCGTAGTCCGCGCTCTTTCCTATCCGGGGGTCAAGTGGCACCGAGCCAAGGAGTTCGACACCCATTTCCTTTGCGAGTCGGGCGGCCCCACCAGTCGTAGGCCGGAAAATTTGAGATTCTCCCTTGCAGTTCGGGCAGACGAAGCCGGCCATGTTCTCGACAAGTCCGAGAACGGGCACGCCAACCTTACGACAAAAGTCAATCTCGCGCGCAACATCCTGAAGTGCAACCTCCTGTGGAGTGGTTATAAGGACGGCCCCATCGATCCCGCTTTCCTTAAGGAGTTGAACAATGCTGAGGTGTTCGTCGGATGTTCCTGGGGGTGTGTCGACGACGAGGTAGTCGAGCGTGCCCCAGTCCACGTCCTTGAGGAACTGTGTTATAAGCCCATTCTTCTTCGGGCCACGCCACATAATCGCATCCTTGGGAGAGGGAAGCATGAATCCCACGGACATGGCGCCGAGGTTGTCCTGTACATAGATGGGCGACCAGCCGACAGCAGACGTGTGGACCTGCTCGGATGCGATGCCAAGGATGGTAGGGATCGAGGGCCCACAGATGTCGACATCCAGTATACCGGTCTTGTGTTCTTCAGTACGAGCCATATGAGCCGTGAGGGTAAAAATTTGCGTACCTGCACGTCTGGATCGGACGCAAATGCCCAACCAAGTTGCGCGGCGAAGGTCGACTTGCCGACGCCCCCTTTTCCCGAGAGAACAAGGATCTTGCGCTTCACTTGCGTCATGCGCTCACGTACGAGCGGTAACGCGGGGTCTGGGCCCTTTGTGGCTCCTGACGCACATACGTCCTGGTTGGGACAACCTGCACATGCTGTAGATTTGCCTGCTAGCTCGGACTCTGTGCCCTGGGGAAATGTGAGTGCTATCTGGATGGCGACAGGAACAGGCTTACGGGACAATGCTCCGGAGCATTTTCTGGGACGCTTGTTGGTTGTTGTACGGCCAACATCGTTATCACTGTCAAAGATCAAAAGGCTAAGTCTGCTGAGTCAATTTGACTGAGACGGATCATCCCGGCCCGGATCTGGTAGACGCGGCCACGTGATCTAGTTGGTTGGCTCATAACTCAGTACAGCATTCGTACTTAGTACTCGGGCTCCACGTTTGTGACCAGCAATGAGCACTCCCGCCTTCGATTACTATAGAATTCTTGGTCTTTCGAAAGATGCTTCTTTTGAAGATGGTTTGTGGCTCTCTTAACTCAGCTTCAACCTCAACCGCTCACGTTGAGTTTGCAACAGTGCGCCGCGCATACAAGCAAAAGGTGTTGGAAACCCACCCAGACAAACTCCCGCCCGACTCGACCGAGGAGGAGAAAGAAGCCTCTCATGAACTGTTTAGCAGAGTATGCTCTCAAAAATTCGGTCGTTTCCCTTTCTGAACTAGTAACCCACAGGTGCACGAGGCTTCGGAGATATTAGGAAATCCCGACAGACGTCGAGTGCGATCTACTTTTGTTCCGTGTTATGTCACTCTTACGAGTTCCCCTGTAGGAATATGATATCCATTACCGGGAACTTCCTGACCCGAGCGTTAAATCCGCATTCAGCCCCAAGTCTTCCACCGTTTCTATGTCTAGATCGGACTCGGTCGCCACCGTTCGCACTACGGGACCGACGAACGTTGCCAGGACTTCCTCCATGGTCTCCTCTGCATCTTCCCGCCCAGCTTCTAAACCATCCAGCGACACAATTCCCGCCGTATCCCGAACAGATTCCATGAAGAGCGTACACACCGCTGCTGCGCCTGCTAATGGCATATCTAGAAATAATTCCACTGTGACTGCACCTCCGATGGCGACCAGAACAAACACAATTTCGTCCTCTCGCAGTGTTAATGGCGTCCCATCGTCAATATCCCGAGCAAATTCGTCGGCTAGTGCACGCGATGGCCAAGATAAAGTATCGCGCTCCAACTCTTCTGCTATTGTTCGGGGTGCGCCACCGTCACCTTCAGTAACTAGGAAAGATTCCGTTCTATCAAGGATTCCATCTACCCCAAGTAATCCCGTACCGCCTGCGCTACCATCCGTCTCTCGTGCAAATTCCGCCGCCACCGTCCGTTCGTCCATCTCCTTTTCCTCTACAGCACGTAGCGCGTCGGAAAAACCCAAAACTATTCTCGAAGCACCTGCGTCTGTTTCTAGGTCTAACTCGACCTCGACGGCACCCGTTCAACCTGTCTCCAGATCCAATTCTACTTTGGCCGCCTCTCAACCTACCAGCGTATCCAGATCCAACTCTGTTTCCACCGTCACTGCCCTATCTCTTCACGAATCTTCATCTATTGTCAGATCCAGCTCCTCCGCCACTGCGCTCACTTCAGTCTCTGCGCGGTCGAAGGCAGTAAGCAACTACACGAATCGGATGTCTATGGCTACTGTCACCAGTGCATTCTCTGACCTGCCCACGCCACCTTACTCGCATCCCGAAGATTATGAAGCACTAGTCGACGCCATGCTGCAGGAATTATACCGCATCACCCCAGGGTGGGTAGAACGCAAGCAGAGGCTCGAGGAGGTAATCTCCTTTCTGTAAGTTCGCGTCGCATGTGCACTAAATTTCGTTTGTCGCGGTATAGATCAGGGCGCAGCGCGAGGCGGGACACAAGATCGATTCCCAGGCGTGGCGCGCGTCGTGGGCGTCGTGACACATCCTTTATTGACGATTTTTATTTGCTAGGACTTATTACGTGGTTCGGACTGGACTCCGGCTCTGTTTGTTTTGTACTAACTTGTTTACATGTTGGGCTGCGTATTGGCTGTGCATTTCGTTCAGAAATGGCTTGTAGGATTTGCTGGATAGATGTTGTTTTTGAACGGCTCATGGGCTATGAACGTATGAACACTGGACGGATGAAGGTGTAAGTGGATTGAGTAGCTTGCTTTTGAGCAGTGGATACTCGAATTGATTTCAAAATAACTATTCAGTTTCAAGTTTGCTGCCTTGTTTGCTGCTCTTGCCCACTTCGCATCTCACCACTGCAGCTCTGCAGTTTTGAGGTCAGGTTGACCTCTCAAAGGCTGCTCTACGAAATGTTTCGACCGCCTCATAGCCGCTTCCCTCGATGAAGCGATCCTGCGTAGTGGGTCAAGCCAAGGGTCAAGCCCACTGGTTTACCTTGGCTGGCGCCTGCGATATTATACATCAACGGCACAGTGTTCATTGCGCCTTGGAAATCCGATTGCTTTGTCATGCTCTTCAAATATAGCGCCAGGATATAGCGCCGAGTACTCAGCAGAGATTATGCATCATGAGCGGTGATTCACTATAATAAGGTCGGGTGATTCGTAACGTGCTGCGGCCAGTTATCTAGGAAACAGGTTGCACATAATCCACGCTCACAACTCACTTTCCAATCACTACAGACAAGTATCTGCAATGGCACCCGCATTACGGAGGGCCGTTGTCGTTCAGCAGGACGGCTCAGTTGCATTGCGTGAGATCCCCGTACCCAAACCTGGCCCGGACGACATCCTAGTCAAAGTCGTTGCCGCTGCGCAGAATCCCACTGACTGTGGGTAGGGCCTCTTCCAGTCAGGGGAACGGCACTAACTGTTTCTCCGACCAATCTCCAGGGAAGTCGGCACAGCACGGAAAGCGCGCCGGAGCAGTCTCCGGATGCGACTTCTCGGGGATCGTCGAGGAAATTGGGTCATCCGTTCCGCAGGGCCTTCGTTCCGTGGGCGAGCGTGTCGCCGGCATGATCCAGGGAGGCTAGTCACTCTGTCCCAACGTCGCACTGCTGCCAGCGTCGGACTCACCGGGGATGCATACACACAGGCTCCCACCACCATCGTGGCGCATTCGCTGAATACCTCGTCACGAGCGCTGATTTTGTTGTCCACGTCCCGGACGCCTGGTCCTTCGAGGATGCGTCGCAATTAGGTGTCGCGCCACTCACGGCCCTCCGGGTGCTCTACGAGGTGCTCAAACTCCCCGAGCCCCTCGGAACCTCCGCGTCTCGCGTCAAAATCCCCGTCCTTATCTCGGGTGGTGCGACCTCGGTCGGGTTGTACGCGACTCAATTCGCGAAGCTCTCGGGTTTGTATGTCATCGCCACGGCCTCACCACGGAACTTCGACCTCGTTCGCTCGCTGGGCGCCGATGTCGTCATTGACTACGCTGATCCGTTGGCAGCGGCGAAGCAGATCCGAGAGGCCGCACCAAACTTGGAGCACGCAGTCGACTGCGTAGGCGAGGACAGCTCAACAGCGATCGTCGCTGCTTCCCTCAACGGCAAAGGAACAATTGCTCAAATCACCTTGCGCCCAATTCCCGTGGAGGGCGTCAGAACTTCGTCGAGCATCATCTTTGACGTCATCGGGAAGGTGCGTGTGAACATACCGCAGTTCTTCTGCATGCCTCGCCCCCCCCCGGCCTCGGTCGACAATTCAAACAGCTGACTTGTTGTCACACCATGTAGGATTGTGATTGGCCACTACCATTCACCGCATCACCCGAGTTAACGGAAATCGGGCGCAAGTTAGTGCGATTACTCTCGGAAATAGTAGCCAAGACCAATCTCCGTCCAAACCCGGCGCTGATCCAGCCTCTGGGGCTTGCGAGTGTCGCGGAAGGGTTCCAGTACATGAGCGAGGGGAAGGTTTGATACGCCTTTCCCCCGTGTGCAAAACCTCTCACTGACGTGGCTATAGGTCAGCGCCCAGAAACTTATATACAGGGTTGCCGACACCCCCAATGAATAAAGGCGATTTACCGGTGATGCGTGGGGGTGGAACGCGCACTCCGTGTAACGAAGTCTTGATCGTGTGGTGCATCCACGATAGCAACGTAATGTGTACGAACAAGTGTCAGTTTTGAGAACAGGCAGGATGAATGTATTTCTGCGTGTGTGTAAATTTAGTGAATGAGGTTGGGGGCCGACCTGAGTCTCCTTACGAGACTGGGACTACCAACCCAAAGGGATGTAGTTTTGATCGCGCAATTGCACGCTGTCGAGACTTCGAGTGAGACGAGTCAGTGACGAGTCCACGCGGGACGCGCGAGCGGCACGTGATAAGTATCAGACTCACGGATGTTCGTTTCTTCCTCGACGACACACTACGGCTCACAAACTCGTAAATGCCACATACATTGGTAACCCACCCTCCGGGGGAGTTCACCGAATGTTGACACCATAATTCAAGATAGTGGGATCATTTTTAAATTGGCACGAATGTGCTACCTATTGTTGTGTGTAACCTAAAGTAAACAGACATTTCTTTTTCGTCTAAGTCGTCTCTTAATTTCTAGTTCTGTACTATGGACAAGGTAATAACATAGTAGGATATCGGTACGGGACACTCTCCTACTCGCTGACATTGAGACCGAGTTTTTCCTGGAACTCCTCTCCCTTGTTGATGAAGGTCACAGGACGACCCACGTTCCGGCGAGTAGCGAGGAAATCCTCCACAGATGCCACTGGCACATTCTCTGAGTAAATCAACTCAAGGGCTGGCAACACTTCGGCGGCCCTCTCCCCGGTGAGATTTTTGAGCGCAAGAATAAAGTGATCTGAAAGTACGTCATGTATACACAGCACCGTCACAGCGGTGAATGGGTGGAAGAGTTCCAGCCACCGAATATCGTTGCTTGGCGCACCATATCCCGGGAACCCCATGCTTACGAAGAGGCGGTCCACGTTGGAGAGCATATGAGAAATTTTACCGAGCACCTGACTTATCCCTATATTCCGGACGGAAAGTTTGAACGACGACTGACCCCCATGAAATATTTCGATGATGATGAGGTAGGGCTGAATATGTAGGTCCATATGCCCGAACCAGGATAACTTGAGTTTTTCGGAACGGTCGATCAACTTGCAAAGCTGAGGAATATGAAAATTATAGTCTTCCCAGCACTCCATTCTTAAGCAGTCGAGCTGAGGAGTGTCGATCTGCGCCACGAAATCCTCCAAATACTTGAAACGACCGCGAAAGTAAAAGCGAGTGAGAGCAGGAAGGAAAGTCCGTGTGATTGGAGGCAGACATATTCGATCGGGGTAGGAAGGTCGCCGGAATCCAAGGGAAAGATATTTCAGCCTGGACAATGCGGCCACACTGGCGACCATCGCCTCTGGTGAAATGTAACCGGTTTCGGGTATATCACGAAGATTGATATCAACAAGGTCACAGGCTGACAACAAGAGTGTTGGTGCCGCTGGAAAGGAAACGCCACGCAATTTGATCTCCTGTAAACGTGGGGCATATCCACCCAGGAATGCATCAGGAAGGACAGTAGTTGGACCAATAATCGATGTAAGCCGAAGGTGTGTCAACGCCGGAAATGGCTTTTGTATTGCCATGGCCACTGCCAGTGGGTATGGCATATTAAGGCTGAGAACGTGTACTCTATCGCGATGCTCCAGTGCTGCAAGGACATCTTCATCATCGTCCTCGAGACGACCAGGAAAGGTAATAAAAAGGGGAAGGGAGGGGAGGTATCCTAGATTTTTCTTGACAGGTGTCCCATGCGTGCAGTGGAGTTCCAGATTGAGACGGCGTGACGACGCAAATATGATGTCTCTCCACGTTCGGCATACATGCGCTAGTCTGTGCCATTTCCACGGAAGATGACTTGAAGTAGCAACTTCGTCCTTTCGATAAAGGTCGAATATTTCTAGAAGGACATCGTCTGGGAGAAAGTTGATCATCCGAGTCGTTTCAGGTCTGCAAAGATTGATCAAGTCAATCGCTCTATTATGGTGAGCGAGCGAAGGCACCAGCAATAGACGTACCTGGGGGAGCCTGACGACAAGAGCAGTTCTGTAAAACTCGGAGAGCGGAGTGGACTGCTAATCGAATATTGAAGATGAGGAACAGGTGCTCGATCGACTGGGCTGACAACCAGGTCATGGACAGACCTTTTGGAGTTGTTGATAGAGTCGACCCAAGTGTCAACCTGAAAAGCTGGGACGACAAAGTGGGTGTTCTACTCGTTGACTAAGAAGTATAGCGAGTGGTTGAATACGGCGCTTACTTGTACGATGTGAGTGCGGCGTTCGTGTCAAGGTTCGTGTTCAAGAGATGTTATTATATCGGAGACGGTTTTACTAGGAGAGTCGTCCAGCGTCTAGACACCCAATATTTCTAATTCACACTAGCCTGTTCCTGGTCCCTTATATTATAACTTATGAGTGAGCACGATTCAGAGACGGACCCAAATTTGGTTCTTCACCCTATTCTTTCATCACCTGTGGCCGAAGGGCGGTGACAGTATCAATCTCCGTCCAAACACGGCGCCGATCCAGTCGCTGGAGCTTGCGAGTATTGCAGGAGAATTCCATCACATGAGCAAGCTCTTGAGCCGCACAACGCTTGCTTGAGCAAGCCTGACATTTAATGTGCACCGTAACCCCTTCCCGTGCGCGACCTCCCATTGACGTGGCTATAGGTCAGCGCACATTGGCAGAGATTGATATACCGGATTGTTGATGACCCAAGGAGTTTATCGGCGATGCGAAGGGAGCCATACCATGCTTTGTGTAACGAGCCCTTGATTGTGTAATGCATCGACAGCAGAGTCGAGCTCCTCCGGTAAAACTTCCGAGAAAATGGTAGCTGACCTCATAGCTGACTTGCATGAAAGTCTTGAGTAGACAGGACGAATCCATTTCTGAATGTGTACCGATTTACCGATTTATTCAATGAGTTTGGGGGCCGGCCCATCACGCGGTCACCGCAACGCTGTGGCACATCAGGCTCATGATCTCGCTTCCTTTCCTTTCCTTTCCTTTCTTTTTTTCTTGGCCTGTGTTTTCAAGTTTCGGAGATTTTCTCGTTCGGGTGTCGATTCTATTGCGCCATCAAGTGTGCCATGCTGCCGTTGGTCGCCGTCCATGCTCTGTAGGCGAAGAGACGTGACAAAGCGCCTGAGTGATATGCCAGTGGTGTTATGCAGTACGCAGATTAAAGCAGATAGAGTCATCCACTGCTGTGCCCGCCAAGGGTTATAATCATAGAGGGCGGGGACAAAACATGGCTCGCATGACTCCTGGCGACCCGTGTATATGCTCCAATGATCCTGGCGTTTGGCTCCTTGTCGTCTTCAACCTCTCTGCCAGTGCTCAGCGCTCATGGGTTAACTGGTTAAGATGTCAGCAAGCAAGTCACAATAGCGTTCCACATGGTCCGAGGCGTAAGAAGTGTGGCGCCTCAAGCTAGCTAAGCGCTTGTGCCTTTGTAGTCAATGCACCCTCGATGCCACCGCTACCGTGACCCCTCTCGTTGATAGGTTTGCCTCTCTTATTGTCCTCACGCCCATTTTCCTCGGACTGCAAAATCCAAAACTACGAATGCCATCGTCCAACAAGAGTGCCTAATTTGTCTCGATAGGTTCCGTGACCTTGGTTACTCCTTGCGGTAAGCCGCAGACCCTCTCTCGCCGTCGGGCACGTCTAGTCTAACTGCAGAACCGTGTCTCGATATAGGCCATCTCAGCTGCGAAGCCTGCATGGGAACGCATGTCCGTGCTTCCCGAGACCCTTACGAGGCTACGTGCCCCACCTGTCGCGCTCCGTTTCCCATTGGTATGTTGGGCTAGCGCGCCCTCCCCATTTTCCTCGTTTGAGTACCGATGGTACCAGCCACCCCCGACATGTCCATGATACCAAAGAAGTATCATGTCTTTATTTCTCCCTCGTTGCGTCGCGTTTATTTAGGGGACAGGGAGGACACCAGCCGCGCACTCATCGATCATCTGTAAAAGTGGAGGGTGTCAAAAGCTGTCGGGGATCGGTCTGGACCGGTCCTTGACAGCTTTGACAGGTACCAGTTTCGCAGATGATAGTCGCAACACGGAGACCACCCTTCTCAAAGCTCGCGTTGGCACGCGAGGGCGCGATAAGGACCTCCTTATGGGCCTTCGCGGGGCTGCCCAAAGCGCCGTGTCACGCCTCACTTCCGACGAGCGCAACGCGCGTCTCGAACTCGTCAAGGTGAAGGAAGAAGTGCGCATCGCGAATGGGAGCTTCAAGTCCCTCAAGATCATGTATCGTTCTCTCGGGTCCATGTAAGTCAGTCTTATCTTTTGCGGCCTGATACCGACCGGCGAGCCATGCCAGACATTTGGACTGTCCCCCAGACACCAAGCGCAAGAGCAGTCAGGCGCTCGACTCTTCTTTATCGATTGACAGCCCCGCTTCCTCGCCAAGGAAAGTCAAGGTCTTCCCCTACGGGCGCCCCGTCAAGCCCATGCCCAAGCGCGCGAGACTTCAGCCAACGACGACTCAAAATCCGCCGGCGCTTACCACCACGCCGCGATTCGCCGACCCGGAAGTCGTCTTCCGCCGCAGCGTTTCTTCCTTCTCGCCTTCGTCCCCCTCGTCGGCATCGGCGCCCGCATCCACGTACGTCACATTAACTACACACAGGTCGTCGGCACTCACATACACACAGTGGTCCTAGTGTCACCACGGCCAGGCGTACCCGCGTCGCTCGCTACACAACATCCAGCAGCAGCGACTCGGACGAGTCCGATGGCCACAGCGATGTGGACGACCCCGTCCCTCATTATCGCACCCACTCTCGGATCACCTACCCCCACGCAATCGAGCACACTTCACCCCCTACACCCCTTCTCATGCGTATTGTGCGGCAGAGACCAATCGCGAGCCGAACGACGAGCACAACTCCGTCGCGCAAGCTGGCTCGCACAAAAACCAAGTACGTACGGTCACGCAGGAATACATGTACAATTGTGACGCCACCCAGCCCAATTGTGTCGCTAGTCGGCGAGCAAGAGGACATCCTAACCCAATCTACCACTAGCGAGCATGATCTTGTTATATGTGTATTGATTTGGATCATAGTGTTAAAAACTTTCTCATTATCCTCCGCTACAAAAACCGGGGTCTGTCCCCTTTACAGTTTTGGGGTTCGCGGTCCAGTTCTGTGAAAAATCATATAAATAAAACAGATTTCGAGGGGCCAGTATGAGTGGTGCAAAATTTCTTTGTTAGTCTACACGTATGGCCGTATCCTAATTGCCATAGTAGATACGTGTTGGGTTGGTTCGGTATATTGTAAGAGAGTAGGCATCCGGTATGGGGACATTCTCCTATTCGACGACACCGGGTTCGAGTCTTTCCTGAAACTTCCTTATCTTGTCGACGAAGGTCACAGGGCGACCCATATTCCGGCGGGCAGCAACGAACTCCTTCACATGTGTCACCGACCGGTTCTTTAAGCAAAGCAGTTCAAGGGCTGGCAATACTTCGGCAGCCCTTGCTCCGGTGACATCCTTGAGTGCAAGAGCAACACTCCGCGAAAGCTTTGCCTGCACACTCAGCGCCTTCACGGCGGTGAATGGGCGGAGAAGTTCCAGCCATTGGAGATCGTCGCCAAACTCACCATATTCCCGGTATGCACATATAGAGAGGACGCCCACGCTAGGGAGCATACCAGAAATTTGGCTGAGCACCTGACTTATCCCTCCGCGGGTGGAAAGTGTAAACAATGAGGACTGGCCCCAGAGTCCGATGACGGTGGCGCGGGGTGTAATGCCTAGGTCCGCGTGTCTAAACCGGGATAGCTTGAGTTTTTCTGATCGATCGACGAACTTGCAAAGTTGAGGAATTTGAAAAGAGATGTCTTCATCATCCTCATCCTCATACCCTATTCCCAAGCGGTTGAGCTGAGGAGCGTCGATCTGCACCACGAAATCCTCCAAATATTTGCAAAGACCGTTGAAGTGAAAGCGGGTGAGAGCAGGAAGGACAGCACGTCGTGTGATGGGAGGCAGGCGCACTAGATTAGGATAGGAAGTTTCGCATTGGAAACCAAAGGTAAGATATTTGAGCCTGGGCAACACGGCCAGACATGCGACCATCGCCTCCGGTGAAATGTAACCGCCTTCTGCTATATCACGGAGATTGATATCGATGAGGTCAGGGGCCGACAAAAGAAGTGTTGGTGCCGCCGGAAAGAGGACACCGTTTAAGTAGATTCTCTGTAGGCGTGGGGCACATCCTCCCAGGAATGCGTCAGGAAGGACCGGCATGGGCTCGTCTTTTGATTCGAGTCGAAGGTGTGTCAGCGCCGGAAATGGCTTCTGCGTCATTGTGGCCACCTTTTTCAACAGCGAGCCTGACACAGTAAGCTTGAGAACATGTACTCGATCGGGGTGCTCCAGTGTCGCAATGATGTTATCTTCATCACTGTCTTCGATATAGCCAGGAAAGTGAATAACAATGGGAAGGGCTGGAAGGTGTCCTAAGTTCGTTCTGACAGGTGGTGTCCCGTATGTGCATAGGAGTTCCAGGTTGAGATAGTGTGACGACGCAAATATGATGCCTCTCCATGTTCGGCACACGTGCGCTAGTCTGTGCCATTTCCACGGGAGGAGACTTGAAGTAGCAACTTCATCCATTCGACAAAGGTCAAATATTTCTAGAAGGACGTTGTCTGAGAGAACTTTGATCATTATTGCAGGCCTGTACGAAGATCAACGGGTGAGTGCCGAGTCCGAGTCAACTGGCCCATGAGGGCAAACGAAGGCGGTCAATAGACACACCTGTGATGACAGAGTCAGGTTGAAGGCCGGGATAACTTGACCTGGCAGCGTAGAGAGACTTTGATCGATCTTGATCTCGAGCAGATCATGTGCGGTGATTATATCAGTCACTCGCTCGATCCGTCACTGGCCGCTGCATCAAGTATCTAGTGAATAGGTCCGTGGATCTTGCCTCCTTGGAACCCTTCTTCGTGGTGGCTTTGTCGCCCGTGTTTCATGAGAAGTGGGTGAGGATGAGCAAGCTGCAAGTTGATTTGTGTATTTCAGACAGGGGATTTACGAGTCACTTCTGGGGCCTATTCAGGGCTTGTTTTACAGATACAAGTACAATAATATAAGCTGTATTTTCAAACTTGTTTTGGAACACTTATAAGAGCTTCGGGGAGTAGTACCGTAAGTCAGGCACAATCCCATGTAGAATGTGTACGAGAAACGAAACCGAAAGCATATATTGCCCCTGAGGGACACTCCAAAAACTATGTGCGAAACAACGCCTGAGCTTGCCCGAGTGTAATACAACCACCACTTGGACCTCCAGCAGACATAACATCTGCCACCTTCTTCGGTTCTTCCTGTAATTCACTCATGAGGAAGTTGGAGGACTTGGGTTTTGCTTGAAGTGGGATTGGAACTCTCAGGTATCACAGTGTAAAATACATCTAAGGATTGAGAAATGAACAGTTGATGACTTGGTCCATCTTAGGTCAGGCCAGTCAGGGGACATACCATGGGTTACGATAGGGTGCCAAAACTCCTGATTGTTTTCCTTGAGTGCCTTTCTCAACAAGTTGACAAAGCCCAAGGCACTTTTCTTGGCCACATTCTCTTTAAATTGGTCAATATCAACAAGGTTATCTGCATCTGGCCTGGAGATGTGTGTGAATGTCTTGATGATACCGTAGATGGCATCGGTGAGATTTTCAAAGGCAGTGTCTGTGTGGCTATCTTGCCAATTTACTTCTGCTAATACCCTTGGTACCAACTTGGCAATAGATGAGAGTGCAGCATCGGAAATATCCCTGTCAGTCGATGTTGCCACTGTGACCAGTGGGAGGTCAATCAGCCATACTAGGCTCGACATCTGATGGAGCATTCGAGTTGCACTTGGCTTTGCACCGGGTTTTGGCAGGTGGGCCAGAAGTGCCAGTGAAATGGTGCCTCTTTGGCATCTCGAAGGTAACAAGGTAACAGTGGAAGTCTGTTGTCTGCACTGTAATTTCCTCACCCCTTTCATTATCAAAAAAGGGGGTGTGTCAGCAATCGTTACTCAGCCGGCTCTAGGTTCTGATACCGTGGCGGGTTATTATAGACAATTACCCGTACCCGTATGGTTACTAGCACGCACTTGCAGGTTGACGATGTGTGGAGCCGAGTGGCGATGCCGTCCAAGGCGGCGAGACGAGACGAGGCGACAACGTCGAGCGATCTCATTCTTCGGGTGCCAAACCCCCGGGACGAACACGTTGGTTGAAGAAGAAAAGTGGCGTTACGAACGCTGAATATTTGGGACCACAGGAGGGTATTTAAACACAAAAGAGCTGGTACCTACGAACGAACCAGTAAGGTAGAAGGAAGGGGTGGAGTGGAAAAGTAGCTAGGAGGTGGGCGAGCGAGAACGAGACGCGAGCGTAACTCGGAGGTGGATGAGATTGGAAAAGGGTGCCGATCCAAGACAAGGTGACATGGCAAATAGAGCCACGCCGAAGCTGACAACAGCATCTTGCCTTTGCCAGAGAGAGGGGATGGGGCGGAACGAACTTGATATCTTCAAAGGGGTAGTGAGGATCGATGAGTGTTGCGACGCCGTGGGAACGCGACGCCAAGGATGGGCAGCTGGCCACGCGAGTTTCAACGTCGGTGGCACGATGAGTGACATGTGGCAGGTTGCAGTGAAAAAAACTCATCCAGTGGCTTCTCGAGCCACTTTCAGTGCCTGAGCTACCAATACGTTGTGTCCATCTACCTTCTTAAAGAACCCTGGTTACCAGGGTTCAGCCAGTATGTTGGTTTCTAAAAGCGTGCCCGCCGCTATGACCTGACCGATCCATTCTTACTTTGTGAACTATTCTGCGCGTCAGGCCGCGGCTTCCCCGACATCGTGCAAGTTCGTGACAATGAAACGTGGTTTTTCCAACCTAGTGGGTAGTAGATTCTAACCGACCCCATTAAACCGGCACACACGCAGAAATTCATTCATCCTATCTGCTGCTGCTCAAAACTGTCATGAAGTTAGCTAACGTTTGCTCGCAAAATTTACAGGAGCTTATCTTTGCTGTCGTGGATGCACCGCGCTCGTGACATGAAGCACACATTCTACCACCTCGCATCGCCGATAAATCACTTTGACTCCTTGGGGGCATCGACAATCCGGTATATCACCCTCTGGACGCTGACCTATAGTCATGAGAGGTCGAGCACACGGAAAGAGGTGTACCCAACCTTCCCCTCGCTCACGTACCGTAACCCGTCCGCGACACTCGCAAGCCCCAGAGGCTGGATCAGCGCCGGGTTTGGGTGGACATTGGCCCTGGCTACTATTTCCGAGAGGAATCGCACCAACTTTCGCCAAGTTTCCGTTAACTCGGGTGACGCGATGAAAGGCAGCGGGCAATCCTATACGGTGTGACAACAGGTCAGCTGTTTGAATTGTCGATCGAGGCGGGTGGAGCACGCAGAATGACTGCGGTGTTCACGCGCACCTTCCCGATGACGTCAAAGATGATGCTCGACAAAGTTCTGACGCCCGGGATTGGGCGCAAGATGATTTGAGCAATTGTTCCTTCGCCGCTGAGGGAAGCAGTGATGATCGCGGTTGAGCTGTATTCGCCCATGCAGTCAACTGCGTGCTCCAAATTTGGCGCTACCTCTCGGATCCGCTTCGCCGCTGACAGATCAGCGTAACTAACCACGACATCGGCGCCAGGGAGTGAACGAGGTCGAAGTTCCGTGGCGAGGCCGTGGCAATGACATACAAACCCGAGAGGTTTGCGAATTGAGTAGCGTACAACTCGACCGAAGTCGCACCACCTGAGATAAGGGCGGGGATTTGGAGACGAGACGCAGAGGTTCCGAGGGGCTCGGGGAGTTTGAGCACGTAGAGCACCCAAAGGGCGATGAGTGGCGCGACACCCAATTGCGACGGGTCCTCGAAGGACCAAGCGTCCAGGACGTGGACAACAAAATCCGCGCTCGTGACGAGGTATTCAGCGAAGGCACTGTGATGGTGGTGGGAACCTGTGTGGATGCATCTCGGTGAGCTGGCGGCAGTGCGATGTTGGGACAGAGTGACTAGCCTCCCTGGACCATGCCGGCGACACGCCCGCCCACGGAACGAAGGACCTGCGGAACATTTATATGATGGATGGCAAAATGGAAAAAAAAAGGCGGCGAATAGTGGTGGCGAGTGGCAAACAGTATTTGATAGATAGCAAACAGAGGCAGGATAGCGGAGCCGGTCCATTCCCATTTCCGTATGCTGCTATTGAACTCCTCGGCGAGTGCCTTCCCATTCATCCACTCTCTTGGGTGTACTTTGGGCGCGGTGAAGAAACAACAAGGGTTCTGCATGGGTGGCCCCACTTGCCAGACCCCAAAGCCAGACCCCGAACTGCCAGTGCATGGGGTGGCCGCTGGCCTGTTTCGCTCTTAGTTTTACTCCTGCCTGAGTTAGGCTTGCTTGGTGACGACATGTGGCATGTTTCTGATGGCGGATTATAGCAGAGCCGTTTGATAGGGATGTCTGCAGTGACAAATGACTATTATTATTATTTCGGGAGAAGACCCTGAGTTCTATGATGACTTTTAGCGGATGCATGCATGTGCCGCCCATTCACTCACTGGCAACTTGAATAACTAGGACGCTCTCAGGCTATGCCTCTGTTCGTGCCCCTCTCCGCCTCGGACTGCCGTTCATGTAGTTTTTTTACTTTGCGTCGTGACTTTCCAGCAGAGAATGTGATCACTTGCTAGCTACGGCACATCTGGCAGTGATCGAAAACGCGGTCCTCTCTCAGGCTGGCCAGGGCACTGTCTGGCCACTGGCATGTCTCGGGCCATATTCCAGAGTGGACTGAGCCATGGGAAGGATCATTTCAGACTGGAGGACCCATAGTCAACGTTATGTTAGGAGTCCTACCTGTGCTCCTCGACCACTCAATGCTTCTAAGCCCTTTAAGCTTCCTCACCTGTAGACTTTACTTTGCTGCCTTCGAGATCCCAAAGAGTCACCAACCCATTCACATGCCGTCTTCTTCCTCGCCTGCCAAAACCCGGTGCAAAGCAGTGCCTTCATCAGATGTAGTGTAACGCCACCACAGGGGTGTTAAGTACAACGTGTACTTCAGTTAAGTCACAGACGGTAACGGGACAGGAGTAAGTCAGTTACGACTTAGTGCAGTGGTGAACAACATCAGCAAAACGACACAAGTTTACACCGGCTTATTTCGTCGCTTAAATTTGAACATTTGCTCACTAAGCCGTCAGCAACGCTAAGCGACCACTAAGCATCGCAATCAAGTTTAAGGCCATTCAGGGCCCAATTTTTACTCAAATATGTGGATAAATTTATAAGGAATACTAAGACTCAGGAAGTATTATACAGTGTCGTTGAGGCCACACACGGCCGCATTGTCAGCGCACAGTGTTGGCATTGACACCCTGTCGGTGGCGGTGATGTGCGGCGTCGCCGTTGTTGTCGTTGGGGAGCACACCTAGCAGCGGTATTGAGGTCATGTGGAGAGGGGTGTCATCGAGTGTCCTGTGGCTCGCGTCGTCATCACTGTTGCTGCAGCCGGGGCTTTTCGTTGTGGTTGGGGTCGCGCCCTGGTGGAGGCAATGGTCATACATCCCAAGGTGGATCTGAGCCGGGTCGGGATGGTCATGGTTGGGGTTGCGTGGGGCTGAGTCGTCATTGTGGGCTTGTGGCTTGCATTGTTGGGTCACATGTGACGATGTTTTTTGGCAGTCGGGCGTCGGTCGGGCGTCGTCATCGCCGTACCAGTGATTAAAGACGCAGTGCCGTTATCGTTGTTTTCGGGTTTGCGCCAGTCGAGTGAGATTGAGTCACTGAATTGATTCACGCACATGTTGCGATACCGTCCTGCGCACTGACAGTAGCGTCGCTGTAGTGTGCACTGCCATGAAGTATCACCCCACCAAGCAGGCATCAGGTGTGACCAAAATTGTCTAGATGACAGTTGATCACATCCAGATGACAGCGCTGGGAGATGGCCTCAGGCGGCAGCGTCACTTGTCTTGCAATGTAGCCCCGAGCTTGACTTGGTGAGAAAACGAGAACATCTGACCAAACAAACACAAAGACTCCAACAAGTACAGTAGCCAATTACAGTCGCGAATTTGAGACGGAGTTTAAAATATGCGTTCACCCGTCTCACGTCTCAACCGTTGAGTCCATTCTGTCCCCACTCAAGAGTACACATGTTTCTGCGGTATTAATGCATCGTTTTCAGCCCCGAAGCATAACCAGATTGTGGCTACACAGCCATTCTTTGACCTCATGTATGTCATTTTGTTTCAAGTTTCACGCTCATCTCCACATCGACGACTAACCAGACTACAAAAAAACCCTTTGCAATACAGCAACATACCATCCTCCCCATAACACAAGGTCCCAACATCGCCCATGCCCAGTCTGACACAGGTAAAACCGCCACTTTCTCTCCATCGTCATGTTCCAGTCCATCAACATTACGACAAGGTACTTGTTCTTTTTTTGGTTTCCTTTTGGTTTTTTCGCTCACGTTTTGCGATTACACCACCCCCACATACTGCACAGGTACACCGCAATACTGTCCCACTCAACCACAAAGCAATCGGAGATCTCTCGTGGGTGAGTACGGTCCGAGCTTTAAGTCCCACTTTCCGTTTTCAATCCCAACCTAGTTCCTAAATCGCCTCGGAAGACACCAAAGCACTCTTCGTCTTCAGCGGGTACGGCTCTCGTTCATCACGTCGCCAGCAAGCAGCCCGAAACCTGACTCTAACTTTGGATGCAGGGGTTACACATCTCCCCTGAGCGCGACGTCCAAAGGCGAATCGTACCTGCGCTTTGCGGCCTTCTCCCACCTGCGGACAGGTTCACGCGAGCAGCGACAGAAGACGCCACGCTCGACTCGTTTCAAAATGTGTTGTTTTCCGTCGCCCACTTCCGTGAGCTCACAGGTGCCTATCTAGCGCACATCACCATCGTCGGCCACGATTTCAAGCGGCGTCGCTTTGGGCAACTCCACTGATGCACACTGCGCTGGCCCAAGCTCCACTTTACATATGGGGGTATCCCACTCGGGACTGAGGCAGATGTGCCAGGCGGCATTGGGCGAAGTCAGTATCTTCTCGTGCGAGGTGCGTATCCATTGTGCTCCCCTGTAGCACCTTCACAGCTTGTTGATCCCTGTGTCTGAGGTCATGCAAGACAAATGCTACTCCAACGCGCAAGGGCCACTCTGGCAGGGGACAGGGCACGACGAGCAGCGTGCCTTCAATGTGACGGTGAGGTGGGCAACAACGGCAATTCCTGGTTTTTCAATGCGACGACAATGGTCCCTTCGTGCAAGGTAATGGCTTCGAGCTGCCACGGATCACTGGGATCAGTGCACTAACTTGCCACTACTTGGACTGTGACCACGACGTAGTACAGGATTAGGATACCCAGGCGTTGTAGGATTAGCAATATCATGTATCGTAGACGTTCCGTGAATAGACCCAATTTCTGCGAAAAATAAGCCAGGTGTTAAATAAATAAGGACGGATTCAGCTGTGAATAAGCGAGAATTAAGCCCAATTTCAGGAATTGAATCTACTTATTTGCTTAACTGAGTTAAACCTCGGCTATTCTGAAATCTGCTTAATGCCCGCTTAACCTCGTTTAGGTTGCTTATTACTCGAATAAGTGAAAAATTAAGCGAGTGTTGTTTTGCTGATGAAGTACCACTTGGCCTCCGTGGACTCAAGGGTAATAGCAGAAATAGGCTCAAGCGCAAAGGCGAGTGAAAGGAGGAGTCAAGCAAACATGCGACTCAAAGGTTCGGATTGTGAGAGGTGACAGCGGTGTGGTATTACACAAGAAGTCAAGTCTACCGTACAAGCTAGGTAGCATGAGACTTATATACTAGTACACGATGTTTGTCAAAGACAAACATATGGCGCGATCCTAGGATCCAGGTCCTAGAGAGCTAACAATGGGAAACTATGAATCGGGAACAAGGGGATTCCGCGGGATGACACGTGGATCAGAAGTTGTCAGCGGGTTCTGGAAGTCACGCCACAGGGCGTTGTAACAGTCATGCGCTAGGCGTGAGATAAGGGTCGAGGCGCGGGTTGAAGTGGATCGTATTGTACAAACACAATAGAAGTCAGACATTGGATACGAGTCACAAGAAGCAAGGGAAAATAAAGGAGCAGGAGAGGAAAATTGTAACATGTAGAGCCTAGTATCACTGGAACTGGGAATTGATCTTTAAGTGAATAATCTTGAAAAGAACCTGTGATCAGATTTTAAATCTTTTTAGAATCTTGACTGTGGGAACAACTGTGGAAAAACTCAAAGTCTGTGGAGACTTCAAAGAGTTAAAGTCTGAATACAGCAACATCCAAAACAGGGGGCCCTTTTTTTTACGATCCAGCCGGATCGTTCGGACCGTCGGGTCAAAGGTTCGGGAAACGATGACGAAGGGCAAAGGTACTTTGCCCTAGAAGATGTAAGAGACGAGTGGGACGCGCTGTCGTACTCAAGCTGAGCAGAACTTGGCTGGGATTTATCAAAGCTAAGACAAGGTATCTACATACGAAACGAGCCCCTCTTTATACTCATACAGACTGTGATTTTTGTAACTATTTTCTATGAGTATTTCCACGGATGCCTTGCTGGCCGTCCTCCATTCGCTACGCTGTTAGTCCTTTGTTACTCCGTACTTGTCACATGTCACGTGATCGTGACACAGCCCCCTTACTAGACGAAGGCGTCTCGCCTTCTTGCTTCGTGTTCAGAAATGATCGCCTGCGTTGTACGCTGGCCCTGTCATAGGGTTCAAATCTTAATCTGTTAGTATTCGGGGATTTTTCGACGCGATGGGTACAGGGGTCGTTGAAGCAGGGGTGACGAGCTGGGACGAGGCACCGGCTTCCCTTCAGACACAACAGGTGCGGTCTGGGACACTCCTGGGAGATGTGAGCTCCTTCGCAGTACGGACACAATGCGTCCTTCGGAGCTTCGTCGTGGAGTCGCGTGAACGGCAAAGGGGGAATGGATGGGGGAATACGAAGGTCTCGGAGCAGTGGGCGCGGGGGAATGGGGCACGGGGCTATTCCCGGGAGGGTGTCTAAGTGCGCCCTAAATCTTCTGTCATTAGACCCCGGTTCTTCGATGTGATAAACGTCCAGTCTGCGGGGTAAGGGTTGTGGTAAGAAGGGATAGATGTGCGAGGTAATGTTAGCTTCTCTCAGCCTCTTGTCTATACCTTCAGCGTCCGAGATCCAATCGTTCCATGCGATATCTATATCGCGCATCCGCATGAATAATTCATGTTTGCGCTGCGTCGACTTCCTGAACCTGTGGACGTCGGCAAGCGCCCCTGGATCTCCTACCAGTGTGAGCGCTCTGTCGACTTCGTGCCTTGCCGAGTGCGCCTCCGAGAACAGTGCTAGTGAGTGCCCTGGCGTTACTCCTGCTTGCGGGCGAGGCGGGAGTTGAATGGCGTATAGTGGCTTGTAGTACTGCGGTTTGTCCTTCCCTTCTGTGCCCAACGCCACAGGCTGTTCTTGTTGGTTGATTGCGAAGCGAATGTACAGCGTCGGTCCTCTAGTGCCATCCTCATAAGGAATGTCGAAGGCGTACGGTTCCGTGCGTCTAGCTATCTTCCACCCCGCATCAGCAAACCCTGGGCTGCTACAGGAGTCTGCAGCAGCACTACATAGTGGCCATAGTAGCCCACAGTTCTTGTAGTGCTGGTAGTGACGTTTATGTTCTGTGCAGCACTGCTGTAGCACTGCTGTAGTCTACCCACAGTCTACCATATCCAGGCCTACTACCACAGTCTACCACAGTCTACCATAGTCTTACCATATCAACCCAATTATTGACTACAGTAGTCTGTGGAAGTCTGCAGCAGCACTCCATAGTAGCCCACAGTTTCTGTAGTGCTGATAGAGACGTTTATGTTCTGTGTAGCACTGCTGCAGCACTGCCACAGTCTACATGCAGTCTACAACTCTGCCTGCAGTCTATCACAGTCTACCACAGTCTACCACAGTCTGACCAATCTCACTGTAGTACTGTACCAACCCAGTTAATGACTGTAGTTTTGATGCCAGCAAGTGCTATAGTCTACCATAGTCTACTGCAGTCTACCACAGTCTACTGTAGTCTACCATAATCTACCCCAGTCTACTGTAGTCTACCGTAATCTACCCCAGTCTACTGTAGTCTACCATAATCTACCCCAGTCTACTGTAGTCTACCATAGTCTACCACAGTCTACTGTAGTCTACCAGTAAGAACACATGTTACTGGCAGGGATTTCCCAACTTTCTGCTGGTGCACCAGCAGGAAAGTCCCACTTTTTGATAGATAAAAAATATATATTTCAATTACTACAGTACAAAAAACAAAAGCTAAAATATGTACATTGTAAGTACTGAGTACCCGTTGGGGTGGTGGTGAGTCGACGGGTGGCGCGGTCGTGCGCACCGTGTCATGGGGGTTGGTGTCACGAACCTATAAAGTTGGTTCGCGACTCAGGCGTCTAAGACCGGTCCGCGCCGGCCCGGTCTTATGTAATCACCTTCCTAAAGGGGAAATCCGGATTCGGAGTTTGAATTTCGTACTCCGACGATCACGTGATGTGTCACGTGATCTCCCATCGTTTATCAAGTCACCTGACGACTGAGAGTCGTACCATTCCCTGGATTATTCTGATTGGACTGCGGAGCAGTCAAATCATCATAACGTCATCGACTGCGGAGCAGTCGTACCACTCCTGTGATTATTCCTATTGGACTGCGGAGCAGTCATCTCTATGACATGATCGATTGCGGCGCAGTCACACGTATTATCGCCATTGGACACTATTATTAGATGTCTCTCGAATGTTCCATTGCGCAGCAAAGCGCAGCATTCCGCAGCACCCGTGGGCGGCCCTAAGCCTGCCCTAAAGTTACGCACAGACCATGTCCCTAGGTATATAAGCTAGCGTGTTACAACGGACAGTCCCTCAGACTGTCCACTTGTCTTAATCCACTTGTTTACACTCTCCGCCTGCCTCTTCTTCCTCTTCGCGCACAGTGCCCCTTCAGCTACTTGACTGCGGTTCAAGTACTAAGCGCCACTATCCCTTGCAAGTCTGCAAGTTCTGTCTGTTGAGCCAAGCGTCCCCATCACAGTTGTCCTGTGCCCCGCCTCGAGTTCTCCACCACCCCCGGTCTTCTGCTTCCCCCGTCGTGCCTCTACTGTCGAGTGACAGTGAGTCATCACACTTGGACAGTCTAACACAATTAGACCTGACCCCGGGTGTTCCCTTTAGTGTCCGACTACGACTACGACTTCTCGCAGTTCGGTCATTGGGACGGAGATTCTGCCTCGTACTACGAGGAATACGACCACTACACTCCTCCTGGCCCCTCTCGACAATCCTCTCAACCCCGTCGCCTCCCATCACCCCTCACCCCTCTTGCGTCCCCCTCTACCTTTGTACAAGAGTTTGTACAAGGTTCATCTACCTCTGGTACTCAGTACGAGTACACCCTCGCCGACATCCACGGTGAGCCCCCATCTGGGCTGCCATCGCCCATCTCTCGCCCCTCTACCCCCCGCCCTGCCACCCCTCTCGAGTACGAAGGAGAAGCCTTCCCCCCTCTATTTGACATCCGGACACAAGTAGCGGTCCGTTCTGTTCCCCTTCGAGAGCCCACACCAGAGTTGGTGTACCCTGACCCCCCTTCCGAGCCTACCCCCTCACCGCGCCCAGTCAGCGCCCCCCCTCGTGTCCCATCGCCCCTTGCCCGAGCATCCACACCCCCTCGTGTCCCGACCCCCGACTCTCCTATCGACTACGAACGAGTAGCCGAACAATCCCCCATCGACTCCACCACCACCGACCTCCCATCCGAGTGGGAGAACATCCTCCCCGCCTCTTTCTTCCAACCCCCTTCGTGCATAAACAGCCCAGAGGAGCACCCCCACCTATACACCGCCGTCTACTCTGCTGAAGGAGAGTCTTGGCGGCCTGCCTCGATCACCATCCGAGAGCATTTTTCCCGTATCCCCCTCGCACCTGCCCTTGCTCGGGCCTTCCCTGTGTTCCCGTCCGTCACCCCCTTCCGTATCCCACCTCCTCACCTGTACACCATCTTCCCCCGCCTCATCGATCCCTCCAACGCCAACGACTTCCCCCCTCTCTACATCTGCTCCAAGGCAATCTTGGACCTCCCCTCCGCTAACCTCCCACTTGGTAGTGTGAGGTACGACTTCCGCGAAGGACTTCGGCAAGCCTTCGCCCCCCTCAGCAATATACTCCGAGTGGGGTATATCGATTCATTGGTAACGTTGGAGGTGCAGGACTTTTTGGACGGACGTGTTGTTACTACTTACGGACATTTACGTTTCACTTTTGACGGACAGGTGTTTGCCCTTTATCAGGGTTATTTCTTTGAGGATCTTATTCGATCCAACCCTCTCCTCTTGTCTCATTGTCTTACTCCTCGCGTCCCGGCCGATCCTTTCTCCTTTGTCCCGGCTATTCCCGACTCCCACCCACTATAGTTCAATAGTGGTATAAAAAGTTTTTTCGTTGCCTTGCCCCTTGAATCGAGTGATTCAAAACAACGCAACTAGTAAGTAATTCCTTTATCCTGGTTATAGGACTGTAAACCGAGCGGTTTAAGTGCCTCCACCCCATCCCGGTACATTCCCACTAACTGAGGCACAACACGTTGCGAGGGCACGTGCTCAGTTTGACACCCATCGAGACCGACAACTCCGTCGGTATTACCCATCCACTTCCTATTACGACATCTCTGAGTCATCCCGCATTGACTCCTGGGTGGACCCACCCCTAGTGCTAAAGAGCTTGGTCAACCTCTTCGAGTTTGGCGAGACTTGGGATACCTACGCCTTCAACGACTTTCAAGACGACCTTTCCGCTGTGGTCGACGCCTGCAACGACCAGCTCCTGTTCTGGCACCTTTCCGACCGCACCCCCGAGCAACTCGTCCTTTGGACAAAGAGTGACTATCTTTGGTTCAATCACATTCCCCCCCGACGCGACTACCTTATCCAACAACTCCAAGCTGGCAACTCGGTCCGGTACCTCGACCGATTCCGCCTTTCTTACGAAGAAATCGAGATTACCTTCTGCGAAATCCGAGTAGTGGATAGAGAAGGCCCCCCTTCCTTGGTTATCACCGAAGGAACTGAATTGACGTATTCCTGGGAACGAGCTACCTGGGAAACAACACTGAACAACCCGGACCATAATCTAGTCAACCCCCGTGTCTATCACCAGCCCCCCACCGATCCCAACGACCCTGAACTAGTAGAGCTCCTCACAGCAAGAAGAACAAATCCTTTGAGCCTACTAGCCCGCCTATCCCTCCCCGCAAGTAGCCCGGAAACAGAAGAGGCCAACAATTCAAGTAACAGCGGTTGGGGAGAAGAACCCAACGTTGGCCCGTGTTGGTGCACTCAAGAGGTGTGCATCTGTGGCTATAGACCCGAGACTCCCCCTACACCAGAAGGCGTAGTACTGTGGTCCCCTGGAGTTAACTACCTACCCTTTAGAGAAAGCGTAGTGGAGTTATAACAGTTTTTTGACGCAGTGTACTTTCGAGGAAAAGTACTAAGTCGCAAAAATATCCGAATACTTTACGAGTGTAAAGTTGGACATCCTGAAACCCATTGTTAATTGGGCTATTACCCTGACATTTCATCACGTCGACAACCTTACCCCCTGCTTCTAAGCAAGAAATTCCTGACAACCCCCCGTTATCCTCAAGAAAAACCCTGACACCACACGCAACTGTTCCAACAGTTCCTGATCCAGTCGGTCCAAGCAATCCGACTTCCCCAAGCAATCCTGGTTGCAAGACAACATTCCCGGAGAATCGACAAAACCTAGACACCCCTGGGAGACCCCAATGGATGCTGACAGGAGATTATCATCCTTATCCCTAATAAACAGAGAAACTATGCCTCCGCAATACCAATCACCTTGGTCTCAAGACCAATCTATAACAATTCCAATTGTACCACTCCCAACCATGATCCTGGGTGCAGCTCCCGAACCCTTTGATGGAAGACCCAACAAAGCAGAAGCATTCTGGAATAATTTGGAAAATTATTTCCACCTCAATGCATTGGTTTTTAATACCGACGACAAGAAAATATCTGCGGCCCTGACCTACTTCAAGTCAGGCACTTCTGCGGGCGAGTGGGCCCAGGATAAACAACACAAAGCCCTGAATCCAGCTGCGGGTGCAGCTACAACCTTTGGAATATGGTCTGCATTCAAATCGGACTTTAACCAACACTTTAAAAACCACGTAGCTCTGGAAACCACCAACCTAACGCATACCCTAGGAACGGATACCCTACCACTCAAAGAGCACCAAGATTCGTCCACTCACAACGAGAAAAGTAGGACAAACAACCAACCTAGAGAACTCAATCATATACGACAATTATATGATAGCCTCATTCCAAGTCAAACCCATTCTACACAGCCCAGAGGAAGGCTTACCACAGAAGAACGAGATCACCGGCCCAGAAAAAGGCTTACCACAGAAGAACGAGATCACCGGTACCCAGAAAAACGAGATCACCGGTCCAGAAAAAGGCTTACCACAGAAGAACGAGATCACCGGTACCGAGAAAAACTCTGCCTATACTGTGGCTCCCCCAGCCACATCCTACGAGGCTGCAATGCACAAAAGAAGTACGACTACGATTGATTACACGAAAGCATGAAGTGCTTCCTCGAAGTAGACTTTCAAGCAACCATGATCTCCCCCAATCCATGCACTACCAGCCATACTCCCAGTAACGAATTCTATGGCAACAAACCCGGTACAAACCCTAAAGATGGGCACCCAACCTCCCAAGACACGACAACTCCCGACATACTGGTAAACAAAGCCAGAGAGACTTCCCCTTCAACTTTGCCTATACTGTGGCAATCCAGGCCACATCCTCCAAGAATGCAAGACGCAAAGCATAAGGGCCAGAGATGGCCACCCCCCTCACAACAAAGATAGAGTGCAAGGCACTTTTATTGAAGAAACCCTGGATCAAGAAAAAACACCCGAGAACCTTCCAGCTCAGATAGGAGCTTTCCATTTCGAGGATTGCAAACGACTCGCAATCAACCATGCCAGCGCTGGCCGATCCAACAACGAAGAAGTGCGAGACACTGTTGTTGAGGAAAACGATCAGGAGAACGACCCTGCTGATTTCTGGACTTCGAGTGAAGTCAAGTATCGAGAGATACTTCCGTATTCCCCGGACGCGGGTCCGCGGTCGCTCTAACCCCAAGAACTACAAGATAAAAGTAGTTGACGTCCACCCCAAAAAAGAAGAACCTTTGGCCTCCGATGACCCCCCAAGTACAATGTCCCCAGAACCAAGAACCACATGGTCCAGGAAACCTGACTTTGAGCAAGTCAAATATGGAGTAATACTTTCGCCAGCGGAGGAAGCACCTACTGCTATGAAGAACCCCAATGACAAAGCAATCCAAGTAACCAATCAAAAGAATGACCCTTTTGACTTCGACGATCCCCAGGAGAAACCCGATCCTAACATCCACCCAAGAGGAAGAACCTCTTGACTCCAATGACTCCCAGTAACAACGTAATCCAAAAGGAAGAACCTTTTAATTCCATCGACTTCCAGTGACGGCCTACTTCCAAAGAACTATAAAGGCCTACTTCCGAATTCCCGACTTTGAGTAAAGTCACGTGTTGCGCCAGCAGAGGAAGCCCCTACTGCTATGAAGACACCCGACCAAAAGGACGACCCCAAATGGAGGAAGCACCACTGATTACCCAGCTTTAACGACAAACCAAAGTATTGAGAATACTTCGACCCCTTCCACCGAGCACTATCGAATGGAAGATTGAACGCCAGCTGCGCTGAGTGCGGCATTCCAGTACTAGAGAACTCAGAGATGAGCTTGTGCCAGTAGAGACGATATAGGCGCGTGCCTTCCTATCGCACTCAGGGTGACACTAGTATGGAAGCGATCTGGCAAGAGATATTAGTGCAGAGCATCATTCCAATGATGGGTTCGCGCGCGCGAACGGCTTGACCATTCAAATTCAAGATAAACGAACGATTGCCCAACAAGATGGGCTTGGTCAAGTTCACCACGATCTAAAAAGAACAGATCAGTACCTGAAGAACGCTGACAAAGGGCCTTCGCATTCCACTAAAGATGTGGATCCTGACTGCTAAAGATGCAGAACTTCCCCTCAAGTACCAGGGCAAGCCGATGAAGCTTCAACCCTCACCGCTAAAGAGGCGGTCCCATCACTTTCACTTTGCACCAACTGCTAAAGATGCAGTCCCCCCCATTTCCACTTCGTGTCACTGCAAGAAGCGCAGTTCCCACCTCGTGTCACTGTACGACATACAGTTCACATTCCGCAAAAGATGTGCTGTTCCACTTCGCACAAAAAGCTAAAGATGCTTCAATCCCGCCTGCTAACGACGCAGTAACCCCTCAACGTACCATGGACAAGCTAAAGATGCTTCAACTCTGCCTGCTGACGACGCAGTACCTCCGACGAACCATGGACAAGCTAAAAAGATGCTTCACCCCTGCCTGCAAGAAGATGCAGTATCATCCTGAACCACCTGGACCTGGCGAAATCTCCATTCCGCAAGAAGTGCCGCCCCCATTCTACGTCCCTGCTGGAAGAGCGGCAGCAAAGACTGCCCCTAAACCTTCCACCGATCACATTCCGAGTCATTTCCAACGTTACACCCGAGTTTTCAGCGAGGAAGCCTCCCATCGCTTGCCTGCGCACCAACCCTGGGATCATGCGATTGATCTGAAACCAGGAGCGAGCATGAAGAATTGCTCGATTTACCGTCTAACGCCTAAAGAAACCGATGCACTCGAGGAGTACATCTCTGAACATCTGCGGAAAGGATACATCCGACCTTCCAAATCCCCCATGGCCAGCCCCTTCTTCTTTGTCGACAAGAAGGACGGAAAACTCCGCCCAGTACAAGACTACCGGGCTCTCAACGACGTTACCATCAAGAACGCGGCGCCTCTTCCACTAATTCCTGAATTAATCGACAAGCTCCATGGCGCGCGTTATTTCACCAAGCTAGATATCCGATGGGGATATAACAACATCCGTATTCGCGAGGGCGACGAATACAAGGCAGCCTTCAAGACCTTCCTAGGCCTTTTCGAGCCAACCGTAATGACATTCGGTCTCTGTAACGCACCAGCAACGTTCCAATCGTTCATGAACCAAACCTTTGGTCCCGAAATCGATGGTGGACACGTTGTGGTCTACCTCGATGACATCCTTATTTTCACCGAAGACCTTGCCTCCCTCACCGAGTTAACCCACAAAGTCCTCCAACGTCTGGAACAGCACGATCTCTATCTCAAACCTGAGAAATGCGTGTTCGCACAAACTTCCGTCGAATACCTCGGAATCATCATTTCCGATGGCCAAGTCTCCATGGATCCAGCAAAAGTCGCTGGTATTACCGAGTGGCCTGTCCCACGTACAGTCAAGCACGTCCAAGCGTTTTTGGGCTTCTGTAACTTCTACCGACGGTTCATCAAGGACTATTCCACCGTCGCTCGCCCACTCTTTGACCTGACCAAGAAAGATGTGCTCTTTTCTTGGGATACCACCGCGGAAAGCGCTTTCCGCACCCTGATCAACGCTTTCACAGAAGCTCCCGTCCTTGCCCTCCCAGATCATTCCAAGCCATTCCGGCTCATCACTGACGCCAGCGACTTCGCCACTGGCGCTATCTTGGAACAACCCGATGCCTTGGACCGTTGGCACCCCGTTGCCTATCTATCGAAATCTCTTCTTCCTGCCGAACGCAACTACGAGATTTGCGATAAGGAACTCCTCGCAATCATCCATGCCTTTCATGCTTTTCGACACTACCTCGAAGGACGTAGTGATACCACCGAGGTGTGGTCCGACCACGGTAACCTGGCTTACTTTATGAAGAAGCAAAAACTCTCCCGCCGACAGGCCCGATGGGCGCTGTTTCTTTCCCAGTACCAGTTCATCATCATCCACAAACCGGGCACCCAGAACAAATCCGACGCACTGTCCAGGCGTCCAGATCATAAAAAAGGGATAGCGGATGAAGATGAAAAACGAGCCCTCCTGGACACAAAATATTTTCAAATCAACGCTGTACAAAGAGCAACCATCACAGCGTTAGGAAGACACTTCCCGGCGACATCGAATCCGAGTCACGCAGACATATGACAGAAGAATCAATATGGCGTCCCACATCCAAGTACCCTGGTGTCACCCCCTTGCAACCACGAACCCTACAACAATAAATCCAAGATATGCAGACATATGACAAGAGAAGTCAGTATGGCATTTCAACACCCGCGTACCCCGACAGACCACTTCCCCGTGACACATCCAACACACGCAGACATATGACAAGAGAAGTCAGTATGGCGGTTCACACACGAGTACCCCGGCAACCCAAACTCAAGACACCATGATCAATAATTAAACCCCTACCAAGCCAAGATGCTATAACCCTGACTACTGATGCAGTAGAACCTGAGGAACGAGCGTTCACTTCTGAGGCCATCAATTCATTCCTATGGCAACACAAGTTCCCCAACAGCAGAATTCAAAAAGTCTAGAGACTTAGCCCGGTTGGAAAGAACCAACATCCACACTACGCGTCCCAAGCTCAACCCTGCCCCACGATGCCATGACATGGCATATACATCCAGTCTTCCACAAATCCCTGACCCCCCATATCATACGAATGATATCCACGAACCCAACTTCACCCAACCACCTCCTGAGATCGTCCAAGGAAAGGACAAATGTTATGAAGTTGAAGCGGTCTTGAAACCCAAAGTATCACCCAACAAGAAAGGGATACTATATCCGATCAAGTGGAAGGGATATCCGATTCCAAGAAATCCTGGCTCCCATCACCCCAAAAGACGCACTCCCAAGACCTGGTCTTAAAAGTTCCACAAAGACCACCCCAGCGCCCCTAAAAAACCAAGAAAGTCAACCAGTGCTGTCGGTGCAGCACGGCGTTAAAAAGGGGATACTGTCACGAACCTATAAAGTTGGTTCGCGACTCAGGCGTCTAAGACCGGTCCGCGCCGGCCCGGTCTTATGTAATCACCTTCCTAAAGGGGAAATCCGGATTCGGAGTTTGAATTTCGTACTCCGACGATCACGTGATGTGTCACGTGATCTCCCATCGTTTATCAAGTCACCTGACGACTGAGAGTCGTACCATTCCCTGGATTATTCTGATTGGACTGCGGAGCAGTCAAATCATCATAACGTCATCGACTGCGGAGCAGTCATCTCTATGACGTGATCGATTGCGGCGCAGTCACACGTATTATCGCCATTGGACACTATTATTAGATGTCTCTCGAATGTTCCATTGCGCAGCAAAGCGCAGCATTCCGCAGCACCCGTGGGCGGCCCTAAGCCTGCCCTAAAGTTACGCACAGACCATGTCCCTAGGTATATAAGCTAGCGTGTTACAACGGACAGTCCCTCAGACTGTCCACTTGTCTTAATCCACTTGTTTACACTCTCCGCCTGCCTCTTCTTCCTCTTCGCGCACAGTGCCCCTTCAGCTACTTGACTGCGGTTCAAGTACTAAGCGCCACTATCCCTTGCAAGTCTGCAAGTTCTGTCTGTTGAGCCAAGCGTCCCCATCACAGTTGTCCTGTGCCCCGCCTCGAGTTCTCCACCACCCCCGGTCTTCTGCTTCCCCCGTCGTGCCTCTACTGTCGAGTGACAGTGAGTCATCACAGTTGGTGGTGGTTGCCTTGCGTGCCATGTTGAGGTGGCGTGGCGGGTCAGCGGGGTCTTGCACGATGTGGCGGGGTCTTGGCGTGTGTTGGGTCGGGGTGGCGGTGAGTTGGCGGGTGGCGGGGTGTTGCGCGCCGTGTCGGGGTGGCGTGGGGGCCGGTCGCGGCTGGGCCCTGCGTGCCACGTTGAAGGGGCGTGGCGGGTCGGCGGGGTCTTGGCATGTGTTGGGTCGGGGTGGTGGTGAGTCGGTGGGTGGTGGGGTCTTGCGCGCTGTGTTGGGATGGCGTGGGGGTCGGTGGCGGCTGGGCCTTGCGTGCCGCGTTGAGGCGGCGTGGCGGGTCGGTGGGGTCTTGGCATGCCGTGTTGGGTCAGCGAGGTGGGTTGGCGGTGGTGGGGTGGCGGGGCAGGATGGAGGTGGTTCGCGTGCACGAATGGGCTGCAATCTCCAGGGTGAGCGGGAAGCAAAAAGAAGAAAACAAAAGAAAAATTTATCTTAATCATTCAGCCAAAGGTCTTGCGCCGTGTTGGGGCGGCGAGGTGGGTTGGCGGTGGCGGGGTGGCGGGGCAGGATGGGGGTGGCTCGCATGCACAAATGGGCTGCAATCTCCAGGGTGAGCGGGAAACAAAAAGAAGAAAACAAAAGAAAAACTTATCTTAATCATTCGGCCAAAGGTCTTGCGCCGTGTTGGGGCGGTGAGGTGGGTTGGCGGTGGTGGGGTGTTGGAGCAGGATGGAGGTGGCTCGCGTGCACGAATGGCGGTGAGCGGGAAAAAAAAAAAAGAAAAAAAAAAAAAAGAACTTATCTTATACATTGGGTCGAAGGTTTTGCGTGCCATGTTGGGGCGGCAGGTTGGTGGTGGTGGCGTGTTGCGAGCCATGTCGGGGCGGCATGTTGGGGCAGGGACGAATGGAAGCGGCTCGCGTGCACAAGGGGACGGCAATGGCCTGCAACGTTGAAGGTGAGGTGAGCGGAACGAAGAAAAAAAAGAGAAAAAAAAAGAACATATCTTGTGCATTGGGCCGAAGGCCAGCTCGTCCTCAGCCATGTCCTCTATCTTGTGTAGCTGTGGGGATGGTCCGCGTGGAATAACGGCGTGGTGGTAAGAGAAGAACATTAAAAAAAAACTTGCCCGTATACGGGAGAAACGGGTCAACGACACACATTCCCACGCCACAGATTAAGCCTCCGCTCGACACGACGTATCTCCCACCTTACTCCTGCTGCCTGTGCTCCCACTTCCACCCCTCGTCCGGCCTCCCCAGACCCATCCTTTCAAGCCCCTCTCTCATCCTCACTCGTGGTCAAGACGCGGCAGATGACGCACTGGGCTTAGTCGCAGTGCAACAAGATATGTTTCTGTTTTTTTTTTCTTTTTTTTTCCCACTCAACCTGAACGTTGCAGGCCATTGCCGCCCCCTCGTGCATGCGAGCCGCTTCCATTCGTCCCCGCCCCAACACGCCGCCCCGACATGGCTCGCAACACGCTGCCACCGCCAACCCGCCGCCCCAACACGGCATGCAAAACCTTCGACCCAATGTATAAGATAAGTTCTTTTTTTTCTTTTTTTTTTTTTCCTGCTCACCGCCATTCGTGCACGTGAGCCACCTCCATCCTGCTCCGACACCCCACCACTGCCAACCCACCTCGCCGCCCCAACACGGCGCAAGACCTTTGGCCGAATGATTAAGATAAGTTTTTCTTTGTTTTCTTCTTTTTGTTTCCCGCTCACCCTGGAGATTGCAGCCCATTCGTGCACGCGAGCCACCTCCATCCTGCCCCGCCACCCCCGCCACCGCCAACCCACCTCGCTGACCCAACACGGCACGCCAAGACCCCGCCAACCCGCCACGCCGCCTCAATGCGGCATGCCAGGCCCAGCCGCCACCGACCCCCACGCCATCCCGACACGGCACGCAAGACCCCGCCACCCACCGACTCACTGCCACCCCGACCCAACACACGCCAAGACCCCGCCAACCCGCCACGCCGCCTCAATGCGGCATGCCAGGCCCAGCCGCCACCGACCCCCACGCCATCCCGACACGGCACGCAAGACCCCGCCACCCACCGACTCACTGCCACCCCGACCCAACACACGCCAAGACCCCGCCGACCCGCCACACCCCTTCAACGTGGCACGCAAGGCCCCAGCCACCACCGACCCCCGCGCCACCCCGACACGGCGCGCAACACCCCGCCACATGCCGAATCACCGCCACACCAAGACCCCGCCACCGCCGACCTGCCACGTCACCCCAACGCGGCATGCAACACCCCGCCGACCCGTCACGACCCCGACCCCATCCGCGCCTCCCATCCACGCCATCTATGGCACTTCCACCTCCCTACAGTAGTACTAATATCATGTATTTGTTTTAAATAATATATTATTTTTATGCATAGATGGTGTGACTGTGATTTGGTGTGACTTGACTATGATAACTTATGACCAATAGATTTGGTAAGAGATATTTGACTATTTGGACTTGTATAACTTTCTGAACTTGTGCTACCTGCCAAAGGCATCAACAAACTGTGGGCCACTACAGTAGTCTGTGGAAGTCTGCAGCAGCACTATGTAGAGGCCATAGTGGCCCACAGTTTCTGTAGTGCTGGTAGAGAGATTTATGTTCTGCATAGCACTGCTGCAGCACTGCCACAGTCTACATGCAGCCTACAACTCTACCTGCAGTCTACCACAGTCTACTGTAACTACAACAGCTACCATATCTACCACCACTACCTTGACCACTACCACATATACCACCACTACCACATCTACCACCACTACCATGACTACAACAGCTACAAGTCTGCAACTACTACTGACATCTACTATATCTACAATATCTACCACATCTACAGGTTTGCTACCAGGTGTCCCAATCAACTACCAATCTTGAGTGGCTATGATGTCTGCAACACATATAGTCTCTACCATGTCTACCAGATTTCTAGCTTAATTTCTAGTCACACTGCCAAGTCTCTACCAGTCTACTACCAAATAACTATGGTATCTACAGCATCTACAGTCTCTACCATGTCTAAAGGTTTGCTACCAAGTCTCTACCAAGTCTCTACCAATCTACTACCAAATAACTGTGACATCTATGACATCTACAGTCTCTACCATCACTACAGGAATTTCTGGGGTGGCCCAGGGTTTGCTGATGCGCTCCTGGGTGTTCTGGCGGTATGGGTTCGGCCAGCCTGACTTCCAGCGGCGATCTGAACGCTTCTCCGGTACCTGCGCTCGGTACTCGTTCTAGTACCTGCCCTTCAGGACTATCAGTGACCGAAATGGCTGCTTCCGGTTCGCCCCTCTCCCGCGGTAGCTCTTCGATCGACTCTCCTACGGGCGATGGAACGTCCGCCGGGTAGATCCCGTATTCTCTGATGGTTTCCTGTACCAGTTCTTCTTTCTTCTCTCTGCGCATACGCTCCCGTCTCCTGGCCCTAACCCTTGAGTGGTGTCTCCAACGCCCATCGTCTTCCTGGTATGTGGCGAATCCGATAGAGTCGTCCTTCGTCGTAGGGGTGTCCGCGCGAGTGTCGTGGTCCGCTGCGACCCACGCCCATTCGTTGACGCGTCCATCGATGTTGCGCCTTACTTTGACAGGAAGTTCGGCGTCTGTGACTAGGTAGTGCTGTGGGGGATGGCGAGGATGAGGTTGGATGAGCGGGTCCATGATCAATTGGTTGATAGACATCGTCGCTCGTTTGCTGTCTTTATAGCTCTGCAAGCATTCCGGAGCGTGGACGTCTGTTGCGCTTTCCCAACTGTCGTAGGCGTCTGCATATCCTTTCCAATGGACGAGATATTGGAGGGTCTTCTTCCGGCCGGTCCTTCTTTCTCCACAGATCTCTTCCACTTCCCATTCTTCTTGTCCATCGATTATGTCCGGGCATGGTTCTTTGAAGTTTGGGCCGTGAATCTCTGTTTCTCGGTATGGTGTTAATAGCGCGGCGTGGAAGACGTTGTGAATCTTCCATTGCGTTGGCAATACTAGTTGGTAGGACGTCTTTGATACCACTCGAGCTACCATAAATGGTCCGTATCTCCTGGGAGCTAGCTTGGCCGTTGGATGCGTGGTTCTTAAGTTTGTCGCTTCTAGCCACACTTTCTGTCCGACGGCGTATAGTTTGTGTTTCAAATCCTTGATCCAGGATTCTTGCGCAGACTTCATGGCGATTGCCGACTGTCTTTGGGCATCTTGCAATTGTTCCAGTCGTCTCGATGCCTCTTGCACCTTTGTGTGATTATTGCTAGGTTGGTGTACCGGCGGCGTAAATCCGACGAGGAGTTCAAATGGTACCTGTTTGGTAGTTTCCGACTTCCAGGCGTTTAACGTGTATTGGGCTATTGGTAACCAGTCCGCCCAATCGTTGTTATGATTGCTAAAGATGCGCAGATATTTGTTACGTTCGGCCCGGAAGTGGACACTGATGTCAAGGGTATGGCACCGCGTCAGCAGTATATCGTCATGGACTTGTGATCAGTCAGCCGGGTAAGCTCCGGCGCATGTGATTGTGTACGATAACGGATCGGATCATGACTCGGATGTGACTCATACTAGGATAGCTGTACTAGGGTTCACGGTACTTACGCTATTGGCTAGTACGGATTAGAGCGGCGCTTGAAAGCCCGCGCGTAACTGTATAAGTAGAGAGCTGCGAAGACCAAGAACGGCATCTTGGTCTTCTTCCAATACCACTATCAGTTCTTCGCTCTATAGGGATCTCCCCCTTTAAGTGAGTCGTCCAGCATACCCCCGAGACCAAGGGGTCCCCTGTGACTTATCCCGACGTTCCCTTCGTGGACAGTGGACTATCCCCTCGACGCCATCTGTCACCAAGTCTTTCTATACCTCAACGAACGCGTGGCGTCCCCCTATTGCACCCTCTATATCATCGATCACGCCACTTGGGACGAGCTCGAGATATCCGACACCCTTCCCATCGGTCTACACCAAGGAGACGATCTCCACGCATATCGAGGATTAGCAGGAGAGTTATTCCCGCACCCTCAGTTCTATCCGCAGAGCAGAGTCAACCGCCTCTTCTACCCTTTCGTTAGATTCGCCACCCCTCGAGAAGCCTAAGTCAGGCAAACGTCCGTGGTAGACGTTACATTAAGACCAAGATCCACCGTGGCCAATCTTCAGACAACCAAAGACTACTGGGTACCATTCAGGCCCTACTACATCGACAGGAGAGGAGAACGGAACGTACCCAAAAGATACCTACAATCCGCATTTTGGAAAGACGACGCGGAAGATCCAGGCTACGTCACCTATTACTATAACCGACAGAATCAGCAACAGATCATACCAGTAGAGTTCAACTTCGAGAACACCTGTTGGACCGAAATCAAGTGGGACGACCTCCACAACAAATACCAAATAACACGACCCGCAACCTCCAGCCTCAACCTCGACATCACAGTCAACAACGTAGTAACCAGAGACCAGTGGGGTATCATCGACGGACAAGAAGAAGAACCAGCCCGATCTCCCTACACCTAAGACCCCAGCACCGTCTCCCTCACTCGCAAGCAACCCCGAAGAAATTCGGATCATCAAAACGAGACAGAAGAAACCACCCTAGAGGAAATCGCTAAGTCCATCCCCACCAACATGTCTCAAACGATCACCCAGGAGACCCACGCCAGGACAGCACTGTTCAAAGAACCAGAAAATCCCGGACCTCCGGGAGGAGACCCGGAAGACGGAGGCCATGGAGGAGGAGGAGGAGACGACGGAGGACAACCCATCAACATCGCTCAAATCCCCAACAACGCGACCACCGACAAATTCATAGGAAAAGAACCAGCAGTATTCACCTGGAGATCGCGACAAAGCAGAAGCGTTTCTCACCCAGTGGAAACGATATGTAGGAGTCAACTTCGCAAATCGAAGCCTGCAAATCCCCTACGTCAAAGCAATGATGTTCCTCACCTACATCCAAGGACCACTAGTCGACGAATGGACCACAGAAACCCAGAAATGGCTCGACGGTCACATCGACCGCCACGACACATGGCTATGGGCCGGAGTAGAACTGGCCTTCAAACGACAATTCCGCGACAACTATGGAACAAGAAAGGGCCCGACTGGAACTAGACAAAGGGTTCAGGATGACGGGAACCGACATAGACGGCTACGTCACTAAATTCGAGAAACTGGTCCGACAGGCTGACTACCGTCTAGACGAACCCCTAGTCCTGGACAAATTCACCAGGGGACTACCGATGGACCTCTACCGAAATGCATACCAGTTCCACAGCCCCCACACCTACCAACAATGGAAGAACGCAGCCATCGAGCAACAGAAGCGTTACATCCACATGAAGGCCAGAACGGACGGGTTTGGAAGACAGCCACAAATCAACGCACGCCCCAAACAAGGGCAACCAGCGCGCTTCCAACCCCCCACGAGGCAGCAAGGATGGCAGCAATACCGCAACCACCCAGACGCAATGGATACTACCCCAGGAAGAATCCGCGCTAGAGTCGCAGGATCGGAAGAAGCAAACCCTAACAACCCCCAAGAGTGGAGGGACTACACTCAAGGACGACCGCCATTCGCACCCAGGGGAGGGTTCCTGAGCAGAGGACGTGGAGGACGAGGAATATTCAACAGCAGGGACGTCACCTGCTACAACTGCAACCAGAAAGGTCACTTCTCACGAGAATGCACACAGCCACGCCAACCGCGCAACCGCGGAACGCTCCAAGGAAGAACCGCCTACATCGAGGAAGTACCCTCCGCTCCACAGAGCGTCGTAGGGGAACCACTCATTAACCTCGACGAGCCCGCACAAGCAAACAGCGGCACCACCTCCCAGCAACGGGTAGAGGACATAATGGGCAGGATTGCAAACCTAGAAGAGGAAGGGAGAGAAATGTTCGCCAGAAATATGGCAGGGAATCCGGATTTTCAGGACGCCTGAACCCAACGGCCTGGGTGAGGGCAGTCAATTGTAACTCGTCGTTCATAACGCGCTATCGATCTATGCATGTTCCAGTTTCGATCCGCACGAGTTACTTCATGGCCGAAAAGAAAGCACTAGTCGACTCCGGGGCAACAGACAACTTCATACACCCGGATTTCATCAAAAGAATGCGTCTAGGAACCAAAGAACTAGAACGCCCACGAAACATCTGGAACATAGACGGAACACACAATAAAGGGGGGAAAATCACCCACTACATAGACCTAAACATCCAAACTGACGGGAAACAGAAAGACATCAGATTCCTAGTCACCAACGTAGGAGGAGAAGACCTCATACTAGGATACCCCTGGCTAGCCATGTTCCAACCCAGGATTCAATGGGCAACGGCCACCCTAGACACCAAGCAATACCCCATCATACTACGAACAACGAATCCCCGACGCCTAAACCTCACCGAAATACGACGACTCATCACTCAGTATACAGATGAAACCGCCAACCGAAAATACCAGGAACTAGAGGAGGAATCACTCCCGACGCACCTCCGAACTACGGCAACAGAAATGGCAATATCGGCGCAACAATACACAGAAAAGAAGGAAATACCCGCAGAATACCAAAGACACGCAAAAGTATTCAGCGAAGAAGAATCCCACCGATTCCCCCCTTCACGACCATGGGACCACGCCATAGAACTCAAACCTGACGCACCGGACACTATCGACTGCAAAATATACCCGGTAAACCAAGCAGAGGACAAGGCATTAAAAGAGTTCCTAGACGAACAACTGGCAAAAGGGTACATACGACCCTCCAAATCTCCGTACGCATCCCCTTTCTTCTTTGTCAAAAAGAAGGACGGAAAACTACGCCCGGTACAGGACTATCGAACCCTGAATAAATGGACCATACGCAACCAATACCCACTCCCACTAATCCCCGAACTAATCGCAGACCTAAGCGGCGGATGGATATTCTCCAAATTCGACGTACGATGGGGGTACAACAACATACTGATCAAAGACGGAGACCAGGGAAAAGCGGCGTTCAAAACCAAACACGGGTTCTTCGAACCACTAGTAATGTACTTCGGAATGACCAACTCTCCGTCCACGTTTCAAACGATGATGAACCACATATTCAAACCCCTCATCGAATACCACGAAACCAAAGGGACAATAATCCGGGTATACATGGACGACATCAGAGTTGCAACGGCCTCAACGGAACAAGCGCATACCGAAGCAGTACACGACATACTGGACCTACTGGAACAACACGACCTATACCTGAAACCAGAAAAATGCACCTTTCACTCCTCTTCCCTCGATTACCTGGGGGTAATCATTGAAAAGGGGGTGATCCGCATGGACCCCATCAAAATTTCGGGCATCAAAGAATGGCCAACCCCAAAAACCGTAAAGCAAGTACGATCATTCCTGGGATTCTGTAATTTCTACCGTGCCTTCATCAGAAATTTTGCCACGCATGCACGACCCCTCAACAAGCTAACTCGAAAAGACACGGAATGGCAATGGGGAACGGAACAACAACAAGCATTCGACAAACTCAAAAGCCTAGTAACAAGCGAACCGGTACTCAAACACCCGGAACTAGACAAACAGTTCGAAATGGAAGTAGACGCCTCAGGATACGCAGTAGGAGCGGTACTCCTCCAACGAGATGCGAACAACAAACGACACCCCATCGCATTCTACTCAAACACCCTAAATGCAGCCGAAAGGAACTACGACATCTACGACCTGGAACTCCTCGCAATCGTAAAAGCTCTACGCAACTGGCGAACAATACCTCGCCGGATCACCACACAAGATCAAAGTCTTCTCCGACCATATGAACTTATTATACTGGAGATCTCCACAAAAGATCAGCAGACGAGTAGCGAGGGAAGTACTGGAATTGTCGGAATACGACGTCGAAATTCACCACATTAAAGGCACAGCAAACGGACGAGCAGACGCACTATCACGACGACCGGACTACGACCAAGGGGAAAACGACAACGAACACGTCACGGTGCTACCAGACCACATCTTCGTCCGAGCAAACGTCATCGACACCACAGAAAATCCCACTCGCACAAGAACAACAATCGACACCGTGGAAATGGGGACAACATATCCGGTGTACACCCAGGAAGAGCAAACGATCAAGAAATGGGTAGACCCGCACAAACTCAAAAAGATCGAAGGGACATGGTACAAAGACGGAAGACGCGTAGTGACAGGAGACCTACACGAACGACGGCGCATCATTCAAGTACACCATGACCCACCGGTACACGGACACCCAGGGATCAACCGAACAATCAAAATGGTGGAACGATACTACTGGTGGCCGGGTCTACGACAGGAAACCCAGGATTACATCAAGGGATGCGCTGACTGCCAGCGGATCAAGGTCAATACCCGACCCACGCGGGCCCTGCTACAACCAATATTCCCAAAACCGGAAGCAACCCTGTTCCAGACCATAGCGCTCGACTTCATCACCAAATTACCACAATCGGAGGAATGCGACTCGATACTGACTGGTAACAGACCACGACTGCTCTAAAGCAGCCATATTCATCCCATGCCTGGAGGAAATCACGGCAGAAGGAACCGCAGCCCTGTACGTAAAACACGTATTCACCCGATTCGGACTACCGTCGCGCATCATCAGTGACCGAGACCCCCGATTTGCCTCCAAGTTCGTAAGAGAACTATGCAAGATACTGGGCATCGAACAGAATATCTCCACGGCCTATCACCCTCGCACAGACGGCCAATCGGAACGCACAAACCAGTGGCTGGAACAGTATCTCAGATTCTGGGTCAACTGAACGACAGGACGACTGGACCAGGTACCTCCCAATGGCAGAATTCACGCACAATAACTGGCCCAATGAAGCGACAAAGGAATCACCCTTCAACCTTCTTATGGGATACAACCCGCGAGCCGATTGGACGGACCGTCCCTCGCCGATCCCCCAAGTAGCACTACGCCTGAAACAATTCAGAGAGGCTAGAGCGCGCGCCCAGGAACTGATGATCAAAGCGCAGCAGGGGTGGATCAAACACAAAGATACGCCCAAGTACCAAATTGGAGACTTGGTATGGCTAGAAGGACGCCACCTACGTACCAACCAACCAACCACCAAGCTTGCGCCCAGAAGACACTGGCCCGTTCAAGGTTACTCAGGTGATGTCCGCAGTCAATTACCGCCTAGAACTTCCCACGCAGTGGAGCATCCACCCCGTATTCCATACAGACCTTCTGACGCCATACAAAGAAACTCCCACACACGGCCCCAACTATCAGCGCCCACCACCGGAATTGGTAGGAGGAGAAGAAGAATACGAAGTCGAGAAGATTCTAGACTCTCGGCGGTTCGGCAGAACCAAGAAACTGCAATACTTGGTAAAGTGGCGCGGATACCCGGACTCCGATAATCAATGGGTCTCGAAGGATGACGTATTCGCCGATGAAGCGATAAGGGAGTTTAAACATTTGAACCCCGCCAGAGAAGTGCATATAAGCACGGGGAAAACCCAAGAGACGTCCCCATCTCCTTCCCTCTCTATCCCTCACACTCATGTCCCAATCCCCAGTCCAAGTACACTATGTCCTCGACGACCTACTCCCCATCTCAGTTCAGCCAACCCTCATCGTACAGAACGCCCCAACACTATCACCCGTGTCGGTTTCCCAGCCCCTTCAACCAGCAAACAGTCGTGCCTCTACCCCCGCACCATCCCTTCTTCCTTCGCCAAGCCCTACAGCCGTACATTCACGGGCCTCGTCGGCACAAGGTTACGACCCGACGCGACCTCCGTCCCGTCAAGACCAAACTGCGGTACAAGAAGATCGAGAGTACGACAGGTACCTGTTGGAGGAGCATTGCCCTCTCAACCGCCACATTACGTATGGGAATCACCTCACCATTACTCACGACGAAACCCCGCCGGTATGCACCACCGACGGGAAACCAATGCGTGCTCCGAAGAATGCTCGACCCGCGCTCTGCCGATATCAGGCGGAGGAACACAGTCCAGTTTCCCGATCTCGGGTGGAGACTCCGCCACCACATGGATACCAACACAACAGGGGAGTCCATTACATCCCTTTTCAGATACGCGACGCTCAGGGGAGGCTGCACCCAGCTCACTATACGCAGCTCGTCTTTACGGCGGACCCCTTCGTCCTCGCCTACCGACAAGGCAGCGACCAGCAGTACGGGAAATCCGTACATGCCGCGCCCGACTACGACCATCCGAGCCCCGCACCCTACACCAACGACGACCTGATCTTCCTAGACCAGGACAGCAGCTACCGCGAGTCCGTCGACGCCGCCCTTTTGGGCATGAAGGACCTCTCGGTGACAGCGGAGATACACCGCTACCGATGTCTTCAGGCGGGGTACGCCGCCAAGGAGGAGGAGCTGCGCAAGAAAGTAGAGGAGCTCGAGAGGATTGGCATCACCCGACGACAGTGCGTACTGCGCCTAGAGCGCGCGAACGCCATCAAGCGTATCGAGGACGAACGGGACTCCTATCGTCCGGGAGCGGAGGAAGGGCAGCGCATAGCCACCATAAGGGAGGTCTTGGAGCATGGTTGGTCTGGGGCCCGATCCTGAAAAGGGGGTGATGTTACGTTCGGCCCGGAAGTGGACACTGATGTCAAGGGTATGGCACCGCGTCAGCAGTATATCGTCATGGACTTGTGATCAGTCAGCCGGGTAAGCTCCGGCGCATGTGATTGTGTACGATAACGGATCGGATCATGACTCGGGATGTGACTCATACTAGGATAGCTGTACTAGGGTTCACGGTACTTACGCTATTGGCTAGTACGGATTAGAGCGGCGCTTGAAAGCCCGCGCGTAACTGTATAAGTAGAGAGCTGTGAAGACCAAGAACGGCATCTTGGTCTTCTTCCAATACCACTATCAGTTCTTCGCTCTATAGGGATCTCCCCCTTTAAGTGAGTCATCCAGCATACCCCCGAGACCAAGGGGTCCCCTGTGACTTATCCCGACGTTCCCTTCGTGGACAGTGGACTATCCCCTCGACGCCGTCTGTCACCAAGTCTTTCTATACCTCAACGAACGCGTGGCGTCCCCCTATTGCACCCTCTATATCATCGATCACGCCACTTGGAACGAGCTCAAGATATCCGACACCCTTCCCATCGGTCTACACCAAGGAGACGATCTTCACGCATATCGAGGACTAGCAGGAGAGTTATTCCCGCACCCTCAGTTCTATCCGCAGAGCAGAGTCAATCGCCTCTTCTACCCTTTTGTTAGATTCGCCACCCCTCGAGAAGCCTAAGTCAGGCAGACGTCCATGGTAGACGTTACATATTGCTCCAATCGTTGATTGGTACGTTCCGACTGGCCATCTGTTTGCAGGTGATAAGTGGTACTAATGTTTTGCTCGATCTGTAGTTTTGTCACGAGTTCCTTGAATATCTTCGCTGTGAATCTGGGATCCTGGTCTGAGATTACTTTCTTTGGTAATCCGTAATGCGGGAGTACGTGTTTGACATATATAGCTGCTGTTCCCATTGCGTCGATTGTTTCGTTGCATGGTATGAACAAGCTGGCCTTCGTGCATCCTTGGTCCGTTATCGTCAGGATTGTGTCATACCCTTTTGACTTCGGGAGTTTTGTAATGAAATCTAGTGCTATTGTTTGGAATGGCACCTGTGGTCCTTTGTGCGTAATGGGGTAGGTTGGTATTTTGGGTTTTCCTGGTAGATTTTTGTTCGCTTGGCATGATGCGCATCTGTTTACGAAGTCTGTTACATCCTTTTTCATGCGCGGCCACCAGTAGTGTTGCTGAATGGCGTCTAGTGTCTTTGTTATCCCTGGATGTCCTGCCGTCGGCACGTTGTGGAATAATGTGACCACCCCTCTTTTTAGGGTGACATCGTCCACGATGGCGAGGCGACCCGTGTGGTAGAAACAACCGTTCAGCATGGTCAGTGTACCGTTATCCACGAGGTTCATGAGTGACGAGCTATGAGATGTTTGTGCGGCGTGGAGCCTATCGTCTAGCGTCGTGGTCTGTATCGCGCCTACGAAGAAGGAGGGAGGTAGGACGAGAACGTCAGCGTTGTCCGGGTTGTCTGTAACAGGGATCGATTTGGGATGTCGAGATAGCGCATCTGCCTGAAGAAGGGCACCCGGTCTATGGACGAGGCGGAGGTTATAGTCTGCCAAGACATTGACAAGGTGTGCGACACGGTGACTGATGCGTTGCGGGTGTCTGTAATGGATAAGGTTTGCGTGGTCTGTGTAGACCGTGACCGGGTGGGTACTCCCAACAAGTAGATGTCTCCAGTGTTCCAGCCCTCTAACGAGGCCGAGGAATTCTCTGTTGTACACATCGTAGTTCCACTCTGCGTTGTTGAATGATTGTGAGAAATATCCTACTGCTTGCGGCTTTCCGCGCTGATCTTTTTGTGCCAATATCGCTCCGATTGCGAAAGCCGAGGCATCGGTTTGGAGTTCGTAGGGGATCTTGGGATCTGGTTGGCAAAGCGCCGGTCTGCTGGTCGCAATCTGCAAAAGCGTTGTTAATGCTTTCGTGCATTCCTCCGTCCACTGGAACGGTACGTCTTTCTTCAATAGTGCGTTAAGTGGTCGGGTGATGGCAGCGAAGTTTGGAATAAATGGCCTTTGATAGTTGAGGACGCCGAGTGTGCTGCGAATCTGTCGTACTGTGGATAACGTCCGTGGCCAGTCCCTTAGTCCGCTGACTTTGTCTGCCCCCATCCGGATGATACCTCGATTGATGGTCATACCTAGATAGTCAATTTCTGTGACTTCGAAGACACACTTCGCCAGTTTAAGAAAGTAACTGTCGTTCTGGAGCACTTCCAGAACTGCGCTGACTATTTCGCGGTGTCTGCCCAGATCTTCCGTCGTGGCGATGAGGATATCGTCCATGTACACGTAGAGCTCCCCCGGGTATTTGTCCAAGAGTCGTCTTAAGAGTCTGTTCATAGCGCGCGAGAAGGTCGCCGGTGAGTTCGTGAGCCCGAAGTACATCACCAGTGGTTCGAACAATCCCAAGGGCGTTTTAAACGCCACTTTCCATTGATCGCCGTCCTTGATGAGGATGTTGTTGTAGCCCCAGCGAATGTCGAATTTTGTGAAAAGACATTTATTTCCGAGCGACGTAAGTATATCTTGGATTAGTGGCAAGGGATATTCGTCTCGGATCGTCCAAGCGTTTAATGCTTTGTAATCTTGTACGGGCCGTTGTGATCCGTCTTTTTTCTTGATAAAGAAAAGAGGTGACGCATATGGAGATTTTGATTCTCTGATGTAACCCTTCTGAAGTTGTTCGGACAAGAAAGCACGAAGATCCTTCATTTCTGCTACGTTCATAGGGTACACTTTTGTTCCTAGATGATCAGGAGCCCCTTCTTTCAATAGTATGGCGTGATCGTCTATGCGCGTTGGGGGGAATCTCTGTGCGGCTTCTTCCAAGAAGACGGTGGCGAATCTTTTGTAAGCCTGTGGCAGTTCTGTTGTTTTTTGACTCTGGCTGCGAATGCCATTTTCTGCGCTATGGTTTCGTTGACTTCGGCCCCTCCTTGTTCGATGGTCAGGGGTCCTCCTTTGTAGGTTCCTTTGGACCAATCGATTTCTGGCTGTTGTAGTTTGAACCAGGGGAGTCCTAGTATGGCGCGGCAAGATCCTAAGTTTGTAACGAAGAATTCGAGTACGTCCTTGTGATCTCCATCGATAAGGGTGATTCTACACTTGTCTTCTAGTGCGCCGGCTGTATTGATCGTACCATCTGCGTTACGGATGTCGATTCGTTCCGTGGGTTCTGTGGTAAAACTTAGAAGTCTTGTTGCATTTCGATCGATGAAGTTTCCGCTGGCCCCAGTGTCTAGAAGGACGAGCAACTTCTGGTTAGTTCCACGCACGCCAGCTTCGATTGTAACGGATTGTTCTCTAACGCTTTGCACAGCGTTTATAGCGAGATCTTCTTCATCACCTCCCGTTTCCAGTAGTAATGAGGTGATGAATTCTTGCCTTTCCGTGGGTGTCATCTCCAGAACTGCTCGTCTTGCTTCGTCCTTCGGTGGAATGGCTTCCGCTATCTTCGGCTCTGTATTGGAAGGAACCGAGACTGTGTTAACGCGTTGCGTGCTTAGCTTCTTCTTCGGGCAGTTCATCGACATGTGTCCTTGTGCCATACATCTGAAGCATCGTCCTTCTTTCTGGCACTTCAGTTTCTCTTCGGGGGTTCTCTTTGTTTGCCAAGCTGGTTTTGTTTGTCCGACTTGTACGTTGTCTACGTCCATTGGAACGATTTGGTCGTTGCGTGAAGGGCGTGGGACCTTCGTAGGTAACGTCTGTGCTCTTCCTTGTTGCGTTATCTTTCCTCCGCTGATGTTAGCGATGGCGGTGGCGATGGCCTTATAGCGCTGCGCTTCTTCTCTGGTTGCTTCTTGCCACTCGGTCATTTTCTTGGGCATAGACGGCCTTTTGAGGCATGCCACGAGAAGTCCCTTTTTCAGACCTCTTTTGAAGAATTCTAGAGTGCCGTTGGCGTCTGGGTCCCATTTCGCAATGGTCGCGAGCCTTTTGAACGTTGCGATGTAATCATCGATATCGTCAGCGTTCATAACGAGAGTGGTGAGTTGTTGATGAGCGTTTTGTTCGCTCAGAGTGTCGGTCCATGTTAGTTTGAATCCGGACTCGAAGGCGGTCCACAGGCTCTCGTCTTTTTCCGTTAGTACCGGCACGCGTGTGGTTACGCTTTCGTCCAATTCTCGGCTGACTCTATCTGCCCAGTCGTCCACGGTTGGTCCCCTAATATAGGACAGTGCCAGGCTAACGCGGCTGTACGGCAACTTCATAAGTTCGTGATCTCGATTGATACGTCTGTACTGATGGAATTTGCGTAGAAACTGGAGGCTTTTGGCTCGATTTCCGGTGAATTCCTTCGGGGGTTGCCCTTTTAGGGATCCATTATTTACGGTTGTCATTGCGGTTGGTACTGATGGGGTAACTTGAGGTACGTGACTCGTGGTAGTGGTCTGGGGTAGGGCGTAGGAGCTAAACGCTGTTGCTGTAGCTTTGTCGACTGGTGTGAGTTTCTCGAATTCCTTGGCAAGTCCTTCGAGAGAGTCTTCACTGTTTCCGGGCTCGATTTCGGCCTCTTCTGTGTCTCCGACTTTCGTGGTGTCCGGTTCTGTCGTTATCGCGTTTGTTATTCTTTCCGGATTTGCTTCGTCTTCTGGATTCCACCAGCCTAGTCCTAGGTCATTATTCCGAGAGATGCGAAGCGACTTTCGAGTCACGAAGTCGTCGTCTCGTTTTTCAAGCAAGTACCACGAATCATTGATGAATTCGGTGTACCATGCGACTCCTTGGATATGGATATGATATCCCTCTCTCGCGTCAAGTCATCGTCCGAATCGATGAGCATACGCCCAGTACGCTTGTCCTCGAACGTGTGCTGGAAGATCTTCCGACCAGCGTCTTAGTACTTCGACGGATGTGTCGTCGTCCGGGATGTGGACCCTTAGGCTAGCCACTGTGTCTTTGTCTTATGATTACGCATGAATATATTCACTGTCCGTAATTGAATCGCGGTGTCCGTTGTTTCCGTCGATGTCAGTATCGTGTCTGCGCGCCGTATGTTCCGCGCAGGGTTGGTATGTGAGGTCTTAGCTTGTTTTACGATCCAGCTGGATCGTTCGGACCGTCGGGTCAAAGGTTCGGGAAACGATGACGAAGGGCAACATCAGGAAAAAAGGGATCCTGAAATTTTTGAGAAAATGTAGAAAAGTTGCCATATTGGACAGATTTTGACATAATATACAAAATTTGCAAGATTTCATTAGGGACCTTAATATCTTTGAAAATGTTTCAAAACTTGTTGAAAAGTTGGAAAAAGTTGTCGAAAAGTTGGGAAAAGTTGTAAAGTATGAACCATGGTGAAAATTTAGAAAAAAGACAAAAGTGCAGTGAATATGCTCAAAAGCGCGTGTGAGTTAGAGAGAAAAGTCGAACAAGCATGAATTCGAAGCCTTTATACAATTGACCAGTACCTAAGCCCAAATACGATCGAAAACTACAAATTGAAAACTGTGAGGAAGGGGTAAAGTGGGGGAAATGTAAGCAGCGGCCCCAGCCTCACTGCGGCATCCGCCCATGAAGGTGATCAGCTTGGACACGAAATCGTCCGACGTCGAATGCGCCTGCGCCCGCTTTCATCGTGCGCGCTTTGGCCGTGTGCATTATTTAACTTAAATAAAGTAAGACTATAGATGGCTGTAGGCAGGAGGGGAGTCGACAGATGAAACGCGCGGCCGACGTGAGGCAGAGAACAGGAGTCATAAGTAACACGGAGAGTGGGTGAGCAAAGTCACATGGCTGAACGACAGCGCTGGAGGTGGCGACGAAGTGCACTACGAATACAAACGAGTGTCAGTGAAAGCAAGGTAAGATCACGAAATAGTAGGCGCACCTATGCCCGAGACAAAAAGAGCGTGAACTAGAAAGATCGGCAACAACAAAACAAGGTTTGAGGGTGACGACACGATGTTGATTGGCAGAGGGCAACAACACAAGCGACGCAATAGACGAGGCGGAGGGTAAAGG